>CM075983.1:18391510-18525193 GCA_038087875.1 Malacoraja senta | reverse complement strand
GTAACAATTCCTGTTGGTTCTGATGAAATTGTGGTATTTTATCTGATTTGGGAGAACTGAGCGAACTAGTGATGTAAGGCTGTGTATGAGCTAACATACTTGTGGAAAGACACAACATGCCATTGTTCCACTATGCCTGCACTATTACATTGCAATTGTCATATGCACAAGTACATTAAGAACATTAAATATAACATTAAAACTAAGGTATCTTCTGGGTTATTTTATCAATTACCTTCAATATATACACTTCAGTTTCCCACCTTCTTTTTGGTGTAGGAAGGACACAAAATGCTGGAGTAACTCAACACCCCTGGAGAACATAGATAGAAGACGTTTTGATCCGGGACCCTTCCCCTAAACCTTGCACTTAGTCCATGGAAATGTATCCCTGATGTCTTTCTCAAAATGAGTGATGCCCAAAAATTGAATCAGTTCCTCAGTAGAGGCTACACTAGTAATTTATAAAGCTCAACATTATTTCCTTACATCTGTCATTAAAAATGTTGGTCTCCCATTTTATTGCTGTTTTTAAACAGATTATCTTTTTTTCCAACTCTTTTTAGCAAATGTGAGAAATAATGAGATTCCCTTTAAGATTACTTCTTAAACAGAACATAATGCTGAAAGTAAATGAGGGCTGTGGGTTAATAGCACCCATCACCACAGCAAATTTAGAAGCAGGATCTGTCATCCTATATAAATATCATCAAGGACAAATTAAACTCAACAAATAGAGATTTTACACATTTTTTCAGTTTGCTGAATATATAGGGAATAATCTTAACCCAAACATTTGATCAGGCAACCAAAATAATATACAGTATGAAGTGTTTTGGTCACCACTGACTCGCTCTTTCTTGTCAGTAAGGTTAGATTAAAACATTCCCTAGGTTGCTTGTGGTTCAAATAAATCATTGACAATTTTCATTAAACCTTGTGTTCCCATATGTAATTGTAAATAAATTATTTAACTGTAGAATCAATATTCCCGGTTTACAAAAAAAAAAACAGAGATGGGATATAATGTGTTACCTGAAGAAGAAGCCTCTCATCCCCAATAATTGCTGCTTTATTCCAATCTATGATCTCTGAAAATGGCAACTCCCATCCATTACTCAGTAATACTGGGATACATGCAGCCTGAAACAAAGGATGTTGAAATCTACAATAATGTTCTTTAAAATATTAGCAATAAATAATCACAACAGATCTCAAAGATAGGACTAGTTCATTTACTTCAAGATTTATTGCATGGTTCAGTAACGGTCAGAATTATTAAGCTGTAAGGGAAATGGGCCAATGCTCAGGGCATGGAATTTTACTTTAAGCAATAATCATACATTTCATGAAGAGCTTATTGTTCAAACTTAAGAAGATAGAAGACACAAGAACTGCAGATACTGGAATCTTGATCAAAATACTAAGTGCCACAGGAACTCAGCAGGCCAGACAGCATCTGTGGAGCGAATGGACAGATGACCTTCAGGTCTGGATCCTTCTTCAGACTTCAGAGGATTGAACATTGTTGTAACCGCATGATAGAAAGGGGAAGACATTAATGATTAGATTGATTACCCTACAAACATCAAAGCCAAATAAGTAAAAGGGAAAGGAAAAGTGACATGATGGGGAGAAATTATGAAGAAGTAAGCTTGGGAATATACTGTAAATAAAATAATACTGTGGGATCCAAAGGAAAAGGGTGGTGGGAGATGCAATGGATATTGGATTGAATTTGTAAGCTGGTATTTTCATACAGAAAATATCAATTTTATGCATTAAAAAAGGTTACTGTTAATTGGATCTATTTAACTTTAGAAGAGATAGTCTGCATTGAATTAATGGAAGAAGATGAGAGAAATAGTTAAATTACTATAATCTAATAAATCTCAGTTTCAATCTTTGGATAAAAAAAGATTTTATCATAAACTCCTTCCATTGTTAGAAACTGGCCAATGCACTTTGCCACTATGGTGAGTTTCTATGTGGAGGCTGTAGAAATGAAGTTCAGCTTTGTTTCAGGAAGAGAGACATTTAAAGAATAATCTTAACAACTAAAACAAAAACAAGAATTGTATAAAATTGTGTAAATGTAAAGGCCATTAAAAAAAACTGCAAAGAACAGCAAAATGAATAGGGGCAGAAATGCTGCTTTGGATTCATTTTCCCTTTTTCTTGAACTCATAGATGTCACCAAAAGGATAAAAAATCTATTGCCATTCCAATCTGTACAAGGTTAATCCAGAAGGTTAAGATGCACGGGATTGAAAGTGACTGTTGTATGGATTACTGATAGAATAAGAGGGTGGTGGTGTTGCATGGCTTACTGACCGGACAATGTTTCCCCCTCTATTCTCAAGCTCTGTGCCGAACACAGACATTTTCAACCAGTCCCTGCAAACCGGTACTGTCCCTGCCTGCTTCAAAGTCTCCACTATTGTCCCAGTACCCAAACAGGCAAGGATTACTGGTCTTAATGACTACAGGCCTGCCACACTGACCTCTGTAGTCATGAAGAACCTTGAAAGGCTTGTGCTGGCCTAGCTGAAAAATATCACAAACCCCCTGCTGGACCCTCTGCAGTTTGTATATCGGGCCAATAGATCTGTGGATGACGCAGTCAACCTGGGCCTGGAATTCATCCTCCAGCACCAAGACCGCCAGGTCCTATGTGAGGATTTTGTTTGTTGATTTTAGCTCTGCATTCAACACCATTGTGCCAGAGCTACTACACTCCAAACTTTCCAAGTTGACTGTGCCTGAGCCCCTCTGTCGGTGGATCACCAGCTTCCCATCTGAGGCTGGGAAAGCACATCTCGGACCCGCTGACCCTCAGCATAGGAGCACCGCAAGGCTGTGTACTCTCCCCTCTCCTCTCTCAAGCTTGACTGACTCCTCTCTCAAGCTTCTCAAGTTTGCGGATGACACAACCCTGATTGGACTGATCCAGGATGGGGAGGAATCTGCCTACAGACAGGAAGTGACACAGCTGGCGTCCTGGTGCCATCACAACAACCTGGAACATAATGCTCTTAAGACAGTGGAATTGATTGTAGATTTTAGGAGAGCTCCCCCTCCCCTCACCCCACTCACCATCACCAACACCACAGTCACATCTGTGGAGTCTTTTAAGTTCCTGGGAACCATCATCTCCAAGGACCTTGAATGGGGGGGCCAACATCGACTCCACAGTCAAAAAGGCACAACAGATGATGTACTTCCTGCGGCAGCTGAGGAAGCACAATCTGCCACAGGCAATGATGGTCCAATTCTATACGGCAATTGTAGAGCATGTCCTCACCTTCTCCATCATGGTCTGGTTTGGCTCAGCCACCAAGTACGATATCCAGAGGCTGCAGCAAATTGTCCGATCAGCTGAGAAGGTTATTGGCTACAACCTTCCCTCCATTGACGAACTGTACACTGCAAGGGCCAGGAAGCAAGCGGGTGAGATCATCTCTGATCCCTCTCACCCTGGCCACAAACTCTTTGAATCACTTCCCTCTGGAAAGTGACTCCAGACGGTCAAAGCTGCCACAGCCAGACATAAAAACAGCTTTTTTTCCACGAGTTGTAGCTCTACTCAATAACCAAAAATCTGTAGCCTCCTTTTGCTCTGGTATTTTATTTAATGCACATGTTTAATCGATAATGTTTTATTATTAATGTTTAATGTTTTATGTGTCATTCCTAACTGTCATGTTGTCACTTGCGGGCGGAGCACCAAGGCAAATTCCTTGTATGTGAATACTTGGCCAATCTTCTTCTTCTTGCGTATGGCGTGCACAGCCTAAAGTTGAAGGACAACTTGTTCTATTTGATCTTATTTGATTGTGCATGCCAGGTTGATTGCATTCGTCGAAACAGGGCAGACCACGTGAAGGTTGCAATCTCCCACCCCACTTGGCCAATAAACTTATTCATTCATTCGAATAGAATACAGAGGGTGGTGGTGGAAGGACAATATTCAGGCTAGGGGGCTGTGACCAGTGGATTTCCACAGGGATCTGTGCTGGGACCTCTGCTGCTTGTGGTAAATATAAATGACTTGGACATAAACATTGACGAGTTGATTAGTAAGTTTGCAGATGGCATCAAGATTGCTGACTGTGAGGAAGGCTGTCAAGATATACAGTGGAATATAGATCAGTTTCAGAAATTGGCGGAGAAATAGCGGATGGAGTTTAATTCGAGCAAGTGCGTGGTGTTGTACTTTGGGAGTTCATATATGCAGAAATATCTTGGGTTCCATGTCCATAACTCCCTCAAAGTGACAACTCAAGTAGAGAGTGGTACATATGATATGCTTATCTTCATAGGTCATATAAGAGACAGGATGTCATGATGCAGATTTTTTTAACTTTGGGATTTTATGGAATATTGCATTGAGTTCTTGTCGCCCCATTACAATGAAGACATGGGACTTCGGAATGGGTGCAGAGGAGATGTATTAGAACGTTCCTGGACTAGGAGGTATTAGCTACAGGGAGAGGCTGGACAGACTTGTATTGTTTTCTCTGGAGGTTGCAGGAAGATCTGATAGAAGTATTTAAAATTATGAGAGGCATAGATAGCATAGACAGTCAGAAATTTTTCCCAGGATGGAAAAATCAAATACTAGAGGCTTTAGATTTAAGGTGAGAGGGGCAAAGTTTAAAGGAGGTGTGCAGGGCAACTTTTTGTTTACACAGAGGATTGTGAGTGTCTCGAAAACACTGCCAGGGTTGGTGGTTAAGGCAGATACTGTATGATAGCGACATTTAAGTGGCTTTTCGATAGGCAGGGAATGGAGGGATATGCAGGGAATGGATTATGTGCAGATGGATAAGAGATGGCCTTGGCATCATGTTCGGCACGGACATTTTGGGCCACAGGCCCCGTTCTGGTGCTGTACTGTTCTACGTCCTAAGTATTTAGAGGATGATGATGGAACTAAAATCTATAGGGAGAATATATTTATAATTAGAATAGAAGTCTAGTGTTATATCTATTAAAATAAAACAATTCAAGAGAACAGTTATTACCCCAATGTATTTCATGAAAAGCATGGCATTTCAATATTAAAGTTTTAAAAGAATGTAAGATGTTAAGATGATTATTGAAATGATGTACAGAAAGCACCGGATAATGTTCCAGATGAGGGTATTAACTCTTGGAGTTGAGAAAACAATGGATAATAATTTTCCCAAAGAGGAAGAAAGATAAGGTATTAGTTAGTGATAATTAAATTGGAACAAATTGTATGGTTTGATTAAAAAAACACCAACAAAAACTCAACAATATCATAGCCTATACTGCAGTAAGTATTTAAGAAAGGAAACAACAAAAATATCTTGATCTAAACATTAAAATAAAATAGAATTTCATGTGTAAATTATTTGCAGTTACAAGCAAAACAGTGATTCATCCGTGTTAATTTAGCTGCATTATTTGACAAAAAGTAAATTATAAAAATCCAATATGGAAATAAGCAAGCTTAATTTAAGAATAGCAAAATATAAAATATTATTTTTCGATCTAAAGTGACGGTCTAAACCAAGAAGAAAAACTCTCAAGCTGCAGGATTTTTTCTCATTCCCAGTTTACTTTAAATGCATAGTCTAATTGCGTGATATTCTCCTAGCACTCTGACCAACAAAATCCTGGTTAAATAACAGCATTGAAAATAAACCTGTCATTCATTTTATAGCAGCTTGGGGGAATCTTGTTAACTGCAAAATTTACTTGTTTTGGTTTTGGTTTCCAAAGTAATTCACTGCACAAAGAGCTATAAGATAAATGATACGGTACTTGAGAGATGCTCTTTCTACCATTCTATATCACAAACACGACTGTGTATTCTTCTTTGAAAATGGTTATGATTTGTAACTGGTGGATTGCATTAACTATAATGTCATTATTTCCCTGAAACCAAATAAATTGCACTATTACCCAGAAAATATCAACTTTTGTTAATTCTTCTCTTATTTAATGTTTCTATAATGGACCTGATATCAGTTCTCCGACTCTAATTTAGAGCTAGAGTAAGTATGGAACTAATAATACTGTAACACTATACATTAATTCTGTAAAAAAATAACTATACCGTTGAGCATTAGGACACAAGATGATACTATTGTAATTTCACACACTGCAAGTTACAGAATATTGACAACGTAAAAGCCAAGAATGGCTCACGGGAAGAAAGTGCTAGCTCAGTTGCCTAGCTACTCCCTTATTTGAGGAACAATGAATGCTGTGAAGATGACAGAGCGAAGAAAAAACATTTATTTTATATGTGGTGGGACTGCACAAAATTTGCTAATGACCAGTTTGTTTTCTAGACCACAGGTGATCTAAAAGTAAAAATCCTAAAAAAAACTGCACCATTATTTAATACTGGCCCCATTTACTAATCATGTTCATTTACTGGCACTTACGTTAGCCAGGAAATTGGAGAGGACGGTGAATTGGTCCCTGCATTTTTCCCCCATGTGTATTCAGTACAAACGAGATTCTGCACATTCAGTAACCAGACTCTATGTAATATAGGTTACTGAATAACCACTGAATGATAGGGGGAAAGTAATCATAGCTAAATATTTGATTAGTTAACTATATTACATATAATTTTTATGATATAATATTATCATAAAAATGATACTTCCATCATATTTTTTCACCTTTGCTACTGCAATAATCTTTGCCAAAATTCTATTAAAACATATATTATATATATATGACATAGGTTGTTTTACATGTATGAATAATAATAATAATAACAATAATAATATCAATAATAACAAAAAAAACAACAACAACTAATAATAATAATAATAATAATAATAACAATAATAATGTAACATTTGGCATGCACTCCAATATTTTCCAAAATATCTATAGAAATTTATTATCACCTTATCAGGTGATAATATCATTCACTGAGCTCAAAGGGAAAAATGAAAACTTTCTATCCGAGTCAAGAATAGGAATCTGTCCTAAACCCAGGAAAACCATGAATAAAATTAATTGTATAATGAGATGATTGAGCTACAATGCTGAAGAATCGTGCCATCTGTTGCTTCTCAACTAACGTGAGGAGAGCAAAAGGGGGCATTGGGTAACGGGGTTACAAATGACAATGCATTTAAAATTTTGTATCCTAAATGGGATAATTTTAAAAGAATATTAAAATAGCTTTAAGGTGCCACTATGAATTGCAATTAATCATTAACAAAGTCTTCCAAAGGTTCAAATAGTACATTTGGAATCTCAAGATTAAAATGATTACTTTAAGATTTACTGATTATGTAAAGGAAAACTAATAATTTCAGTAATGCAGTGTAATGCACATTTGTGCTTCTTCATTACTATACCTGGAGAGCCTCCAGAAATCGGAAAGAGCCAAGTCTCCTGCCTCTTGGGACGAGACAAAAGCTTGAATTATGAAGCAATTCTTGGTATTCAAATCTGTGGAGACAAAGTAAATAAATATTATAAAATATTACATTGCAATGTAAAACATATTTGTAAAACATGAAGACCAAGTTTCTGCTGCAGTATATTTGACTTAACATATATACCCAATATGGGAATCGCATTAATTCACATATCAACCAAAATGTGGGGTGAACCTTTCAATTAGCTCTACATTGTGAAATGAATAGCAATAAAACCAACCATCAAATAAACAATGCAACAATTTCATTGGAAAGTGGGGGAAATATAAGTTAGGGGAGTTATACGATATGTGAATAATCGGCTACTACTAATTTCCTTGCTTTTGAAAGTGAAGGTTTTCCTAAGTCAAGAAAATGTTTAGATAAATACTGAAAGGGCAAAGTGTGGTAACCTAATTATTACATCTGCCTCCTATTACAAATGAGTAATGCAAACTATTCTCAATTTTGCATTTCATTTTTGTTTTCTTGGTGGATTACAGGTGTCAAATGGGTGCTTCAGTGCTGTTCAGTCATTTCCTGTCCATTTATTTCCTGGGACCTTGATTGGATTTCTAATGCAACTGGAAGGCAGATTTGATGTGTTTTGGGACAACAAATGCAAAAATATCAGATTGGGCTGATAGGAGGTCATAAGTTTTTGTGGAGCCGGGTATACTCCTGCTTTTCCTGGAATCATAAAAATCTTTTGAAAAACTGGACAAGCTTTAAACTTTCTTTTTTGGGTCCAAAGTCGCTTGATACGTGGAGAAAAAAACAGGTGCTTACCACTTATTCTGAGCAAATTTCTGCTCATAAATTAGAGCTTCGCAATTCTGAATGTAGTGCTTGTAGTTTCATATTTACATAGTTTCTGCCCAGTTTGAGCTGGCCATCCATTTAAAGATTTATTTCAAAGTATATTTACATTGATAAATTGGTGCACTAGATCATAATTTTGGTCAAATGTCCTACTAAAGGGAGAGGCAGCCAGCAGTTAAGAGTTTCCTTCTTAGTTTAAGATAGACAAAAATGCTAGAGAAACTCAGCGGGTGAGGCAGCATCTATCGAGCTAAGGAATAGGCGACGTTTCGGGTCGAGGCCCTTCTTCAGACTGATGTGGGGGGGCGTGAAAAAGAAAGAAAGAGGCAGAGACAGTAGGCTGTGGGAGAGCTGGGAAATGGAGGGGAAGGAGGGAGAAAGCAAGAACTACCTGAAATTGGAGAAGTCAATGTTCATACCGCTGGGGTGTAAACTACCCAAGTTAAATATGAGGTGCTGCTCCTCAATTTGCGGTGGGACTCACTCTGGCCATGGAGGAGGCCCAGGACAGAAAGGTCAGATTCGGAATGGGAGGGGGAGTTGAAGTGCTGAGCCACCGGGAGATCAGGTTGGTTATTGCGAACTGAGCGGAGGTGTTGGGCGAAGCGATCGCTAAGCCTGCACTTGGTCTCACCGATGTAGAGCAGTTGACACCTAGAACAGCAGATGCAATAGATGAGGTTGGAGGAGGTGCAGGTGAACCTCTGCCTCACCTGGAAAGACTGCTTGGGTTCTTGGATGGAGTCGAGGGGGGAGGTAAAGCGACAAGTGTAGCATTTCCTGCTGTTGCAAGGGAAAGTGCCAGGGGAGGGGGTGGTTTGGGTGGGAAGGGACAAATTGACCAGGGAGTTACGGAGGGAACGGTCTCTGCGGAAAGCCGAAGGGGAGGAGATGGGAAGATGTGGCCAGTGGTGGGGTCCCGTTGGAGGTGGCAAAAATGTCGGAGGATTATATGTTGTATGTGACGGCTGGTAGGGTGGACGGTGATGACAAGGGGGACTCTGTCCTTGTTATGAGTGGGGGGTTGGGGAGCGAGAGCGGAGCTATGGGATATAGAGACCCTGGTGAGAGCCTCATCTACAGTCGAAGAGGGGAACCCCCCATCCCTAAAGAATTTACAGTTCTTTCTTAATCATCCTTCTCAGTTTAGTTTAGTTTAGTTTAGTTTAGAGATACAACACAGAAACAGGCCCAGCGAGTCCGCGCCGACCAGTGATCCCTGTACATTAACTCTATCCTACACATACTAGGGACAATTTACAATTTTAGCACGCCAATTAACCTACAAACCTGTACATCTTTGGAGTGTGGGAGGAAACCGAAGATCTCGGCGAAAACCCACGCAGGTCACGGGGAGAACGTACAAAATCTGTACAGACAGCACCCGTAGTCGGGATCGAACCCGGGTCTCTGGCGCTGTAAGGCAGCAACTCTATCGCTGCGCCACCATGCCGCCCATGGTATTTCAAGTTCAAGTTCTCGTTTATTGTCACTTAACCAACTAAGGTACAGTGAAATTTGAGTTACCATACAGCCATACTAAGTGAAAAGAACACAATACACATAAAATAAATTTAACATAAACATTCACCACAGTGGAATCAACATTCCTCACTGTGATGGAAGGCATTAAATTTCAGTCATCTTCCTCTTTGTTCACCCGTGGTGGTCAGGGCATTTGAACCCTCCGCACTTGCCGTTGCCTACGGTCCGATGTCCAAGCTCTCTCGTCAGGATGGTCGAAACACCGACGTCGTGACGGATCGGAACACTCCGTGGCATGGATCTCCCAAGTTGGCCACTTCTTACCGGAGACCGCTGCTTCACGGTGTTAAAGTCCACAGGCCTCTTGGTCGGAGCGCTTTCGCTGGCGATCATCGGCAAAGGGTCCCCGGCTCCGCGATGGTAAGTCCGCGCCGTGCCTGCTGCTTGAAGCTCCGGGCCGGTCTCCAGGAAAGGCCGCACCACTCCATGTTGTTAGGCCGCAAAGGGGGGGGGGCGGAGATGCGACACGGAGAAATTTGTATCTCCGTGGAGGTAAGTGACTGAATAAAAGTTTCCCTCTATTCTTCCCCCTCCACCCCCCACATAAACTAACCGAGAAACACTAAAACAAACTTTTAAAACATACTTAAAATAATAAAAACAGTAGAAAGGACACACAGATTGTTGGCGAGGCTGCCACGACGGTGGCGCCACCCGGTGGAAACCGGTGGTATTTGTTTGGATCATTTCTTTCACATGTTTTTTAGTGGGGCAGCATTGGAAACAGGCCCTTCAGCACACTGAGTCTGCGCTGACCAACCATCACCCGTACACTAAAAAGTCACCCATTCCTTTTCTCCAGAGATGCTGCCTGTCCCGCTGAGTTACTCCAGCATTTTGTGTCTACCTTCGATTTAAACCAGCATCTACAGTTCTTTCCTACACTAATTCCATCCTTCACACTGGGTACAATTTACAGAAGCTAATTAACCTACAAACCAGCATGTCTTTGAAATATTGTTTAATTATCATCAAATGGTTTGGGATCTTTAGGAAGGCAGTGTCATTCATAACATATTTTCTAATTCCCACAGGCATTATTACAAAGAGCCCATTAAATTGTGTGTGGTTCAAGGTGTGAAAAATGCAGTAGAGAGTTTTGCGAATATACGTAATTTTTAACTACTCTGCAGATTTGGAAATTATCCATTGCAACGTTATTTTATAAAGGTCATAAAGACTGGAGTAACACAGTAGGTCAGGCAGAATCTCTGGCATACATGGATAGATGACGTTTCGGGTCGGGACTGGTGGAGGGTGGGAGGGACAACTGGGAAAAGGAACAGCAGGTAATAGGTGAAAACAGGCAAAGGCGGGTTTTGATGGGCAGGTGATTGGAACAGGGGGGTTTTGAAAGCCAGAGATTTAAACAGCAGGAGTGAGACAAAAGGATTGAAGAGTTACAAATTGTGAAGCCAGAGGCAGGAATGTGGGTGATAGGTGTCGGTTCAGGTGGGGCCACAGGGGAGGGAGGGGGAGAAAGTGGATGTGTAGGGGAGAGGGGTTTTGTTAAAGGTTTCCTAAAATTGTAGAATTTAATGTTCATACCATTGCTACCCAAGCAGAATATGAGGTGCTGTTCCTCCAGTTTGCTTGTGGCCTCACTTTTAGTTTAGTTTAGTTTAGAGATACACTCTAGCAATGGAGGAGGCCCAGGATGGAAAGGTCAGTATGGGAATGTGAAGGAGTTTAAATGGTTAGCAACTGGGAAATGCAGTAGGCCCTGACGAACTGAGCACGTGGTCGGCAAAACAGTCTGCGTTTGGTCTCGACGATGTACAGGAGACCACATTGGAACACCGGATGCAGTAGATGAGGTTAGGGGAGGTGCACATGAACATCTGTCTCACCTGGAAGGACTGCTGGGTCCCTAGATGGAGGCAACGGATAAATCAAGAGACAGGTGTTACAACTCCTGCATTTGCAGGCCAAAGGTACATGGGGAGAGGGTGGATGAACGGAAAGGGATGAGTGAAACAAGGAGTTGCGGAAGGAGCGGTCTCTGCCAAAGGTGGGAAGATGTGACTGTGGGATCACGTTGGAGGTGACGGAAATGTCGCAGGATGACGTGTTGTGCAATTCAATATTATTCAATATTTTGGAAATATCATGTGTCACTATCTGGATTAGAAACCTGCACAATTCCATTTATTAAGAATATTATACATTATAGAAGTATATAAATTCATGAGGAGCATAGATAAGATCCAAAGTATGGTGACACTACATGTAAAATCTCCCCCGATTCTCCTTTACTTTGTTGTCAAAACTATTTCCTGGACACATTTAACAATTTTTTCCTCACACAAGCCCTTTGCACCATGGCAGTCCCAGTCAATACGTAGAAAGTTGAAGTCACTAACAATTACATTCCTTACCTTCCTTATCAGTCTTACAGTTATCCACACTCTACCTACATATTTGCTACACGATAGCAAATCGGTTGTATAACCTATTTGAACCCCTCCAATCTGGCTTTCGCCCCCTCCATAACACAGAAACTGCTCTCCTCAAAGTCCTCAATGACCTCCTTACCTCTGCTGACACTGGCTCCCTCAATATCCTCATCCTCCTCGACCCGAGTGCAGCCTTCGATACCGTCAACCGTAACATCCTGCTCACCAGACTTAGGGACCTTGGCATTGAAGGTTCTGCACTCAGCTGGCTCCTTCCTACCTTTCCAACCGATCCCACTTCATCTCTCTCCATAACCACACCTCTGCCACAGCCACTGTCACTCAAGGCGTTCCCCAAGGCTCCGTTCTTGGTCCCCTCCTCTTCATCATCTACATCCTCCCCCTTGGTCATATACTCCGTCACGTCACAACCTGGACTTCCACTGCTATGCTGATGACACCCAGATCTATCTCAGCACCAGGTCCCCCCACCACCCCCCTCTCTCCCATATCAACTCCTGCCTATCAGACATCAAATTTTGGATGCAACTCAACTTCCTTAAATTAAACAGTAGCAAAATAGAATTTCTCCTCATTGGCTCCAAATCAACACTCACTAAAATTAACAACCCCACTCTCACTATTGACGGCACCACTGTCTCCCCATCTCCTCAGGCACACAACCTTGGCGTGATCTTTGACTCAACCCTCTCCCTTGAGCCTCACATCCGCCATGTTGTCAAAACATCATTTTTTCACCTCCGCAACATTGACAAAATCAGATCCTCTCTCACACCCCCCGCTGCTGAAAGACTCATCCATGCCTTCATCTCCTCACGACTGGACTACTGTAACTCTCTTCTCTTTGGAATCAATTCCAGCAGCATCAACCGACTCCAACTGGTCCAGAATGCAGCCGCTCGACTCATTACCCACACCAAATCCTGGCACCACGTCACCCCAGTTCTCAAAGAACTTCACTGGCTTCCCATTTCCCACCGGATCACCTACAAAATCCTGGTCCTCACCTACAAAGCCCTCAACAACTTGGCCCCCCCCTTATCTCACTGACCTCCTCTCCCCCTACCAACCCTCACGGTCCCTCAGATCCACATCAGTTGGTCTCCTCTCCACTCCGAAATCAAACCTCTGCACTTTTGGAGGCAGAGCCTTCTCCAGGGCAGCTCCCAGGCTCTGGAATTCCCTCCCACAACTGGTCTGAAATTCTGAGTCCCTCACCATCTTCCAGTCCCGCCTCAAGACCCATCTCTTCACCTCTGCATACCCTTAGTCCCATGTTCCCCTCCCCTTTGCATCTCTGTCTTACTGCTCTATTTTGTTTTGTTTATTCTTGACTCTCAATGTAAAGCGACTTTGAGTCCTGAAAAGCACTATATAAATAAAATCTATTATTATTATTATTACTCAAATTCCCGTTGACTATTGGGGACCTATAATACAATCCCATTAAAGTGATCAGCCCCTTCTTATTTCTAAGTTCCTCCCATACAGCTCGATCCCCCAAGAGTATCCTTTCATAATATTACCTTGATGGTCTCCCTAATCATCTTACTTCTACCCCTATTATGCTTGTGGCATCAGTATGTTAGAACATTGAGCTGCTAGTCTTACCCATCCCTCAACCAATGTTTCCATTATTGCTACTATATCCCAGTCCCATGTGCCAATCCATGCTGAGTACATACAATATACAGGTACTCTTGCTTAAATAATTGCCATTCTTCATGCTTCTGCCATTAAGTAAATTTTCCATGTTAGGGATGCTATGCATAATTTAACAAGCTTCAAATAAATATAGTGAACGATTCTGCAAAGATTGAATAATTTACAGAAATTTTACAGGAAATCATGTGGCAAAGTAACTTTTATCAAATAACATTCCTGAAAAATGGAGACTTCAAGAATCATGACATAATGCAAGTAGATTTCAGTAATTGTTCATAATTACTATGAAATACACATTCCAATCTTCATTTGCATCAAAAAGAGTCCCAAATTGATTAAAAAAAAATTGAAATGACCTAATTGCATTTATTAAGATTTTGGTGAAATTGATGCAGCTGATATTGGCAAATTGGTCTTCACAATGAAAGGATCAAATATTAAGAAAACAAGTTTAAAATAAGGCTAAGAAGTAATAATTAGGCATTTGGACTAGGACAGACACTAGAAATAGCAGAGGCAAATTCATATTTTCCTGAATAGACTTAACAGACAGACAGGTGGAGATCATCATTCAACCTTTGTTGAACTTATGATTCCTTTAAATTGTGCCGGTAGAGAAAAATCCCTTTGACTGAATAGGTTTGCAGAGTTAGTGTAGTTCATTTTATTTTAGAGATGGAAATAGGCATTTCGGCCCACCAACAATCACCCTGTGACACTAATTCTATCCTACAATTTAGGGATAATTTACAGAGGCCAGTTAACCAACAAACCTGCCCGTAGTCACACGGAGAATGTGCAAACTCCATAGAGACAGCATCCATAATCAGGATCGAACCAGGGTCTCTGGCGCTGTAAGGACAGGGCTATGCCACCGCTACGCCACTGTGCTGCCCGTTAGGTTAGAGCATTAATTGGAGCAATGAGCTTCAACATGGCATACTGGTGCCAAATCAGCACTGCATTGATGATCTGCCCAATCTGTCAAGCTTTAGATATGCATATACCAATGCCTTCACCAAAAATAACATGTGGCGTGACTTGTCCCACAACATATGTGCGCAACAGATGCCATTTTAGGATGTAAACATTATTGTCATATCCAATAATAGACCACTGCAGCACTGAATTTAATACCCTGAGATTTCTTATAACAATATTCTAAATGAAATAGAAATGCCATAGCTACTTGTGATGCAAAATGAGTTCAGTCTTTCAACACTTAAGATGAAGAAGATTCTCAATTTCTAGTCGAGTGCCCTCTTCTACATAATTTTGAAATATTATCACCCATTTACAATTTTACTTGAACAGTTGGTTACTGGTTTGGAGAGATCTTGTATTATCTGGGATCCTTGAATTACCATAAACTCTCTGCAACTCAGTTTCCAGGCTTTGCCTCATCACCACCTTTCTTTTCCAGCGTTGTTCTCTCTAGTTCATCATTCTGAAGAAGTGTCCTGAGCCGAAATATAGTCTATTTGCATCCACAAAAGCTGCCTAAACCGCTGTCCCCCCAAACTGTATTTCTTACTGAAAAATAATTTGCTGCTCCCCTACGAGGTTGAGGCAAGGAAAGACAACATTAATTGTTACTTGTTTAAGAAAGAACTGCAGATGCTGGAAAAATCGAAGGTAGACAAAAATGCTGGAGAAACTCAGCGGACGAGGCAGCATCTATGGAGCGAAGGAATAGGCGACGTTTCGGGTCGAGACCCTTATTCAGACTCTTGAATTGTTACTTGAGATGTTTTTCAAAAAAATCCTTCTGTTTACTTAAGTCTCACTTTCCCCTCTATAAGTCCAATTTTCATTCAACATTGATTTATTTTTCTCTCACCCACTCTTATTTAAACTTCCTTCTTAGTCTTTGCAGAGTTGCTTTTATATTCCTTCAGCCTGATTAGTTGAGGAGATGCACAACTCTTATTCTGATCACTCTTTAAAATGCTCCAAGGAGCAGAGATGTCAGCTGCAGGAACTGTGGTGGTTCTACTTGGAGCAAAGAAAATTGAGAGGAGAATTGTGCGAGGTCTACTTGATCATGACCGGTATAGATACAGCAAATACAGAGAGGGCGTTCCCATTGACACCTTTTTGTAAAGGAATGATCTTGAACCCACAGCCCTTAAGGATGATGAAAAAAGAGTCAATTGAGATTTTCAAGTTAACTGGGTAGGCACTCGAAAGAGACTAATATGCAAGGCTATGGAGAATGAATAGGTTAACGGAACTCACAGAATTCCCCCCCACAAAAAAAATTGACATGGACTTGATGGGCAAAATAACTTCTTTGTGTGATGCAGCAATTCTATGATTCCAAGGCTTCAATCACTACAACGGGATTAGCTTGCACTCACAGCAATTTATCATCAAATTTTTTTTTAAAATGCAGAGCTATTTGACGACGTAGTGAAATATGGGCCAACAGGAAAATTGTATGCAGACTGCTGGCTTTCATATTCTTTTTAGACACAGAATATGAAATACAAGTCAAACATTAGCATTTTAGTTTTCAGCAAATGAACTACTTTTGATGAAAAACACCATTATTTATAAATTGAATGTAGCCGACAACTTTAACACTATTAACTTAGTTTAATTTAGTTTAATTTAGTGATACAGCATAGAAACAGTCCCTTCGGCTCACCGAGTCCGTGCCGACCATTGATTCCCTACACACTTCCACTATCCTACACACTGGGGACAATTTACAATTTTACCAAGCCAATTAGCCTACAAATCTGTACGTCTTTGGAGTGTGGGAGGAAACCGGAGCACCGGGTGAAAACCTACGTGGTAACAGGGAAAATGTACAAACTCTGTACAGACAGAACCCGTAGTTAGGATCGAACCTAGGTCTCTGGGGCTGTAAGACAGCAACTCTACAACAGCACCACCGTGTTGCCACTATTACTTAATCAGCATTTTCAACCGTTAATTATTCTATTATGTCGATAACCTTCGCAAACATTTGTGATACAGCCAATTGATTCAGATCAATCATGTGATAGGGGTGAAACAGGAAAGGTGCTCATACTCAAAATAATTTGATGGTGCAGGTTGGTCTCCAAACAATGTGCAAACATTTGCTTGAATCAACATTAAACTAAAACCCTGCATGAGAACGGAAGAATAATGTAAGCTTCACTCTTCCCAAACTGACTTTTAACTCAGTTCTGCTGTCCTATCTGTTGCCCATAACCCTCAAGTCCATTGACCAAAAATCTGTCTCGCTCAGCCATGAATATATTCAGTGATTCATTCTCAGTTGCACTGGGTCAGAGTATTCCAGACAATATTGTTTAACTGAAACAGTACAGAAGTATTTGGCTGTCCTCATTAATGAAACACCAAGTTAGCATGCAAGTATAACTAGGAGGAAATTGTTTTCCACGTTCATCTTAACTGGATGACCACTAGTTCTGAGACAATGACCTCTTGTGCAATAATCCTCCTTGAAAAGAATTATCCCCTCAAAATTTATCCTGACAAATCTTCTCAAAATGATGTATGTTTCAATCAGATTATTTCACAGCTTTCTCAATTCCATTAATTAAAGGCCCAACCTGCTCATCTTCTCCTCTTAAGATTCTCAGGAATTAAACAATTTCCTGAACTGTCTATTTATCCTATATAGTTCCAGCAAGACTCCCTTATGTTTGTACAACATCCCTTTTGTAATAAAGGCTATCATTCCATTTGCCTTCCTCATTACTTGGACCTGTGTGTTAATTTATTGTTTCATTCACTATAACATGTAGATCACTGTAGCGGGCTGGACCTCGAACAATGTCGAGATGGAGTTCAAGAAGAAGATAGAGAGCTTAGTAACCTGTTATCAAGTCAAGAACCTCTCATTCAATGTCAGCAAGACGAAGGAGCTACTTATCGACTTCAGAAAATGAGCAGTGTGCAGGCCCCAATCAGCGTCATGAGTGCTGGTGTAGATGGTCGAGAGAATCAAGCTCCCTGGCATAAATATCACCAACAAATTGTCCTGTACTAATCACATTGAAGCTGTGTCCCAGAAAGCATACTAACACCTTTATTTCCTCAGAAGACTAAAGAGATTTGGTATATCTTCAACGACTCTTGCCATCTCTACAGGTGCACGGTAGAAAGCATCCTATCAGGATGCATCACAGCTAGGTTTGGCAACAGCTCTGCCCAAGACTGCAAGAATTTGCAGAAAGTTATAGATGTAGCCCAGTCCCTCACACAAACCAATCATTCCCCCATCGACTCCATCTACACTTCACGCTGCCTCAGAAAAGCAGCCAACATAATGAAGGACATTTTCACCACAGTCATTTACTCTTCTCCCCTCTCCTGTCAAGTAGAAGACACAAAAGTTTGAAAGCAATAGATTTAAAAACAGGTTCTTCCACACTGTTATAAGACTACTGGGCAATCCTCCCATACGCTCAGGATCTTGCAATCTACTTCATTGCGGACTTGGCTTTAAAAAAAAATATATATATGCATTTCCTCCATTACATTAATGCTATAACACTGTAACACTATATTCTGCTTTCTGATTTTTTTCCCTTTACACTACCTGTTGTATTTTTGTATGGCTTGATTGTACTTAAGTACAGTAAGATTTGACTGGACAACACGCAAAGCTTTTCACTGTATCTTGAGTATCAAAACCATTTGGAAGAAATTGGTATACATATAAATACATCATCTTGCAGAAATATCTGTGGATAACTGGAACAAAATCGTGTGATCAAGATAGAATGTCCTCCAGGTTCCCATGATTTGGATAAGGGGAATGAAGTACCTAATACAGATGGTAATTACCATTTCTGTTGGCCCTCAAAATTAGCAACTATTAGTGAGATACTTCTGTATTACACAATGAGTGGCATTGGGAAATTTAAAGGTTTGCATTTACTCCATGCTAATTATTGCTTGAAAATCCTTGAGATATGCGAATCAGGCACCTCAGAGTTTCTCTACCAGCAGTACAGAAATACCTGCCTTCCACTCACCATTTCTCAAAGAACAAAACTGAATTTACAGTAATGGTTAATACAACTACTTGCACTGATAACACACCTGATTATAGCAATAACACCTTTAGAATGGCATAGTGGTGCGGCTGGTAGAGCTGCTGCTTCACAGCAGCATAGACCCGGGTTGGATCCTGACCTCGGGTGTTGTCTGTGTGGACTTTGCATGTTCTTGCTGTGATCACGTGGGTTTCCTCTGGGTACTGCGGTTTCCTCCCACATCCTAAAGCTGTGCAGGTTTGTAGATTAATTTGCCTCTGTAAAATTGCCCCTTGCGTGGAGGGAGTGGATGAGAAAGTGGGATAACATAGAACTAGTGATCAATGGTTGGTGGAGACTCAGTGGGTCGAAGCGCCCGTTTCTATGCTGTTACATAATGTAAACTAACCTAAACTTTGGATCAGAATTAGGAAAAAGTTTGGGGATAAGGTCAGATTATGCAAAGCATATTTGGAGAGAATATAAAGCTGGTTGCAATAAACCCAAGTGGGGAGTGAACATCTGAATATGGTTGTATACTTCTCTGCTACAAATAAAAGTAATAGAAATGGTGTTGGATAGACTGATGGGACTGAAGGCTGATAAATCCCCAGAGCCTGATGGTCTACATCCCAGGGTACTTAAGGAAGTGGCTCTAGAAATCGTGGATGCATTGGTGATAATTTTCCGATGTTCTATAGACTCAGGATCAGTTCGTGTGGATTGGAGGGTAGTTAATGTTATCCCACTTTTTAAGAAAGGCGGGAGAGAGAAAAAAGGGAATTATAGACCAGTGAGCCTGACATCAGTGGTGGGGAAGATGCTGGTGTCAATTATAAAAGATGAGATAGCCGAACATTTGGATAGCGGTAACAGGATCGGTCCGAGTCAGCATGGATTTACGAAGGGGAAATCATGCTTGACTAATCTTCTGGAATTTTTTGAAGATGTAACTAGGAAAATGGACAAGGGAGAGCCAGTGGATGTAGTGTACCTGGACTTTCAGAAAGCATTTGATAAGATCCCACATAGGAGATTAGTGGGCAAAATTAGGGCACATGGTATTGGGGGTAGAGTGCTGACATGGATAGAGAAGTGGTTGGCAGACAAGGATTAACGGGTCCCTTTCAGAATGGCAGGCAGTGACTAGTGGGGTGCCGCAAGGCTCGGTGCTGGGACTGCAGCTATTTACAATATACATCAATGATTTGGATGAAGGAATTCAAAGTAACATTAGCGAATTTGCAGATGACACAAAGCTGGGTGGCAGTGTGAACTGTGAGGAGGATGCTATGAGAATGCAGGGTGACGGACAGGTTGGGGGAGTGGGCAGATGCATGGCAGATGAAGTTTAATGTGGATAAATGTGAGGTTATCCACTTTGGTAGCAAAAACAGGTAGGCAGATTACTATCTAAATGGCGTCAAGTTGGGAAAAGGGGAAGTACAACGGGATCTGGGGGTCCTTGTACATCAGTCTATGAAAGTAAGCATGCAGGTACAGCAGGCAGTGAAGAAAGCGAATGGCATGTTGGTCTTTATAAAAAGAGGAATCGAATATAGGAGCAAAGAGGTCCTTCTGCAGTTGTACAGAGCCCCAGTGAGACCACACCTGGAGTATGGTGTGCAGTTTTGGTCCCCTAATTTGAGGAAGGACATTCTTGCTATTGAGGGAGTGCAGCGTAGGTTCACAAGGTTACTCCCCCGGGATGGCGGGACTGTCATATGCTGAGAGAATGGAGCAGCTGGGCTTGTACACTCTGGAGTTTAGAAGGATAAGAGGGGATTTCATTGAAACATGTAAGATTCTTAAGGGTTTGGACACGCTAGAGGCAGGAAACATGTTCCCGATGTTGGGGGAGTCCAGAACCAGCGGCCATAGTTTAAGAATAAGCCATTTAGAACGGAGACGAGGAAACACTTTTTCTCACAGAGAGTGGCGAGTCTGTGGAATTCTCTGCCTCAGAGGGCGGTGGAGGCGGGTTCTCTGGATGCTTTCAAGAGAGTGCTAGATAGGGCTCTTAAAAATAGCGGAGTCAGGGGATATGAGAAGGCAGGAACGGGGTACTGATTGGGGATGATCAGCCATGATCACATTGAATGGCGGTGCTGGCTCGAAGGGCCGAATGGCCTACTTCTGCACCTATTGTCTATTGTCTATAAACCAAAAGATTATACAGCCAAGCAGGAGAAAAGAGGTAAACATTACTTCTTTGTTGTTCGAACAAAAATGAAAATATAAACCACATAAGGCTGCAAGTCCAAAAATTTCAGGATGATTTTGAGTTTTGTGCTTTGGGAAATAAAGTCAAAGAAGGCAGTTGAAAGAAGCAATTTATTGGATACAATAATGGAGGTTCCACATTCAATGAGAAAGGAATGCCAATATTGACCTAGTGTATGTTAGCTCTGGAGAGAATAATGCTAAAGGGCCTGTCCCACTTGGGCGTCCTAATCGAGTGTCTTCGACCTTCCAGCTCGAGGGCACTCGCCTGGAAAGCCTCGAGCTGAAACCGCGAGCTGCATCGACCGACCGCACACACACACACACACACACACAACACGAAGGCGGGGGCCAGTGAAAGCGGAGGAGTGCTGTCTGCGTGATGAAGATGAAGGACTGCACGGTAATGGTAAGTCCTTTAGAGAGCGCGGAGGGGGGGGGAGAAAGGGGGAGAGACGGAGAGAGAGGGGGAGAGAATGAGAGAGAGGGGGAGAGAAGGAGAGAGAGGGGGAGAGAAGGGGAGAAAGGGAGGGAGAAGGAGAGAGAAGGAGAGAGAAGGGGAGAAAGGGAGAGAGAAGGGGGGAGAAGCGGGGGAGAAGGAGTGGAGACAATTTTAAGAAGTATAATAAAGTTTAGCGGGCATTTTACCTACCGGTAGGTTTTCCTTGGTCCTGAAACTCCAATGAGCCAATCAAAATGCCCGGTCAGGGAAGGAGATTGCCTATGGCTGCCCTCGACTGCCTGTAAGTAAGTAGCGACCCCACTCCACTGCACTACGAGTTAAAAAGACCCATGCCGATCAAATTTTACTCGCAGAAAATGTTTCAATATGCTGAAAATTTTTCCGTGACCTAGCTGAGGCCGCGAGTATTCAGGAACTTCCATCAAGCATGAAGAAGAGTTCCAGTGACCTCATAGGACCTCGTGTCAACCATGCTGCGAGTTTGAGTCGAGGGCAAACTCTTCTAAACTCGCAGATTAGGTCGCCCAAGTGGGACAAGCCCTTAAATAGTTGAGGTAAAAGGAATGCAGCCAATCCATGAGTTAGATATATGGTATGTCCAGCGTATTCAAAAGGGTTGCCTACATTGGATTTCAATACAATTTTTAAGTATTCATTAACCTTACCAAAGGCTGGTTGAGGTAAAACAATTTATAAAAAACAAGTAAAGGCAAATACAGTGTGCAAACACAAAACTAAGTCAATGAACAAATAATTGAAAACCAAAACCAAAATATTGCAGTTGCTGGAAATCTGATGGATGATCATAAACTTGACATGTTAACATTGCTTATTTCTCCATACGTGCTATCTGATCTAGAGAATATTTCTGAAAAGTAATCAAGCTACTATTTACCTTCTGTTCTATTCCTGTTCATTGAGGTAGGTGGAGGATACAATATTTCAGGGAGAGAGCATTTGGCTCTATCTACATATTGCATATTCAGTACATCTTGCACTGTAATCCCAACCATCTAAAAGGCAGCATATGCATGGGAACATGGTCTGATCCTGGTTGCCATGATAATAAAGTACTAAACAGAGTTAACATTCTTATCAAGTAACACTTTAAACATCCTGAGAGCTGCAATTAATAAGCCTGAGGAAAAATGGTTTGGCTGGAACACCAAGATTAATAAAAGTGATGGGAACAGAAGGATCATGTCTTCGCAATGGGTCACTACAGACAACATGTCTTGGCAATGGGACACTACAGACCACATGTCTTGGCAATGGGACACTACAGACCACATGTCTTGGCAATGGGACACTACAGACCACATGTCTTGGCAATGGGTCACTACAGACCACATGTCTTGCAATATCAAGGACTTCTTTTCTAATTGTGTATTTATGCATCAATGGGGTTTTTTGCAGTCTTTTTTCTTTTCACTGCATTCTTCAATATTTGTACAATATACAGTATGTATAATTTTGGCTTTTGTGTGCTATCCGAGTCTATGTGCCTGTGATGCTGTTGCAAACAAGAGTTTTCATTGTATCTGCACCTCACTGTACTTGTGCATCTGACAATAAATAGTAAGATTAAACGAGAACTTACCTAAGTTTGAAGTTTGATCTTTATTTTATGATGAGTTACGTAGGTGACTACGTGAAGAACCCCGCCAGTGCGCCTGCGCGTCAATCTTCAAAGCAGCGGTGTGAAATCACAAAAAACAACAACCGAAGTAATATAGTCTCATAATAAAACGAGTAATACAAGAACTTCCATCTGACCTTTATGATAGAGGGTAGGGTCGTGGTGGGCACGTAATCACCTACGTAACTCCTCATAAAATAAAGATCAAACTTCAAACTTAGGTAAGTTCTCGTTTAATCTTATTATTTTACTTCGGAGTCACGTGAGTGACTACGTGAAGATTTTAAAGCTTTGTGATTTCATGCCGTGGATCAATCCCGGCTTCTCACTGCATAGATTGACTCGGAACGAGAATAATCAATCATGCATTTATAATAACATTTGTACCACAAATGCAGTAATTCATTTCAATAATGAAATTAATCAGATCCCCTTTAAACCAGAGGAATTTACACAGAACTT
Source organism: Malacoraja senta (assembly GCA_038087875.1). NCBI lineage: Eukaryota > Metazoa > Chordata > Chondrichthyes > Rajiformes > Rajidae > Malacoraja > Malacoraja senta. The sequence continues at coordinate 18,501,536 of CM075983.1, read as the reverse complement.
AAAATAGTTTCTGCAAACAACCCCGCATTAACAATAGGCCGATGGTAAAAATGTTGAAACATCAACTCATTGGACCACCCGGTGGCTGCGAGGATATGGTCGACGGGGCCGTCTTTTGCCCTGGCCGCCGACGTTTCTGCTGCCCTAGTCGAGTGAGACGTAAAAACATAAGTGTTAATACCAGCAGCTGTTAAGACTTCTATTATCCATCTGGGAATAGTCTGTATTGAAACTCTCTTGTGTGGTTTCTTGTGTGTGATCAACAACCCAGTTTCCGTATTCTCAAAATCTTTGTGACCTCAATGTATTGTAATAAATATGTCTTAATACAGAGACATGGATCATTTGGATATGCTGCTAGCATAATTTTAAATCCTGTCACACATGGCCTAATTTACTTTAGTAGGTCATAGATATAGAATGTAACCTTGTCTTCAGTTACTTCCATACTGTCTATTTGTAATTTTCCAAGTGTTTGCACTCGTTGTGCTGTCACTCATGCCATAAGCATGAATACTTTCATACTGAGCTTGACCAAAGGTAAAGACACACTTGATGACCATTCACGAAGTAGTTTCAGTACCACACTTACATCCCAGATTGTCACGTACCTAGGTTTCGGTGGTTTGGAATTAAAGATTCCTTTCATTAGTCTGGAAACAATTGGGTGTGACCCAATTGAGTTTCTTTCTGAATCCAGAACCAAATATGAGGACAATGCACTTCTGGCTGAATTAATTGCACTATAACTCAGACCTTCATCATAATATTGTTTTGACAGAAATTCTAAACATTTGAAATATCTGCAGTACTTTATTGCACATTCTTTTGTACACAGAACTCTTCCCATTTCTTAATATAAGAAAGGTACTGTTTTTGAGTGCTCTTCCTCCCGGCTGCCGTAAGCATGTCCACAGTATGCTCAGACAGTCCTCGTCCCAGAAAAGGCATTCTTAAAACCTGCAAATCAACAAATCCAAACAATGATATAATGGATGTTGTTACCCTGTTACAGGGTGCAGCAATAAATTACTCCTTTTTGGGACTTTCATCAACATGTGTTGTTAATTCTAATATCAACAGATACCATGGCTATGTAGGCCAATCTGGTACTACCAATACCCTTGAAGCAGCATCTTGCCTGATTTTAAGCAAACATTGGCTTATGAGGCAGAAAGGTGGAAATATATATGAAAACATACCACCCCAATGTAGCGAGAACGCATCAATCGCCACTGCTCCTGGATCTGGTTTCCATGAGACATATCTCGATAGCTGATGATTCAAGTCGATGTCGGTCATTCCAAATCTGATTACTATATCATTGAATACCTCTTGATTCAACATCCATTCTTTATTATCATGGAACTTTTCGTGACCTGGTGTCTGCTATCGTGTTCATTCTACCTGGTAGATAGATAGCTGAAATCCAAATGTTCTTTTCAATACACCAAGACCCAAGTTGATTTAACCATTTTGTCACATGACACCGACTTAATTCCACCCATATCATTAATATAGGCAACTACTGTTGTGTTTATTAATTTGAACTTGAACCTTCCTTTTAGTTGTGTTAGAACCATAAGCTTGGAGTCCATAGAAACCTCCTAAAAGCTCCAAATAGGTAATTCCCCATGTCTGCAGTAACACTAACTTTTCCTGATTCCATCTGCCTCCGCAGCTCCATGTTAAGTCAGTTGCACCCCATCCTAGTGCACTGGCATCAGTTTGTAATATCATGGAAGTTTGTTCAATCAGCACTTTGCCTGAACTGCTTGAGACATGTAGAATCCACCACTGCAGATTAGAAACAGCATTTGTTGTTACTTGCATGGTTCTATCAAAATGACCAGCATTTACTCTCAGTGCCTGTTCTTTAATTCTCTGCAGCTGTTGATAATGTAATGGTCCATACTGGACTGCTGGGAATCTACTAATTTTCCCAGTACTCGAGCCACCTGTCTGATTAGAGGGTTTTGCTCGTTTAACAGATTACTGCAATCTTTAATCAACTCCACCCTTTTTTCACTGGGCAAAGTAATGTGCATTTGGGCTAAATCAATTGTGAACCCCAAATAATTAATCGAGGTACATGTTTTTAACCTTGATTTCTTTGGATGAATTTAGAAACCCCCAAACTTTCAAAAGTTTGATTTTATTACTGCAATCGATGCTTCTGTTGACTGTTTTGTCCTTCCTATAATCAGGACATCATCCAAGTATGCCATTAGTACATGCCCCTGGCTCTCAGCAACCCCAGAATTGATTTTTATGAATATTAACCCTTTAGGCAGAGCTTTGAACTGCCCTAATTGGTTCATCCATGTAAATTTAAAATACTTCATATCTTGCAAGTGAACAGACACTGAACAAAAGGATTCAGACTTGTCAAGTCTATAATAATCCTCCATCCTCCATCCTTTTTTGATCGAGGGAATATATTTGACCCAAATTGGTGAATTTGGTAGACTGATTCTTTAATAATACCTTTTATATATAGGGTTTTGAAGCGCAACTTGAACCTCCATTACTTCGCTAAGTGGAGAGTTCTGCTAGGAACATGCTGGACAGGCAAATCATAATTTGGATTGAATTCAATTCAAAATCCTTGTATATTATTCAGAATTACCACATCTGAAGTAATCTTCTTCCAATGTTTATAGAAGAGACGTAATCTGCCTCCAACTTTTGGACTTAATCCAGTTAGTATGTTCCCCTGAGAACCAGGTCCACCTACCTCTTGAGTCATTTGAGTATTCTGAGATCCCTGGATTCTCCCGGAAGCACCACCACTGGTCCTTACTCCCGCTGCAGGCCGCCAGCTACGTCCCTGCGTTGATGAGCGACTTGGTCCTGGTCTAGGATCCGTATGACGTCTGAAAGGATACTTCCTCTTTACAGACTTTGCAACCATTGATGTATTTATCAATCCTGTTTTCGCTTCATCTTCCAACTCTTTAATACGTCTCCCGAGATCCTCTCCAAAGAGTAAGTTGGGTAATTGTATATTACTTGGTTTGCAGAGTGCTGCGAATTTCGGATTCATAGTAGGCCGTATAGCACTTTCCTCAGATAATTGATCTCGAAGTGGGTGCTGCATAGCAACCCCAGTGCTTGCTGATGCAACTTCATCATCTTTTGGTTGTTACCTGCTATTCTGGTAAAAGCAGTTATTCCAGAACCCAGCAGCTTTAATATTCTCTGCAACTGATTCCAGATAATTTGGTTCACTGCTGCTGCTTTCAGCAACCCACAGTTACTTGGGGTCTCCTGCTTTCTTGCAGTCTCATCCATCTCCTGCTGTTCCAGCTAATGGTAAACCAAGTAATTTATTAAGGAGGCCAGTTCTTCTCCTAATGGCTCTCCTGACCCTGACGGGGCAGCGAATCCTACTGCCAGGGGTGGAACATCTGGCAGGTGCCGTTCATCGCCTTGTACAGCCTCGCCGTCAGAGTCGGGGTCTGAAATCTCATGACCCGTAGCACGCTCCTCATTCCTGAGGATGCATTCCATCAGCCCTGAGCCAGGTGCTGTTAAGCTGCTCCTGCAGCTTGGATTACAGTACACTCCTTCCTGAGTGAACTTTGCTCCAACAGTCTATGAAAAAGGCTTTCTATTTGGGCAATACGCTCGAAAGCAGTATCTAGCCCTGTACCAGGAGCTGTTTGAGCTGTTTCCAGCAGCTTGGCTTTCAGTACACTCCTCCCTGAGTGAACTTTGCTCCAACAGCCTGTGTAAAAGGCTTTCTATTTGGGCAATACGCTCGAAAGCAGTATCTAGCCCTGGAGCTACTTCCATTGCTTGGGACTCCCTCCGTGGGCCGTTGGGATTTAAACTTCGTCTTTTGCCCGACAGGCGCTGACTGTGTTTTCACCAGCCCCAGGTCCACAGTCGCTCTGCTCACCGCTGGCGACTGTACCGGGGTTTAGAGGCAGTTGGTCTCTAACCGCAGACTCCCGACTTTCCCGACTTCTGTCGGCTGCGTCGCTCGCCTCTTCCCCCTGTCCGTTTTTTTCCATGGCGTCTGTGGAAAAAATCCCCATAGACCCACAGTAAACGGACCTGGAAAACATGAAAAAAGTTTCTACTTACCTTGTAGTTGAAATACTAGAAACCACTGTAGGAGCTCTGCTCCTCACGTCCGTTTGCGTCAAGGCGTCTGACGTAATGACGCGCAGGCGCACTGGCGGGGTTCTTCACGTAGTCACTCACGTGACTCCGAAGTAAAATTCGACTTGACTTGATTTGACTTGAGAAAATGGAGCCTAAGTGATCACATCTGCATCATCAATAATAACCCGAATGTTAGACATGCCAAATGTTAAAAGTGCTCAGCTTTGCAAAAAGCAATAAAATAATTCACCAAATCAAACAATCAGTTGTCTTTTACAGCTGACTGTAATGTTGCAATAATTTCTACATTTTTCATGAAAACGTATATAAATGAAAATTCCAAATGCCAGCCATTTAGAGGATTGTCCTGAACTGGGAAAGAGTCTATACAATTAGATGCAAGATATGGCATATGTGTACTTTAGCTTAGTTTGGAGATACATTATAGAAACAGGCCCTCGTCACACCGAGTCTGCACCGACCAACAATGACCCATACACTAATTCTATCCTACACACCAGGGGCAATTTACAGAAGCCAATTAACCTACAAACCTGCACATCTTTGAAATGTGGGAGAAAACCAGAGCACCCGGAGGAAATCCATGCGCTCAAGGGAGAACATACAAACACTGTACAGACAAGAAATTGTTCAATATCTCCCCCATCTCTTTTGGCTTTGCAGATAGCTGTCCACTCTGACTCTCTAATGGACTAATTTTATCCCTCGTTATCCTTTTGCTATTAATATAGCTGTAGAAACCCTTTGGATTTACTTTCACCTTACTTGCCAAAGCAACATATCTTCTTTTTGCTTTTCTAATTTATTTCTTAAGATTCTTTTTACATTCTTTATACTCCTCAAGCACCTCATTTACTCCATGCTGCCTATAAAGATTGTAGATCTCTCTCTTTTTCCGAACCGTGTCCAATTTCCCTTGAAAACCATGGCTCTTTCCAATTATTACTACATCCTTTCAACCGAACAGGGACATAAAGATTCTGTACTCTTAAAATGTCACCTTTAAATGTCCTCCATTTCTCTTCTACATCCTTCCCATAAAACAAAATGTCCCAATTCACTCCTTTTAAATCCTTTCTCATCTCCTCAAAGTTAGCCTTTCTCCAATCAAAAATCTCAACCCTTGGTCCAGTTCTGACCCTCTCCATAATTATATTGAAACTAATGGTATTGTGATCACTGGCCCCAAGTGCTCCCCAACACATACCTCCGCCACCTGACCTGTCTCATTTCCTAACAGGAGGTCCAGCACTGCCCCTTCTCTTGTAGGTACCTCTATGTATTGCTGCAAAAAACTATCCTGCACACATTTTACAAACTCCAAACCATCCAGCCCTTTTACAGAATGTGTTTCCCAGTCTATGTGTGGAAAATTGAAATCTCCCACAATCACTACCTTGTGCTTACTACTAATATCTGCTATCTCCTTACATATTTGCTTTCCCAGTCTATGTGTGGAAAATTGAAATCTCCCACAATCACTACCTTGTGCTTACTACTAATATCTGCTATCTCCTTACATATTTGCTCTTCCAATTCTCGCTCCCCATTAGGCGGTCTATAATACACCCCTATAAGTGTTGCTACACCTTTCCCATTTCTCAGTACCACCCAAATAGCCTCCCTAGACGAGCCCTCTTGGGAGGGCTCTAGGGAGCCCTCTAAGGCAGCAACTCTACCGCTTCACCACTGCGCTGCTCTCCGCTGGACCATTGTGCCGCCCTATTATTTTCTTTGTGAATTATAAGGAGTGAAGGCGCAACTCCTCAGAGATGCCGAAGTAAATTTCAGTCTACAAAGAGTGGTTTATTTAGCACAGAAATGGCTTGACACCCATAATGTAAACATAGTTCTTCCCAAATCTCTTCATCTTGATCACTGGTTAAGTCAAGCTACATGCAATAGGTTCTTCAGAATAGTGGTGCAGGGAAATTAAATTAACTATGTCTGCAAAACACAAGATGGTAAGTTAAATTAAACTTGAGAATAACCTGAATCAACACACACCTCAACAAATGATGTTAATATAAAAAATATGAAAATGCTGGCTGTATGTCAGCTGCATTTACACCAAACTAGCTTTTTAAAGAGGACTAGACCAAGTGGGACCCATTGGGTCCCGTCCCCTCAACGCGCGGTTGCAGTGGGGGGTGGCCTGCGGCGTCACACACACACTAACCACACACACCTCAACAACCCCACACACTCACCACCCCCCTTGATATTATATTAATATTATTCATTCGCTCCTTTTATCCCATCCATGCCCTATCCACTCATGCATAGCCCACAACTCGCAGGCGCATCTAGAGAGGGAGAGGGAAGGGGGGTAGAGAGAGAGGGCAGAGAGAGAGGGGCAGAGGGGCAGAGACAGAGAGTGGCAGAGAAGAAAGAGAGGGGCAGAGACAGAGAGAGAGGGGCAGAGAGAAGGGGTTAGAGAGGGGGGAGAGAGGGGGCAGGGGGAGAGAGGGGGAGAGGGGGGAGAGAGGGGGGAGAGAGAGAGGGGGGAGAGACAGAGAGAGAGGGGCAGAGACAGAGAGAGAGAGGGGCAGAGAGAAGGGGTTAGAGAGGGGGGGAGAGAGGGGGGAGAGAAGGGGCAGGGGGGGAGAGAGGGGGGAGAGGGAGGAGAGAGGGAAGGGGAGAGGGGAGGAAGGGAGAGGGAGGAAGAGAGAGGGAGGAAGAGAGAGGGAGGAAGAGAGAGGGAGGAAGAGAGAGGGAGGAAGAGAGAGGGAGGAAGAGAGAGGGAGGAAGAGAGAGGGAGGAAGAGAGAGGGAGGAAGAGAGAGGGAGAAGAGAGAGGGAGGAGAGAGAGGGGAGGAAGAGAGAGGGAGGAAGGGGGAGAGGGGGAGAGGGGGAGAGGGGGGAGAGGGGGAGAGGGGGAGAGGGGGAGAGGGGGAGAGGGGGGAGAAGGGGGAGTGGGGGAGGGGGGGAGGGGGGGGAGGGGGGGAGGGGGGAGGGGGGAGGGGGGAGGGGGGGGAGAGGGGGAGAGGGGGAGAGGGGGAGAGGGAGAGAGGGAGAGGGAGAGAGGGAAAAAAGGGAGAGGGAGAGAGGGAGAGAGGAGAGAGGGAGAGAGGAGAGAGGAGAGGAGAGAGGGAGAGGGAGAGGAGAGGGAGAGGGGAGAGAGAGAGAGAGAGAGGAGAGAGAGAGAGGAGAGAGAGAGAGTCGACCGAGACCTCTAGTACAGGCTCGACTTGCTCGTTCTTCACTCGCAGCGCGTGGAACGCAGCGCCCAGATCCATTGTGATGTCATCAGCGAAAGACAGCCTTTTTTTCCAACGTTTTTTCAGATTGTTGAACATTTTCTTTAATAACTCGAGAAATAAAGCATGAATTTTTCAGATAAGGCGGTTTCGGACTTCAGGGGATAAATCTCTACCGGAATATGGAAAAATGTTACCCGAGAAGATGAGATTATACACAAACAAACAAACAAATATCCTAGATCAGACTTTTAATAGTTACTAGACTAAGTGGGTCCCGTCAGACTGAGGAAGGGTCTTGACCCGAAACGTCATATATTCCTTCACTCCATAGATGCTGCCTCACCCGCTCCAGCATTTTTGTCTACCTTTGATTTTTCCAGCATCTGCAGTTTTTTCTTAAACACAAGGTCAATTTCAAGATGGGCCTATGATATCTATATCAATGTCAAACAACCTTTACAGTATAGCTCTGTTAAAATGTAATGCCAATGAATCCACCCACTGCACAGCTAGCTTTGGCACCTGCTTTATGCCTATAAATACAGAAGCAAGAACAATTAATTTCCAGATCAAAAAATTAAGGTAGGATTCTAGCAAAAACAATTTATGCTTCATATTTCATCAAATTATAATGTCAGAATACTTGCAAACTTAATTGCTTTAAACTTGATTTGGAATAATTTTATCTGAACAAAATTCAACACTGCTTTATTCAGGTGGAATTAATGCCAGAAAACACTGCAAATCAAATTTCATAAGCATAATGCTGTCAACTGCAAAGTAATTAAATAGAGATATCACTAGGCTATTGTCCTTTTCTCAAGCAAAGACGATTGGCTGTCACCAGAATATGATCTTCTTATTCTGCTTAGCTGACTACTGGTTTAACTGCTCTGTTTTAATATTAAAATATTCTAAATGCGACTCAACATGTAATTGTTTTTTAAAATAACTAACTCTTCTGATGATTTTAAGCTGCATTAACTAATTGGAATCTGCTAGGATCAAATGCGCATTTTTCATCTCGCAGGAGTTAACTTACAAAGAAAAATGAAACTGTGTGGGAAGCAAAACTGACGACTAATGCATTCCATGCATTCCCTGCTGGACAGGTTAGGTTAAACATTTATCCAGCCCATCTAATATCAAGAATAGATGCATGGTTTGTATTCTTTTTTTTTAATTTTATTTTTTTATTGTTTTAAATTGTACAAGGATAAAACGGTCAACATCTACAATTATACAATTATTGTACAGCTTCATTTTTTAACCTTATAACCTAAATTGGAAAAAAAGGAAAATAGGAAACATAGGGAAAGCAAGAAAAGAAGAAAGGAAAAAATGAAGGGATAAGATAGAAAAGAACGAGAAAAAGACCCCTGCTACCAAATCAGTGCAGCAGAGAGAAAGAGGAATACAAAAAGATGGAGATATACTTTGCCCCTCCCCCCCTCACCCAACGTAGCATCGGATTTAAATTTAAATTTATGTTTCACCATACTATTGTTGTAAAAATTCAGTAAAGGGTGTCCATGTCTTAAGAAATTGATCTGTTTTTTCCGCCAAAACAAGCCTAATGTTTTCCAAGTGTAGTGTCTTGGACATATCTGTAATCCACATCTTCACTGTGGGGACTGTTGTCTGTTTCCAAAATTTAAGTATTATTTTTTTCGCCATTATTAGGCCGTAGTTGAGGAAACGTCTTTGAAATATTGTTAGCTTAGAACAGGCCTCTGACATACCTAATATGATCAGTTTTATATCTGGGCCCAATTAAATTTAAAGTATTTTGGAAAAGGTATCAAATATTCCCTCCAGAAGTTTGGTAACTTTATGTAGGAAGCAAAAGAATGGGTTGTAGTAGTTTCTTGGAGGAGACATTTATCACAAATAGGAGAGACATTTGGGAAGATCTTGTTCAATTTAGACTTTGAGTAATAAAGTCTGTGCAGTATTTTAAATTGTATCAGGGGGTGCCTAACATTAAGAGAGCAGTAATGCATGTATGAAAGACTTTCCTCCCAATTATCCTTTGAGATTCATAAGCCCAATTCATCTTCCCATGCTCGCCTAATCATTTCAGAAGGTGGGATATGTGCAGTTAAAAGGGTATTGTAAATATAGGATATTAACTTACTTGTATCCTCCTTTCTATTCATGCATTCGTCTAATATATCTGGGCCCATGGAATGACAGTCTTGCGTATGTGTTTTCACATAGTCTCGGATTTGAAGATATCTAAAAAAATGACTAGCTTTCAAATGATATTTCTCCTGTAATTCTTGAAACGAGAGGAAGATCCCCTTCTCACTAAAGATCTCCCAGTGTTTTAATTCCTGAGTTTTCCCATTGTGCAAACGCCTTATCTAAAGTAGACGGTTTAAAAGAGGGGTTGTTGGCGATTGGTAAAAGGAGAGAGAAATTTCTCAATTTGAGAGTTGGTTTCCAAATTCGTAGGGTGCTATGAATTATCGGATTTTTCTCATACGTTGATTTATTCAGATGTATTGGAGAAAGAAGAATCACGCCTATATTGAAAGGCGAACAATCTTCCCTCTCCATTTTTAACCAGTTTACTTGTTGACATGTATCATCCATCCAGTAGATTAATTTTTTTATATTAGTTGCCCAGTAATAAAAAAGAAAATTGGGGAGAGCCAGTCCATCGTTTTCTTTAGGTTTACATAAATGTCATTTATGAATTCTATGAGTTTTATAATCCCAGATAAAGTTTGTAATCACAGAATCAAATTTGTTTAAAAAACTTTTAGGGAGATAAATCGGTATTGATTGAAATAGGTAAAGGAGTTGTGGAAGGAAAGTCATCTTTATAGCATTTACTCTACCTATAAGGGAAATAGGAAGTGTTTTCCAAAATTGAATAAGGCATTTAATTTAATGGTGGAAATTTTGCTTGGAATAGAGAGGTATATTTTCTAGTCGCGTAAACTCCAAGGTATTTAAATTTTTCAGTGGCAATTCTAAAGGGAAATTTTAGGAGATGTGAAGGGTCTTGGGCTTTTATTGGCATAATTTCACTTTTATTCCAATTTATTCTATACCCTGAGAAGGAACCAAATTGTTCTATGAGGTTTAATATATTTGGGATACTAACTTGAGAGTTGGTAATATATAAAAGTACATCGTCTGCGTATAACAACATCTTATTATTGGTATGTTTAATGTTATAACCATGAATGCCCGGATTTACTCTTATACTTTCAGCTAAGGGTTCTATGGCAAGGGCAAATAACATTGGTGAAAGAGCACATCCTTGTCTATTGCCCCTGAATAATTGAAATTTAGGTGACAGAGTTTGATTAGTCAGTATTCTGGCGGATTGTTATATAACAACTTTATCCATGAGATAACATTTTCTCCTAGTTGGAATTTTTGCAATACTGTAAAGAGATATTCCCATTCTACTTGGTTAAATGCTTTTATGGTTTGTATTCTAACTTGGACGATCCAAATAAACTCTAAAAGATCGATAATTATCAGCCTATTTTGCTGAAGATGTTTACAAAACGTTTGGCTATAAGATTGACAAGTATGTTCAAATTATCCAATGTCTCAGAGTTGTATTCTCTTCGCATTCGCAGATCCACACTTAATGCCACGCATTTGGCATATGCATAATCTTGACCACACCATACAGTAGTCAAGAGAACACACCATACAGTGGTCAAGATTATTAGTTTAAAGTCTGTTTTGGGGGGAAACTTTAACTTTTCTATGTGGGGGAGGGGGGCAGGGTAAGGGGGAAACTGTTTCCCAGTCGCTTCTTGGCGGGGACGCGACTATTCTCCGAGTCGCGTCCTCGCCCCCCTCCTCGCGGCCTACCACCTGGATCGGAACGGCCTTTCCTGCCGGGGACCGGGAACCGGACCAGAGCTGCAACAGCGGCGGCGCAGCGCTGAATTCACCGCAGAGCAGGCGATGCCTACCTGGATCGCCATATGGAGCTCCGGAGCGTTGGGCCGTTGCTCCAACATCGTGGAGCTGTGGTTTGGGAGAGCTTCCAACGCGGGCGGCGCTGACCGTCATCGCGGAGTCCTGGGGCCCTTTGCCGAGGGCCGCCAGTGTTGCATCTCCGCCCAGCGCGGCCTGCGGACTTTGGGAGCCGGTAGGAGGCGGCTGACTCTGGTGTCCAGGCCGCTGAGGATGTCCCCCAGCCCCGACGTCGGACTTACATCACCCCGGCGAGCGGGCCTGAACATCGGGCCGCCCGTAGCGGCGACTGCGGAGGGCTCGGGGAGGCCCCGACCACGGGTGAACATTGCGGAACATTAGAGAAAGATGACTGACTTTGGTGCCTTCCCTCACAGTGGGAAACTTTGATTCTGCTGTGTGGGGATGTTTTTATGTTGAACTCTATCGTGTGTTGTGTTCTTTATTTTTATTGCATGGCTGTATGGTGATCAGATTTCACTGTGCCATCTGGACCATGTGACAAATAAATGTATCTTGTATGTAACAAGTTCACCAACTCAAAGCTCTCGTGGTCGACCAGGTCTATTGTATTCTTCACTGTATTCAGAGCTGCAATAGACACATTTTCTCCTTTGTTTCAGACATTAAAGATAATAAACCACCACAGCTCTTCCATTCCAATATCTCTCCACATACTTCTGCCCCAGAAAATGGAAATTCCATTGCAATTTGTCCCACTGATCATTACAGGTCATCGCCAGGTTGCGAACACATGACTTATGTACATAGTGTTTGGGTGACCAGAGAGACCACCTGCTGTGTGGTTGCAGACATCTTCTGCCACCTGGGAACGCAGTTCATAGCTGCATTTCCAATCATTACAGGTTGCGAACCGTCCTTGTTACGAACAGTTCAAAGGAACAGAATCCTTCCGTAATCTGGGAAAGACGTGCAACTATATTTCTTTCTCTATATAACAATTCAATTGATAGATTATAAAGTAACCAGCAAGCAGATTCCAGTAAAATCATATGCAGTAATACAGTGATTGCAAAACATTTATTCCCTGAAGAGATATCATTTATCTTACAAATTACAAATTCCTTCAATTTCCAAATATATCAAACTGAAGGCTAACTGTCAACAAGTCAAAAATCCCTTATTTATTAGACAACAGAAATAACAAAATAGATCACAGACTCTCCAATGACACTTTCATTGCTGTGAAATTGTACTGAAACTGGGCTGAGAAATGAATTTCTCTGTCTCAGCCTGAAATTTCTTCAGCAGGGGCAATGATACCCACAAAGATTCTGTAGCAATCCACAAACCAGGATTCAAACTGTTAACTCTGTAGCTAACTATGCAAGCATAAATATGGAGCAGATTTTTTTTCGCTCTAATAACTTATGTACATAAATACTTGCAAACACAACAGATGAGTTAATAAATGAACAGATGGAAATTGCATAAATCGTATTCCTAAGTTAGCATAAAGAGTTCAAGAGATGAACCAACCAAGCAGATCACAATAGCATGCAATTAAAATGGCTTTTTGGGAACAAGGCAGTTGGCTTAGCTAATCGGAAAACTCCGAGCTCAGTGAAGAAACTGGAAGCTTTTTGGCCTGAGGCAGGTTAGTGAATCGAGTCATTTGTACCAGCAGATTTTCAAGAGAAAGAGTAGTCAACTCTGGAGATAGGTGATAAGCAGTTCATTAGAAATAACTCAGCTTGTCAATTTTTATATGAGACATCTGGTAAAAGTTTGATACAAAAGATTTTCAGATTAGGTTTGCTTATACAAGCAAATATTAGAAACAACTGTTTATATGCATTTTAAAATGTCATTAAAATCTGATGTAGTAATCGAAGACTGGAGGTTAGAGTTTGATTTTCAGACCAGACTACTAGTCTGACTAAAGAATGCCACCTTGAAGCAATCCACATGAAAGAAAAATAATCCTTAATTCAATGGGTTCAGATTCAGAGTAGTTAATCATCATGTACAGCAATGGAATTCCTTATTCACATGAAGCCCACAGGGTAAACATTATAATTTAGTTCAGTTTAGCTTAGCTTAGAGATACAGCATGGAAACAGGTTCCTTGGCCCACCAAGTACACACCGACCATCAATCACTCTATCGCACCAGTTCTATGTTATCTCTGTTATCCTACTTTTGCATCCAATCCCTACACACTAGCAGGCAATTTTAGAGTGGCCAATTAATCTTCAAATCCACACATTTTTGGGATGTGGGAGCAAACTAGAGCACTTGGAGGAAACCCATGCAGTCACAGGGAGAACATGCAAACTCCAAAGCACCCGAGGTCAGGATCAAACTCAGGTGTCTGGCACTTTAATGCAGCAGCTCTACCAGCTGCACCACTGTGCCGCTCTACAGCAATAATAAATAAATCAATAAATATAATGATGAGTACAAAACCATAGAATGGTACAAGATTGTATTGCAATCCAAAACCATTGGAATGTGCTAAATATTTCATGAGCAATTAATCTATATTTGATGGAGAAGTTAGATGTACATAAAAGAGAAATGTAATGTAAGACTGGAGAATTAGAGTGGGAAGCAGCTGGGGTAACACTAAAATACCAGCGGTAAAATAGTTTGACTGAATACCTATTTTCTATGCTCCAATTCAATGTAATATTTTTGTATTCTCAAATCATTGCCTTCGAGTTATCCCCATTAAACAGAAAAATATAAAGAAACCAACCTGTGAATAGCTTATTCGTAATTTCTTTCTTTCAGTTTAGGGAGCTGACATTCTACTGGGATATCTATACATAACTAAAACTCTGATCTTGGGCTCTTCCGGTTTGCATAGTTTTTCTATTTGCGCAAAAACGGTACATGATAGTGCTATAATTTTTCACTACCTTACTCACCCATTCTCCTGTGCTCAAGTGCAGAACGTTTTGTTCCGATCGATGGTATATTGTAAAAGTTATTAAGGTTTAAAAATCATAAAAAACGCTATGCGCAGATTGGTGTCAGTTGCCGCCACGCAGTTTGGTCTCCTCTCCAGTCTGTCAGGAAGGGGCGTAGCCAGGACGGCACCATCGCCACACTGATTGGCCGCGTCCGCTGTCAGTCGGCTGGAGGTCGCCAACTCGCCACCAGCGCCGCGGTGAAAGAGTGGTGGCTGCCGGCGACGTCTGACGAGCTGCGGCCGCCCGTAACCTGGTGGGGAGGGTGGTGCCGCAGGCCGAGTCCGGGGATTGGGCCTGGGCTGGAGCCGAGCCTGGTGCTGGAGTGAGGACCGAGCCCGGGGCTTGGGATGGGGCCATGACCGGGGCCGAGAAAGAAGCCGCTGCCCGAGCTGGAACCAAGGATGAGCCTGGGTCTGGGGTCAGGGAAGAGCCCGGAGATGAAGTCAGGGCCTGGACTGGAGCCCAGGCGGCGGCCGAGCTGAGGGCTGGAGTCTACAGCCAGGGCCGGGCCGAGTACGAGAACCAGGCCGGGTTCCAGGCCCTGGCGCTGCTCTACGACCTGGATAGGTGCTGGGGCAGGGAATGGGAGGGGAGGAGGATGAGAGAAATGAGGAGCAGGGAGATGGGGTGAGGAGTGAGGCGGTAAAGGGAGATGGGGGGTTGTGTAAGAGGGAGAGGGGGGTGGTAGAGGGAGATGGGGTGGGGAGTGGGGTGGTAGAGGGAGATGGGGGTGTGTGGAGGAGGGAGATGGGGAGCGGTGGAGGAGGGAGATGGGGAGGGGTGGAGGAGAGAGATGGGTGGGGAGTGGGGTGGTAGAGGGAGATGGGAGGGTGTGGAGGAGGGAGAGGGTGCAGGAGGGAGATGAGGTGGGGAGTTTGGTGGTAGAGGGAGATGGGGTGGGGAGTGGGATGGTAGAGAGAGATGGGGGGATGTGGAGAAGGGAGAGGGGGTGGAGCAGGGAGATGGGAAATATTGGAATATTGCATTGGGGGAACGGGTTGCGTTGGGGGAACGGGTGAGTGGTGGAATATTGCGTTGGGGAACGGGTTGCATTGGGGGACCAGGCCTCCCGTGTGACAGGGTCCCAACGGGTCCCACTTAGTCTAGTACCCTTTAAAAAGCCTCACTGCTTAGGTTTCTTTGACATCATATCAAGAGCAAATTGTGAAATTTTCCACACTAAAACATTAGTGGTGGATTTCTTTTGTTTCACTCCCAGGGTGGGATCCGGGGGTGATTGATCATCCCCAATTGCTCAGAAAAAGTGATAGGATAAAACTGAGCAGCTTTCTTTCGCTGTTCTGTTCCCAGTGCCAATTAAACACACTTGACTTTTCAGCAGGTAGTTACGAGTCAAAAGTGCTGGTGAGGGACTGATTAATGACAACTAGTTTCCATCACAAAAAGGTAATTTAAACCTGTGAGCTTTTTACAACAATTTGTCCGTTTCATCAACATCTTTCCTGATAAAACAGCTATGATAGGATTTGAATTCACACATTTTGATTGCTAGATCATCACGTAGCCATGACAGTACTATGCTCAATGAAATTAAGCAGAATGCTTCACTCTAGAAAAGTATAGAGTTGATACTTTATGCTTCATAAAGCATGAAGCATATTCCATTAAAAAAATACTTCCTGAGACAAAAATTCTTAACTGATTGGCCATATATAAAATGCTAACTTTGTTTTCATTTCCTTTGTTAAAATTTTCTAACTATTACATTTAAAACTATTCAGTGTGCCATTTTGCAACTATTGAACTTCTAAAGAATATCAATTTTGATGTAAAAATAAAACAGGCAACAAATTTAGTTCGTCAAGTGTCAGAAAACTCTCCTAAATATCTTCTTATATGGTGCAAAAGAAATGATGGAACCCAAAATATATTCAAACCCAAAATCAACCTTTTAATTGGACGTGAGTTGTCTTTGTTTATTGTCCAAAATACTGCAGCGTTCCCATGAACACTCAGGAATCAGACACAGAAAATGTGAGGTTTTGTGATGCACGGTTCTATTTTTCATTGCATTTTAGATTCATCTTTTGAGGTTCTTGTCGTTTTTCTCACCTCTTACTTGAAACATCATTCTTCCAGCCTAATCTAAATTAAATTTGCCTTGAGAATTTGCACATAGTAACTCCATTAATTAACTCGTTGACATAAAATTCCTTTGCATACGGTTTTAATCTGGTACTAATTTGATTAAATTAAGTACATTCTGATGGAGTTAAGTATTTTATGAAATACGGTTGCTTAAATTTGTTAACAGTGTTCTACTATAGGATACTTTCTGTATGACACTGGAAGGGTTAATATTATTATTATATGCATTGCTCTAGATTGCAATACCTATTTGAATAAAACATCAGCACTTACATGTTAAATTTATTGCCCAAAAATCAAGGTGTTTATAAAAAAAAAATCACAGAGTATGCATTTAGTCTGGCACAAGCAAGGAGTCGTGCTTCAGATCCATTGAGGCAGCGCTAGAATTTCGACAAGATATGTACCTGAAACGAATGTAAAATTATTGCAATTAACAGTCACACTTGCAGTGTGCCCTTTTTCTGGTTTGTTTTTGTGCTCCTACCATCTCTCTAGCAGCACTTCTTACAATAAGTGCTGGGGAGAAAGGGTAGAGTGCAGTAAAGGAGGAGGATTCAAACTATTGTGGGCACAGCCATGATATCTTTTTTATGTGCCTACTGATAGGTCTTAAAATTATACTTTACATGGGGAAATGAACATATTTAAAGCAGGGAAAGATTAGAAAAGATGAAGACTATGATCTTAATACAGGTCATCCCCAGGTTACAAAACGTGTCCATAAGTTGGTTGTTCATAACCTGGGGATGGACTGTGCTCCAGAAAGACACTGGTACAGATATTCTGAGCTGAATGCTGATTTCTTGGTTCTGCAAGTTCATGTAGATAGCAATGGTTAAGAACAAGACCAGACTCGCCTCATCCCAAGTCTGCCAGCATTCATAATCTAAACTGGTGCAATCATTGCATAATTTGTGAAGGTACCTAATGTCTTTATATTGGAATTTTGGTTTATTATTGTCATGTGTTCTGAGATACAGTGAACTTTCGGAACACACGAGAAGAAAACTGAAAGAATCAAAAAGCCAAAATAAATATAAAATTGAATCAAATAAAAAAGATGCAATTGTAATCAGATCATCTTCACAGCAAGTCCAAAAGGTATAATGGAAACAAAAATGATTGATCCAGAGTTTCATTAACCAGAATCCAAATGATATCTGCAGTAGGCCCAGCTATGAACATGAACATAACTCATTACCTACTTTGTGAGCATGTTGATCTTTTTCATGTATGCAATGTACATACTTCATGCTTTCTGTGCCAATTTAGGTAGTTTTTCTTTCTTTATTTTCTTGACAAACTTATATGATATGACCTTTAGTAATGAAAACAAAATTGCACAATATAACATGTTTCACCTGATGTTCTGCTAATGTATTTGACAGAAAACTAATGACTTGCTATAGACTGTTACCTTTTAAATTGGTTTTGTTTCTTCTATTATAAAACCCTGATTCGTTTTTGTACAGTAACTTGCCGAGCTGTTTTGCTTGCAAAGATTGTATAGTTTGAGCTCCATGGGGTGCTGTGAGTACATTTACACGGAAGCCTGCAACTGCTCTGTGCCAAAGTTAAATGAAGAATGACATACAGCAAGGAAACAATGTGCTAACAGAATTTCCAAATCACTGCCAAATTCGACAAAATCCTGGAAATGGATAATAAGCATCATGACCCTTCCAAATGCATATAAAAGTATAAAATGTATTATATTTGCTGTATACACATCTGTGATGCCACTACAGTGTCATACCTATTATTCAAGCACTGTATAATGCTCACCTTATACTGCTTCTTACACATCCTTCCTTATGTTGATGTAAAACATTCCAAGTTCACCAAAGGACCTTTGTTATCATGGCTTTAAAGGCTGGACTATTCATGGGTCAAGTCTGTAATCATGTTTATGAGCCTTTATGATTTCAATAATTGAATCAATTTCCATGCAAGGACCAAGAACTCCAAACCCAAGCTGCAAAATGGGGTGCTGCATTATGGAAGGTGCCTCCATATTCAAGGAGAGAAAACTTCATCTGTTTTTCCTTCAGCCCACATGAGCAGGAGAGTAGGCACCAGGATGTGCCAATAACACAGTCTTCATGGAGCAGGCATTCAAAAACTGCACATAGTTATTTCTCCTAGGAAATCTAATGCCAGAAACATCTGGATGTAGCTCTGGAAGATCTCTGTGGTCCACTTGCAAAAACACTCATGCCTCCTTCCGTTTCTATTATCCACCGGTCTGTATTGATCTCTGTGTACCCTGGAGAACATTCTCCCATCATTGCAACTTCCATTCTTCAAACAATGCCATTCATTCTCCAGTAGCTGTAAGAATACCGCCAGCATTGTGATAGTTCCTGCTAGTGGCCAGTTCCCAAGTTGTAGCAGTGTGCTAAATTTGTAATGGATTTATAAAATACCACAGGTTGAAACGGACTCAGCCTATCCTTACACAGGAAAACTGGCATGATGTTCTGGGAGACTCATAGGCTCCTGGGCCAACAGGAGTTGGGCTAGGAAGTCAGTGTGTGATGCCTATCCTGGTCAGGACAGGTATGTGATTGCTCTAAGGTGGTAATGAAATTCAGTGTCTGAGAAATTTATACAAGATTGTGATTTCCTCACACTATTTTCAAAATGTTGCCGCCTTCTCACTCATTTCTCTGTTTGAAGTTACTTAGGCTGTGTCAGCTTAAAAACTTCACGTGTCAGCCAAAGAGAGTGGAGTCATTTTTTTATTTCATTAAGATATTTCATGTGGTTTCTGGTTTGTAAGCTAGGAAAGAACACCGTGGCCAATTTCTTAATGTAATAAACTTTGGAGTGAGGCAAGGATGTGGTTTATGAAATGGTGGGGAATGGTTAGGAGATGTTGGTGGCAGTAAAGAAAGTATTGGACTGGAATTCCAGAAACTACAAGATTCCGTTTTCTTGTTCAAAACATTGACACTGGAATATACGAGGAAGACACTATTTTATACTTTTATGCTTCAGTTAAATCCATTCACATGCAATTATATCTGCTTGAATTCACCTGTACAGCATGAAATCCGTAACTCAAAAATCAGACCTGCTTGATAGATACACGTCACAAAGTACATAACAATGCAATTTAGTAGTTGTTCAAATGAAAGATATATATTTCCAGGGTATGGGGAATGCAAAAAGTACTCACTGCCATGAATTGTATATTTTGTCTCAGTCCTCAAGAGTGGTTATCTTGCCTAAGAATATTGAGATAGGTACCGACCCCACAATTTCCTCACCCCAAATCCTCCGAGTTTCTGTAGCATTGTTTCGAACAAACCTCTAAACCTCTATTCGTATTTTTCTTCCTGTGAATGCACTTTCATACCAACCCTGCATTGTGCATATGTAAAACATGACTGGACTTAAAATCAGCTCCATAACTTAAAACTGCACTGGCAAGATTCATATTGGATTTTCCAATAATAAGGTTAACATATATTTGAAATGTGGTACGCTGGCTGGGTTGAATGTATACTGATCAGTGTACAGTGATCAGTACAAAACAGCAAAATATGAACTCAGGTCTGCAATACGGAAGGCAAAGTCAACTTATTCAAAGAAATTGGAACAACAATTCAAAACTCATAATTCAAGAGAAGTCTGGAAAAATCTACAGAAGATGACGGACTACAAAAAACGTCCTGTTCCCATCTTAGATGAGGATCCGGACTTACCGGAAAAACGGAACACTTTTTATGCACGCTTTGATAATGCCACCCCGCTATCCATGCCTCCCCCTCCACCTAACTCAGCACCATTCACCATCTCTGAGGAGGTAGTTAGGGCGGCCTTCAAAAATCTTAATAAAAGAAAAGCAGCAGGGCCAGACGACCTCAGCCCCGCTGCTCTCAACCACTGTGCAGCTCAGCTGGCTCCTATGTTCACCTCCATCTTTAACACTTCCCTCAGCCAATGCAGTCCCGCAGTGTTTTAAATCATCCATTATCATCCCTGTGCCCAAGTCCTCCAAGGTGAGCTGTCTGAACGATTTTAGACCTGTTGCACTAACATCAGTTGCCATGAAGGCCTTTGAGCACATAGTCCTCACCCATCTGAAAACACATACTGCCCCCATCATGGACCCTTTCCAATTTGCATACAGAGCCAACCGGTCTGTGGAGGATGCTATCTACTTAGCTCTTCACTATTCCCTACATCATTTGGAATCACCGAACACTTATGCACGCATCCTGTTTATAGATTTTAGCTCGGCCAATTAAACTCTACAATAAACTGTTGGACATGAGCATTCACCTAGCCATGTGCCATTGGATTCTGCACTTTTTGACAAACAGACAGCAAAGAGTCAAGGTGGGTGAAAAAATCTCCAGCCCTCTGACTCTCAACACAGGAGCCCCTCAAGGGTGCGTTCTGTCACCTCTGCTCTTCTCACTTTACACCAACAACCTCACATCCCAATGCAGCTGTCAAAATTTTAAAATATGCAGATGACACAACAATAATTGGCCTCATCTCAGACAACAACGAATCACAATACCATCAAACAGTGGACAGCGCAGTCAAATGGTGCACAGACAACAACCTCCAGCTTAATACTTCAAAAACCTTAGAAATCATCATAGATTTCAGACGCAAACAAAACCCCAAACCTCCGGTCCATGTCAACTCCCATCCCATAACCTCCACGAACTCATTTAAGTTTCTGGGCACCTATATCTGCAATAATCTAAAATAGCACATCAATGCAGACCACATCATCAAGAAAGGACAACAACGCCTATACTTCCTCAGACAGCTCAAAAAGTTCAGGGTCCACAAACACCTCCGGGTCCGTTTCTATCAATCCATCATTGAAAGCATCATCACCTCCTCAATCACAGTCTGGTACGGAAACACTGACAGTCACTCACTACATAGAATACAGCGCATTGTCTCTAAGGCCTCTAGGATCATCAACTCTCCCCTCCCCTCAATCTATGCCATTTACCTCCAACGTACCTCAAAACGGGCAAAAAAGATCATCTCGGACCCCTGCCATCCAGCAAACCACCTTTTCCAGTCTCTCCCTTCAGGGAGGCGCCTTAGGTCACTTGCTACAAAATCCACCCGCTTTAAAAACTGTTTCTTCCCCTCAGCAATAAGAACACTCAATTCCCTCCAATAACAGACAATACTAAGGACTTTTGATGTATGCAGTGTCTTGTCTATGGTCTTGTCTGATCTTTTGCACTATGTATTGTTGGTGAGATTTGTGATTTGTGATGTGGTATGGATGCACTTTATTACTATGATCTGTGTTGTTATTGGTGTTAATGTGACTAAAGCAGTGTACCATCATGTACCGAACCCAAACACCACCAACCCTGGTCGTGTGGCAAATAAAGATTCTATCTATCTATACTAAAGCAAAAATTGCATTTGGTTTTTCGGCATAAAATAAATGCAAATTCTATCACCCGAGGCCAAGTTGCTACTCATAGCCCGTTCTGCTTCATTGAGTCGGGTCGAGCTTTGGGATACCTAGGAGTTCAGTGGAGTAGACAATTTGGCCAGCGAACAGAATTTATTATGCTTCCACCCAGAGGAAACACTAATGTCACTTATTGCAACATTACTGGCAAAATCAAAATCTTCTTCCCATCCCAACTTGGCCTTGAGATGATGATGGCAAGCTACACATGTTCCATGATGGTACTCCTACAACGTTGGCATGATGAGTTCCAGGATTAATTCCACCATGAGAAACAAAGCACAATAAATTATCAAGTCAGGATGATGTGCAACTTAGTGAGAAATTTACAGGTGATGAATTTACTCTGCGTATACTAACCTTGATAGAGGGAGGTTATAGATTTGAAAGGTGTTGGTAAGTTGCCTTGGTAAGTGGCGACAGTGTATTTTTTCACTTGCACACACCATTACATTAGAACAAGGCTGAAATGGGGGTTCAAACTGAACATCACAGATTTTTGCTGAATAACTGACAATTTATAGCATTGTCAGCAACACCTTCCAGCATTTTACTGATGACTAAGAGTAGATTCTAAAGAGGGAAAGTACACAGGCAAAGATCTTGGTTAATTATAATACAAACAGCACAGGTTAAAAAAATAATGAGATCCTGCATCTTGGATTTATGGACACAAGTAGCAGAGGAGAAAGCAGACCTCTAATATTTGGTAACGGAGTTAAGGAATATGGAGAGAAGGCAGGAACGGGGTACTGATTGTGGATGATCAGCCATGATCACATTGAATGGTGGTGCTGGCTCGAAGGACCAAATGGCCTACTCCTACACCTATTGTCTATTGTCTATTGTAACATTAGTAGGGATGTAAAGAAGATTGCACCATCATCACAAGCAGGATAACCTAACACATTTTGTCCTGCTAATCTCTTCCCAATCTGTAAAATAATGAATGGAACCAGCAGAACCAATTAAGAGATGATACTTAACCAAAGATCAGATCACTGGCATTTAATTCAAACATTATAACATTTCTCACATTAAACACCTCAAAAGGAACCTCCTAGAAACCTAGACTGTAAAGCACCTCGGAACTACCTGAAATTAGATAAATACTAAAAGTAATTAAGAAAACAAGGTGATTGAGACAGCATGAGAGTTGGACAAGTTCATTAGTGCTCTTATCAAATCAGCACAAGTACAGCAAACTGTTGGATGAATGGGTTCCATCTGTGCTGTATCTCTCACTGTAATGACAAGCAGACCAATGCAAATCCTCCAAATTCATTGGAAGGATAAGCAAACCAACATCAGCATTCTCTTCCGGTACAAGATGTGTGGTACTGAGGCCCTAGATCGACAGTACTTTGGGCAAGCATGTCAAAGGCACGTATGAAACATAGTTCCCAATATAGATTTTTCAATCTGAATACTGTCATGGGAACAGACTACCAGGAAGACAGAGGAAGAGATTCAAGAATGTGCTGAAAGCTTCTTTGAAGAAATGAAACATCACATTGGTGCTACAAATCCCTGGCATGGCTGATCAAAGTGCAGGAGTAGTATATGGTATGGTATTGTGAACCTTGATTGAGAGTACACAGAAATGGTAAATGTACTTAATTGGAAAAAGGAGGGCATCATCTTACAAACTAATTGTCTTGTTGGCCATCAGCTGACTCATTTGTGGAAGTGTATGCAGGTTCATTTGTGGAAGTGTATGCAGGTTCTCATGTAGCCTCATAAGCTACATGAGAACCTACAAAATGTGAGTGGATTTCAGTTAAACTCAATCCCGAGGGACTGCCTATAAAGAAAATACGAGTCGATGAATGAAAGAAATGTTTTCTAAATGCGTTATTTTTTTTCGTTATTTGGATTTTGCCAAAACCACATTGCTCCACGCTTCACATATAGTCATGATCCAGATATGATACAAGAGCCGGACTATCAAATGAATATCTTGGATAAAATTCAAACTAAGCAAAACTGTGAGTCAGATACTAGTCATTACAGCCCCATGAAATCTCTTGGGAAACCATTTTGAGCTGTTTCAATGACCTTTCCTCTATCCCAAGTTCACAAGTAATTAATTTAGACCACAGGAGATAGAAGCAGAATTAGGCCAGTCTGAGCATCAAGTCTACTCTGCCATTCAATCATAGCTGATCTATCTTTCCCGCTTAACCACATACTCCTACCTTCTCCCTGTAACCTTTGGCGCCCTTACTAAGCAATGTGGGAATTGGATTTCTACCCCTCCAATATTAAAGTTTACAGATCAGCCAAGAGAAAGCTATTTACCACCAGAAACATGCACTGTCTTTCGCTCATGCTTGAGGTGCTAAAAAGTTTACTTTAGGTTCTCTGTCAATTAAAGATAGCGGAGTTAGGGTATATGGCTCGAAGGACCGAATGGCCTACTCCTGCACCTATTGTCTATAAAACAAATCTAGTAGAATAACTAGACTCCCAGCTGCCTTGCCCTTCATTCTAATGTCCCAGTTGCACATACCTATCTATACCCTGAGTCCATCTGCCTTATCCATCAGGCCTCCCACATTGAACATAAACCAAAGTGCTGCCAAGCTCCCTGCTGTGCTCCAGCCTTTCCTGTCTATTGCTTTCATCATCTTCCATACTGACATCCAGCCTCTCACCAGCCTCATTCCTGCATTGGATCCTATCACCCTGCCAATCTACTTTCAACCCTCCCACGTAGCACATACACCTACCCGCCAGGATATTGGTTCCCCTCCAGTTCAGATGCAACCTGTCCCTTTTGGACAGGTCACCTCTGCCCCAGAAGTGGTCCCAATGATCTAAAAATCAGAATCCCTACCAACTCATCAGCCACAAATTAACCCATCCTATCTGTTCTTACCCTCACTAGTACATGGCTCTGGGAGCAATCTGGAGACTACTACGCTCGGGATCCTACTTTTTAACCTTTTGCCTAGCTCACTGCATTCACTCTGCAGGACCTCATTCCTTT
This sequence comes from Malacoraja senta, assembly GCA_038087875.1. Taxonomy (NCBI): domain Eukaryota; kingdom Metazoa; phylum Chordata; class Chondrichthyes; order Rajiformes; family Rajidae; genus Malacoraja; species Malacoraja senta. Next base: position 18,476,739 of record CM075983.1, on the reverse strand, counting down.
TCTTGCCAATGTCATTTGTGCTAATGTGCACAATGACTTCCAGTTACCCACCCTCCCCCTTGAGAATGTTCTACATCCACTCTGAGATATTCTCTTTTCCTGCAGCAGAATCTCCTGTCTATCTCCCTGACTAACATGTCACCTATCACTATGGCTTTGCCTGTCTTCACCCTTTCTTGCGGTGCGTCAGCGCCAGGCCCATTGCTACAGACCTGAACATTGCTACTCTCCTCTAACCGATCATCTCCCCCAACAGTATCCTAAGGGGCATACCTGTTGTCAAGAGGAATGGCCACATGGGATTCTTGCACCCTCTGCCTACTCCCTTTCCTGGTGATAACCCATCTATTTTCAGCTCATACCTGAGGCTTGACACCTAACTGAAACTCCAATTTATGACCTCCTCAGACGATTTGGAGGTCACTCAGCTGCTGCTCCAGTTCCACAACACGGACTGTAAGGAGCTACAGCTGGATGCACCTCACGCAGGTGTAGTCCTCAAGGCCACTGGAAGTCTCCCTGACTTCCCACATCATGCAGGGGGAGCATACAACTCCCCCAACTGCCATCTGTACTAATTTAGACATGAGCAAGAAAGATTTTAAAAATTCCTTATCTAAACACTGGGGGTCCTTGTTCATCGGTCTATGAAAGCATGCAGGTACAGCAGGCAGTGAAGAAAGCGAATGGCATGTTGGTCTTTATAACAAGAGGAGTCGAGTATAGGAGCAACGAGGTCCTTCTGCAGTTGTACAGAGCCCTAGTGAGACCACACCTGGAGTATTGTGTGCAGTTTTGGTCCCCTAATTTGAGGAAGGACATTCTTGCTATTGAGGGAGTGCAGCGTAGGTTTACAAGGTTAATTCCCGGGATGGCGGGACTGTCATATGCTGAGAGAATGGAGCGCCTGGCCATGTATACTCTGGAGTTTAGAAGGATGAGAGGGGATCTTATTGAAACATATAAGATTATTAAGGGTTTGGGCATGCTAAGGGCAGGAAACATGTTCCTGTTGTTGGGGGAGTCCAGAACCAGGGGCCACAGTTTAAGAATAAGGGGTAAGCCATTTAGAACAGACGAGGAAACACTTTTTCTCATAGAGAGTTGTGAGTCTGTGGAATTCTCTGCCTCAGAGGGCGGTGGAGGCCGGTTCTCTGGATACTTTCAAGAGAGAGCTAGATAGGGCTCTTAAAGATAACAGAGTCAGGGGATATGGGGAGAAGGCAGGAACGGGGTACTGATTGGGGATGATCAGCCATGATCACATTGAATGGCAGTGCTGGCTCGGGGCCGAATGGCCTACTCCTGCACCTATTGTCTATTGTCTATTATAATCATGAATAATATCAGGGAATTACGATTTTTTACTATGAATAAATTAATAAAATGCCGTCTGGCATTATTATTAGAACTCAAAATTTGAACTTCAAAAGATGTACAGAAAAATCAAAAAAAATATGCAATCAAATTATACATAATGGCCAACCAACATGATGGCTAATCTACATAATGACTGACAAAATTTGAAGCAGAGGGAGGTCATTGCTCCACAGCATGCAAGTGGCTGGAATAAAATAAAATGAAGAATTCGTGCCAGCCCTAAGGTAATCTCACATCTTTTTACATACAGTTTATGGTTAAAATAAATTATAAATGTTGACAATACAAGTTTCTTTACAGAATGTGGTTAACATGAACTAGCACATGCCATGAGTAGTTATTTTAAGCTAAAATATTTGTTTATTTCTTTCACTATCCTACTGCAAAATTCAACGGAGCCAATAGAAATTCCTAAATGTGGTAAATATAATCAATTATAAAAGAAAGGCAATCCTTCATCTTACCCATTGCTGATTCACTAGCACTAGACTCAAAGAAAAAGCCCAAATATTCCATACTCCTTTCTTTGCACAATCAAGACAAATTTGTTCAGTGTTTATTGTGCTTATATAGAAAGCCACAAACCCAAACTTTTAAAATCTACTGTGGTCTGCTGTGACAACATTTTTCTCACAGGGAAGTTGCAAGCAGATTGCTATCAGTCCAACTATTTAATTTCAAATGTTGTATCAAACAAATAAAAGGCAAGAATAATATGCTTTTATTTTAGTTATGTCTCATTACTCACAGAGTATTCTCAGTCACTGTAGAATATTCAGGAATTTTATTTTAGAGATCCTCAAAAAAGCACATTACTGACCATTCTAACACTTGCCATCAATCTAACCTTCCTGAGGGATGAGAGAAAGGCTTTTTCCCCCTAGGGCAGTGACCCACCTAAAACATTTCTGGAAATTGGTATTTGAGCAATGCTGTGCGTTATTTATGAAAACCAAGCCTTAGTCACAAATAAATACCTTTAATGTCTTTGCCCATTTGTTTTTAACTTTTTACTCCCCCCCCCCTGCATAGGTAATTGCTGACATAAATATTAAACAAATCCAACTACGTCTCTATTTAATGGCAACATATTTATATCAACATGTGCTATTTCTGCAACATACTGAACATTTTTAAAATGTTTCTAAACACATATTTCCTGAATTCCAGCATCTTATTTTATTACATTACTCCACAAATAAATTTCCTTAAAGTTAAGTCTAATTTTAACTCCCAACTAGACTAAGTGGGACCCGTTGGGTCCCAGTCACATGGGAGGCCCAACGCAACCCATTCCCCAAAGCAATATCCCACCACTCACCCGTTCCCGCAACGCAACCCGTTCCCCCAATGCAATATTCCATCACTCATCCATAGCCCTTAACTGCACAGGCGCGGCTGAAGGGTTCCCGTTGTGACGCCCCTGATCTCCCCTCACCCCTTGTCCTTCCCCCCCATGCACTCACTCCATCCCCCCTCAACCCCCCCATCCACTCTTAGCGGCTCTCCGGCGGTGCAGACATTCCCACCCATTGGATTCTCATTGTGACGTAGAACACGCAAGTATTACTGCACTAGCGCAGCTGACGGGTACAGCAAGTGGAAAAGGGATTTATTAAAGCTTAAAATGTGAATTACTCTTAAAATATAACAACAATTTAAACGATAAAGATGAGATTTATTCAGTCCATTCTTTCCTGTTGCATCTCTTGTTGTGTTCTGCAGCCGAGGGAGGGGGATGGCTTCAGTTGGGGGCTGTCGGGGACCAGTGGGGGAAGCGCCTGCAGCTGGAGGAGGGACACGGCTTCAGGCAGGGGCTGTTGAGGGCCGTGGAGGGGGGGGGGGAGAGCGTCCTGCAGCAGGGGGAGGGGGCGGCTTCAGGCGGGGGCTGTCGGGGGCCGGTGGGGGTGGGGGCATCCTTCACTCAGGTATTACTGTGCAGGCGCAGTTGACGGGCACGGCAAGTGGAAAAGGGATTTATTAATGCTTAAAATGTGAATAACCCTTAAAATATAACAGCAATTTAAACGTTAAAGATGAGATTTATTCAGTCCATTCTTTCTTGCTGCGTCTCTTGTTGCGTTCTGCAGCCCAGGGAGGGGGACGGCTTCAGGCGGGGGCTGTCGGGGGCCGGTGGGGGGAGCGTCCTGCAGCCAGGGGAAGTGCACGGCTTCAGGCGGGGGCTGACGGGGGCCGGTGGGGGGAGCATCCTGCAGCCGGGGAGGGGGAAGGCTTCAGGCGGGGCGTGTCGGGGCCCGGTGGGGAGCGCTGCCATGGCCTACCGCTGCCGTGGCCTACCACTGCCGTAGCCTACTGCTGCCTACCGCTGCCGCTGCCTACCCCGCCCAGGGAGGGGGACGACTTCAGGCGGGGGCTGTCGGGGGCCGGTGGGGGGGAGCGTCCTGCAGCCGGGGGAGGGGCACGGTTTCAGGCGGGGGCTGATGGGGGCCGTTGGGGGGAGAATCCTGCAGCTGGGGACGGGTCGGCTTCAGGCAGTGGCTGGTGGTGGGGAAGCGTCCTGCAGCGGGGGGGGGGGGGAACGGCTTCAAGCGGGGACTGTCGGGAGCCGGTTGGGGGGAGAGCTTCCTGCAGCCTAGGGAGGGGGACGGCTTCAGGCGGGGGCTGTTGGGGGCTGTCGGTAAAAACTGGACAAAACTGGTCGTTAAGCACGTTTGCCTTGTCTTTAGCAGAGCAAACATCAGATGAGGACAATGTTGAGACACTAAACACCTCTTGATATTTCGACTTGATGAGATACCAGAACGGTTTGGTGTAATTACTCTCCAAACTCCCACCGATGATATCATGGATATACTCCTTCTTGGCTTTCCTAATTTTCCTGTCTGTGTGTCTGTGATACTGTTTGAAAATGTCCCAGGCTGCTGAAGAGCCATGTTTCTTGGCTTTTCTGTGCAGGCGCTTCTTTTTACAATGTCTCTCTTGATGGAAATATTTATCCAGGTTAATTTCCATCTCGAAGAAGTCATTTTGGAGGGTATAAATTTGTCCATAGCATTCTGGACAACTTGGTTAAATTCAGTCACTAGCTCATTAACAGTCTTTGACTCAATGTAGTCAGGTCAACTTCTCGTCGAAGTTCCTGAGCTTGTCCCCTATGTCTTCAAACCTGGCTTTCTTGTAGAGAAAAATGTTATGTTTGGCTGGCCGGACTAACTTAGGTTTCACCGATACTTTCACAATCACTGCCTCGTGGTCCCTGTTACCAGGAATGCTATCTCTGTGCTTTCCAGAAACGATGGTGAGTTTGTGAAACACAAATCAAGGATTGTGTTAAATCTAGTCGGTTCTTTCACTTGTTGATATAAGTTGTGATTGAGTGCAATTTCCAACATTGCTTTACTATGTCCAGCATAAGATCCACCTGGTGTGAACTTGAAATTTTCCCAGTCCAAGTCAGGAAGATTGAAATCTCCCAAGAGCCACACTGAAGCTTGAGGTAGAATTTTGCTCAGGGCACAATCAAGCTGCTTCACATAGTCAACATTGGTAGCTTGCGAGCGTTACAAAACTCCCACATACATAGGCGTCATCCCTTGCATACGAATGCGGACCAACATGCTTTGACTATCTGTCAAAAGGTCGGTTTCCTCATTTGTCTTTGACTGCGATGAAAACTCCCCCATGTGTATCACCACCACACCTCTGTCCTTCCTGAACACTTCGTAATTTGGTGGGAAAATTTCACTAGAGGTAATGTTCCTGTTCAGCCATGATTCTGTCCCTGTTATTACATCAGGACTTTCCGTGTCAAACAACACATGGAACTGATCACGCTTCGCTTTCACACTTTGGCAGTTTATATTAACAATATTGATAAGCTTGCATTTAGATTTCTGTTTGGTAGGAAATGTGTAGGAAAGACTGCAAATGCTGGTTTAAATCGAAGGTAGACACAAAAATGCTGGAGTAACTCAGCGGGACAGGCAGCATCTCTGGAGAGAAGGAATGGGTGACGTTTCGGATCGAGACTGAAGAAGGGTCTGCCCATCAGTTACTCCAGCATTTTATGTCTACCTTCGATCTGGTTCAATGGTTCTTTATTGTCATGTATGCACAGCACAGTGAAATTCTTTTGCACAATGATACAAATGCACAGTCACCACAATTTTTGCGCCATTTAAAAAAAACAGAAAACACAAACAGTCCAAAGTGCAAAGTCCATGTGTTGTAGATCCTGGAGCGCCCCCGATCCAGGTAAGCCTAGGTAAGCCCGACCCGACGTCCCTCTCCATTGCCGACCACCTCTGTGTCCCAGGGGGTGCCTCTTGCAGCCGACCTTGAAGGTGCTGGAGGTAATACCCCAGTCCCTCTCCTCCCGGCCCACTCCTTGTACCCGTCGCTGCCAGCAGCTCCCTCCTCGATACTACGGTCTTCGGGGCTCCAAGCTTCCCCCACAGGTGGCCGTTGGATCTTCGTTCTCAGCGGCCGACAGGTCTGATGTCGTCGACCGCCAGGCGTCAGATACAAGAAAAGGCCCACTGAGCAGTGAAGAATTTATAGAGCCTAATCTGCAATTTTTAAATGGGGAAATTATAGTTTTATTTAATGATTAATATTCCTCAAGGAGGAGTAGGTCAAGGTAATTTGCCTTGGACTGTATGTGAAGCATTCAGTTATGAAACATTTTATGAATTATTAATTGCTTTAATATTAAATCTCAGCAGTATTTTTGATAAGTATTAAAATAGTTGCAATTTAAGTGGGAAGTTCCAGAAGGAAAATGCTTATTGTCATGAGAATGGTTAGTAACTAGATATTCTGTTATAACTAGATTTTGTTTTTTTATAAATCAAAGAAAATTAAATACTATTTATTCACAAAATAAAAATATAGCACCAAAATTCAGGTGGGTTTTACATTCGTTACAGAAAGTAGGAAGTTTGAAAAAAGTACCCCAAATAACTCTTGCCATTAAATGTTATCATAGTTTATCTATGAGCCAACTCTATATATCTACTGCTTCCCCAATTCACCCTTAATAAACAGGACCACTCTGGTAGGTGCATTGTATCTGCCTGTTCTTGCCCCACTTAACTCATTTCTTTATATCTCGACTCCATCTGTCTCCTCTTGTCCAGTCTTTTCTCACTTGCTGATTGGATAACACACGACGAAACCTTTTCACTGTACCTCGGTACACGTGACAATAAACAAAACTGTAAACTGTACATCTGGGACACCACTCATGCCCTCTACCTTTTTGATAACTTCCGATACCCTGGTCCCCACCAGCTTATTTTTACCATAGACGTATAGTTTCTATGCACATCCATCCATCATCAGGAAGATCTCAGGACCTCCCGTTTCATTCTTGCCCTTACACTTAATAAGTTATCTTTTAATTCCTCATCTTTTCTGCAGATTAAAATGGTAGCCATGGGGACTTGCATTGGCCACAGCTGCACCTGACTTTTTAATGGCTACATGGAAAAGTCCTTGTTTCAAGCCTAGTTTGCTCATTCCTCACCAACCACTCCCCCCATCATCTGGCAAGTTATCCTGCAACTTTAGGAGACATGTGTAGGAAGGAACTGCAGATGCTGGTTTAAACCAAATTTAGACACAAAATGTTGGAGTAACTCAGTGGGACAGGCTGGTATTACTGCCATATTTACATCATCTGATGTGTTTCTCCCCACTTGCTGTTTTTCCCGGCTCTCCTGCCACTGAGAACCGGGTACCAGCAAGGCATGGTGGTAATTGTCCAAAGGTGGTCATTGTCTCACCTCCTCTTCCTGGACTGGGTGGAAGAGGATGTATCGGTACAGCTACGGTAACTTGCCACAGACTTCTTATTCCTGTCAATAAGAGAGTCATAGTTACTCCCGCCATGTTAGCACAGGTCACAGCTACGGGCACTTCCCAATGACCTCTTATGCCTGTTACTCAATGAGTCAATAAGAGTCATGGCAGGTCCCGCAGGCAGTGGCCTGGCTTGAATGCCGTTTTCGTCCCCACTTGCTGTTTTCCCCAGGTTCTCGTGTCGCTGGCTGGGCACACCTGGGTTCCAACAAGGCATAGTTTCAGGTGGTAATTGTCTCACCTCCTCTTCCCTGGTCTAGGCGGAAGAGGATGTTAGCACAGATCACGCAGACATTATGAATCTGGCTCGTGTGCAGCGCGTATGCATTTTACACAGTGAGCCACTGCAGGAGGCTCATTTGCGGGGACGTTGTTTGTCCGGGACCAGTCCCATCCGGTTTGGCGCAATCTTTTTAGGATTGACTGCCAGATTTTTGTTTGATTTGCATCCCTTGTCTGCTCGGGCTCCGATCTCCGCAGATCGGGATCCATCTCGTGTTGCTTTCTGTGTTGTTTTGGCCGACGAACGTTCGTCATTTCCAGCGGTCGCCACGTGGAGGCACGACTCACTGAGGACTCGAGAACACGAAAAGACGTCCTCAGCTACGGTAACTATGCCAGAGACTTCTTACACACTGTTACTCAATGAGTCAAGGTAAGAGAGTCATCTTAAGAGAGCCGTAGTTGCTCCCGCCAGTTAAGAGAGTCATAGTCTTTAGGAGCATTATGTTTACTCCTTCACCTCTGTCCTCACCATCATATAGCGACCTAAACATAAGGTCTTAAGTTATGGGAGCATAATTAGGCCATTCTGCCCATCATCTACTCTGCCATTCAATCATAGCTGATCTATCTTTCCCTCTCAACCCCATTCTCCTGCCTTCTCCCCATAACCCCCGAAATCCTTACTAATCAAGAATCTGCGCCTTAAAAATACCCGACTTGGCCTCCATAGCCGTCTATGGCAATGAATTCCACAGATTCACCACCCTCCGACTAAAGAAATTCCTCCTCATCTCCTTTCTAAAGGTACGTCTTTTTATTCTGAGGCTATGGCCTTTGGTCCTAGGCTTGCCCACTAGTAGAAACATCCTCTCCATATCCACTCTATCCAGGTCTATTCGGTAAGTTTCTATGTGGTCCCCCCTCCTCTTTCTAAACTCCAGTGAGTACAGGTCTCGTCAAACCCTCATCATGCAATGCAAGTCGGAGGTCATGTATATGTGCTCCAACCTGGTCTACCTAATGTGGTACTCACAATGCGATTCCTCATCAATAAATAAATCAAGCTAAAAATAGGTGAACATTTTGCAGAGCGCTGGCAATGGGTATCTGAAGTGTCTGATTGCATGTTTTATTAAACTCTCTTTTTCACTCCCACACTGATCTTTCTATCCTTGGCCTTCTCCATTGCTACGAAGTAGTAAAACACAAATTGGAAGAACATTATCTTATATTCTACTTGGGTAGCTTATTACCCAATCGAGCCTGTTCTCCCACGCACGTAGTCACCTGTCCTAAATGTCTTCTCCCTTTGTTCACCTTTCTCATCCCTCCCACCTTCTCTACCTGCTTCCATCTCCCCATTATCTTCTCCCCACCTAGTTTGCTCTACTACCTGCCAGTCTCTGTCCCATTCATCCCCAGTCCTGCTCTATCGTGGTCATCTTTCCTCTTCCCTTTCAGTTCTGATGCAGGGTTTAGACCCAAACCTATGATGTACACCTTTTGTCTCCACAGATGCTATTCGACCCACTGAGTTCTTCCAACATTTTACTTTTTGTTCCAGATTCCAACATTTCCAGTGTTTTTTGTTTTTTGTATAAAAGACAGAAAATATCAACCATTTGTAATTCTGATGCTCCTTTTTTACAACGACATAATTTTTCAGATGATTCATTCTGATCATACTTTTAATATTTGAAACATTTTTAGATCATTTGATCAGATGCGATTGTTACTGTGCTATTATCTCATTTTGTTAATGACATCAACCTTTTGTAACCACTCTAGGCCTGATGAGGGACATCTTCAGAGTTATCATTGTTTGATTAAAACAGACCGAGCAAGTGGTCGGGTGAATGGTCTTAACTTATGAAATAGTGATTGGATAGCCAGATGGTGGACAGATGTAGAAAGTGGGGGTTGGAGAGGTGAGGGAAGTGGGAAGGACGTGAGAAACTGGAGGCGGGTAACTTTTCAGAGGGAATCAGGATAAAGAGGTGCATGAGGTCGAGGAAGATGGTGTGCATGTGAAGTCTGTGCAGCAAACCCTGGTCTCCCATCACCTTGAACCTTTGCCATTGCACCAACACCTCATTTTGCCAAGTACTTAATGGCATTTTCTACTCCCTAAACACTGATGTGGAAAAAGTTATCCGACTTTGGGGCACTGCTTACGAAGGAGAAAACAGAGTCCTCTTGATTTTTAAAAATGTTGTGGGCACCAGAGGATGTTTGAGCAAGAGGAAGACATACAAAATGTCTTGGATGCCCATGTAACTGCAGATGCTGGTTTACAAAAAAGGCACAAAGTGTTGGAGTAAGTCAGTGGGGCAGGTAGCATCTCTGGAGAACATGAATATTTTATGTTTTGGGTTAGGACCCTTCTTCAGACTAATTACAGTGAGAGTGGGGAAGAAAGAGGTGGGGGCAGGACAAAGCCTGGCAAGTGATAGTTGGATACAGGTAAGGTAGGGGGGAGGGTTGATTGGCAGATGGTTGGGGAAAGGACACATAGGTCAGTATGGGAATGGGATGAGGAGATAAAATGGTTAGTAACCAAAAGTTCAGCAAAAAGGGCACCTAGTCTACGCTTGCTCTCGATTGTATAAAGGAGAGCACATAGAGAACACCGAATGCAGTTGATGAGGTGAGAGGATGTGCATGTGAACCATTGTCTCTCCTGGAAGGATTGCTGGGGTCCCTGGATGCATGTGAGGAATGATGCATAGGGACAGGTGTTGCATTTTCTGTGGTTCCTGTGGGGAAAGTACTTGGGAAGCAGGTGGTTTGGGAGGAAAGCGATGAATGAGCCAAGGAGTTGCGGAGGGAGTGGTCTTTGTGCATGTCACAAAGGAGAGGGGATGGGAAAATATGACTGGTGGTGGGATCACGTTGAAGTTAGTGGTAGTTAATCACGTTGAAGTTAGTGGTAAAGTCAATGAGTTCTGCACTGTATCGATGCACCAGAAATCTGTGTTGGAGCAAGTTTGTTTTTCTTGTATTTAGTACACTATATATTCTGATCCTTACACCTATTTGTCCATGACAGAGTCATGAATTATGAATGAGCCATTTGCTTCACAATTTCTTCACCATTAAATATCAGAGTGTAGGTTTAAATAGAAATGCTTCACACATCATTCATTGTTAACCTATTGCACCATAATGAATAACATGAGCATTGGTAACAAAAATCTCATTGCTATGGTACGATTATCAGTCAACATCTATAACAAACTTGTCACAATTTCTCATCACTGTACCGTCCCTTCTGCCAGCTCCCTGCTATCAGCCTTCTCCCCCGTTCTGCACAGTTTGAAAGTAATGTGTTATAAAAACTAACACCTTTATCCACTGGGACAAATAATATGCAACTTTTCCATTTGCACAATGGCTAGCTTTCACAGTTTTAGAGAGGCAGATTTAGCATCAGTGCCCTTTTAAATCAAAGCATAAAAATTAACAAATGGCATTTTTAAACCATTTTCCAAGTTCCACTGCTCATAGCATTATTTTAAAGTCTGGCTTTGAGAGATTACCGAGTTCAACAGTGTGGCAAAGCTGCATTAACATACATACCAAGAAGCTATATTTTCTCTTTGTAGAATAAATATGTTTTTTTTCCACTTTCACTCAAAAGAAACATATGGGGTGCAAAATTCGTCAAAGGCAGTGCATCAGCAACTCATTTTTACACCTGGCCTGATTTTCCCAGTTTAAAATGTAGTTTCAGTTCCGTGGTTTTGAAGGCACTTTCACCAATTTTGATACTGAAAAAGTATACTAATTGATAAACCATGTTTTTAGGAACACTTCAAGCATCTAAATATTCTCAGTCTAAATGTGTGAAAATTCACTAATCTATCTCTGAAGTATAAAATGTTTGCACTGATTGGCAATTAAGGAAATCATAATTTCCTTTCAATTTCCAAAGAAAAAATGTCAGTGTATCCTGTATGGCCACATCCACATACCTTCCAAAGGAATTAAATGTAGCTGCTGAGAGCTCTTTCTTAATGAGTAATATCAAATGTCAGCAGTCACCTTTGCATGAAAGAAGATATCAGCTGGTCATTAAGTTAACACATATGGTTACACAGAGATGTGCTCATTTTCTTACTTCCTTCAAGAGCTAACAAATGGGACAATAAACAACTGGTTTTATAGCACTGTTCTTATTTTAAGTCTCAGTGAACAAACTCCACGGAGTTTGTCGGTCCTTCTTGCTCATGCATTCACATGCAAGCATATACATATCCCATGGAGATCTTTCAGTACATCTTAGATTATTCACCTGAAAATATCTCTAATACAACATTGATTTGGTCCTTAAATGCTTGCAGATTTATTTCCATGACTTTAGCTAAAGTTCCATTTCATCCATTAGTCGTTTTTTTATAGATAGTTCTAAAACATGATAAATTTACCTCCAATCATCATAAAATTGTGTCCATTTATCCTACTAATGCAATTTACTTTGAAGTGAAAATCTGCATTTACATTTTGCAATATGTGCTGATTCTATCTTAAATATCACTTCTAATAATTCATCCCCAAATCACTTACCCACATAAGAATCTTTCTCCTTGAACATATTATGCAGTTACATTAACTCATTTTCTTTCATTCTTATGAAATGAATCTTATATTGTAAAGATAGATTAAAACTCATTGTTCAAGTATTTTCCAAGTAATATTGCACCAAGTAATGTTTTCATGCACGAATTGATGAAACAAAGCCATGTGGTTTAGATTTTCTCTACCTTCCATTCTGAATTTCAACCAAAAGCAAAAATAAGGAGTTTCCTATGTTTACCACATAAATATCTAGTGTTAGCAGCTAGTTTCAGTCACAATTTGGGGCATTTGTATTACATCATCACATCGTCATTCAGCACTGGTCCAACAGTGGAGTAAAAAGTTTCACATGTTGCTGAAAAATGTTGCACTGGTTCATCACTAATGATGAGCAAACTACTTTCACTCATCCATCTCTCCACGGACAAAGATCCTCAGAAAAGTACAAACAAATTCCCTGAACAGTTCGTTAGCATTTTATACTGAATATTTACTTGCAAATACTTTGTATAGTCTTGGACTCTCCCACCAGGGGGAACATCCTTTCCACATCCACTCTATCTATGCCTTTCATTATTCTGTAAGTTTCAATGAGGTCCCCCCTTCTAAACTCCAGCGAGTAGAGGCCCAGTGATGTCAAGCGCTCATCATATGCTAACCTACTTATTCCTAGAAACAGTCTTGTAAACTTCCTCTGGACTCAGATGTTATTTATTATCTACTACAAAACCCACTGATTCTCACTGTCTATACCACCTCTATTGTAAGGACACATTTACTATCTCTCAGTTCTCCATCTTCACCACATGTATTATTGAGGTGAGGTTTTCGACCTCAGAACATCGGAAATGTCATCCTTTAGGGAAATACGGCTTCCTTCTCACTACAGTAGATCAAGCCCTTAACTCTTATTTCTACATACCCAGCTCATTTGCTTTCACCCCACCTCTTTCAGGCAGAACAGGGGTAGAGTTTCCGTAGTTCTTACATTTCACCTCATCCAGCTCATCATTCTTCAACGTTTTTGTCCGTTATCACATGATCCCACCATCAATCACATCTTCCCTTCCCCACCCCTTTCTGCTTTTTGCAGCACTATGCTCTCCATGACTCCCCTGGTGCTTCCCCAGCAACGGTAGGAGTTTGAACATCTGCCCCTATACCTCCTTCCTCACCTTCATCCAGAGACATAAACAGCCCTTTCAAGTGAAGCAGAGATTCACTTGCACTTCCTCCAATCTTGTTTATTGCATTAAATGGTATCAACCTGGCCTGCTCAATTTCAGTGAGACCAAAAGCAGAGTAGGCAAACATTTTGCTGAGCAACTAGGATCTTGGCAATGGCAATTTGGATCTCCCAGCAGCCAGCATTTTAATTTCCCAGACTGAAAATTCGGTCCTTGGCATCCTTGACTTCCAGAGTGAGGGCAAACGCAAATTAGAACATCACCTCAAATTCTGCTTGGGTATGGCATAAACATTGAATTCTCCAATTTCAGCTAACCATTTCTGCACCCCATCCCTCTCCTCATTTTCATTTCTCTCTCCTCCTATCTACCCTACACCTCTCTCAGATGCCCTACTTCCAGCAATATCCCCCAGCCTCCTCTCATCCTGTTTCTTTCCACACTCCCACATACACACTCCTTCCACTGGATGTCCTTGCCTGCTATTGCTCACTCCTCCCCTCCTAATTATACCCATCTGCCACCAGCCCCCTTTATTTAGTTCTACTCTTTACCTTCCTTTCATACCAGATTCCAAAATCTGCAGCCTTATATTTTCCATTTATCACCTCCCAGCTTCCGTCGCTTTATCTATGCTTTCGTCCCCCAGCTGACTGTTATCTGCCAATTAACTGCTCCTCACTGCTATCCACATTGCATGCTAGTTCTTTATAATGGCTACTGCCTGTCCCTCTCTATATGGACAAATGATCTCAAAGCAAAACATTGATTGTCCATTTCTTTTCACAGATGCTGCCAGACCCGCCGAGTTCCTTCAATTACTCTCTAGTTTTGCTATATTATCCAGCATCTGCAATCGCTTGTGCTTTCAAAATGACTGTCTCTTGCTATACTTCCCAATTTTTTTAAATCATTAGTAGAAAGGAAACTTTTAATACCTCAAAATAAAAAATATGTAAACATGCAGTCCACAATGATTGCAAAAAATCAATATAAACAAAAAAAATATTGAATATGCATATTTTGATTCTCACCTTCCATTTACAGACATGTTGAATAGCACTGTATAGGAATCATATATGTGGTTGGTTTTGTATAAGAAACGTGTTTACATCTAGAACCCCACCATTCCCATTTATAACTGTATCATTGCATGTCTATCCTGTTGACATATGTGGTTCGATATCTCTGTGACATAACAGATAACATTAGGATGCCAGCTATTTGTGAAGAGAAAGTCCTGAACCCAAAACTTACTTCAAGATTGATCAGTTTCCATAGAAATCACTGACTGAACTATGAAAATAAATTTTGTATAGAGGAAAGATAGGCAGAAAGCTATTTTGACAGAATCAGTTAGAACTAATGCCTGACAATTCTGTTTAGGAATCTTAGAATTGGAGTAGGATGGATGACATGGGTGTGCACAGAGGAATAAAGTTACATGAATCCCTGTTGGGTTGATGAGAATATCACTTTGTTACCTGACACAACAAAATTAGAGAAAATGCAAGTTATGTTCTGTCATATTCATATTTCACAAAATGGAAACAGGTTCTTCAGCCCACCTCGTCCATGCTGACCAAGTTGTCAAGTCAAGTTACTCCCACTTGCCTGCATCTGGTATTGGTACTGGTTTATTAATGTTAATTGTACTGAGATACAGTGACATTTTTTTGTTTGCATGTTATCTAGTCAAATCATATCTTACTAAATATCTTACTAAATACGAGTACAATCAAGCCATGCACAAGTACAAAGAGAAAAATACCAGAGTGCAGAATATAGTGTTTCAGCATTACAGTTACCAAGAAAAAGTCTAAGGTCTGCAACTACACCCCGGATTATGGGAGGACCATTCAATAATCTGATAACATGGGGAAGAAACTGTTCCTGAATCTGGAGGTATGTACGTTCAAGCTTTTGTATCTTCTCCCCAATGGGAAAGAGAAAAAAACTGGATGACTGGGATGGGAAATGGGATTATGTCCTCATTCGGAGATGACATTGGAGAGAAATCAGAGATGTCCTCATTCTTTAGGGAACGGGGGTTCTCCTCTTCCATTATAGATGAGGCTTTCACTAGGGTCTCCTCGATATCCTGCCATCGGAGATGATCTCATTTTTTAGGGAACGGGGGTTCCCCTCTTCCATTATAGATGAGGCTCTCACTCGGGTCTCCTCGATATCCCGCAGCTCTGCTCTTGCTTCCCCTCTCCCCATTCGTAACAAGTCCCCCTTGTCCTCACCTTCCACTCCAACAGCCGCCGCATAGAGCATATAATCCTCTGACATTTTAGCCACC
This sequence comes from Malacoraja senta, assembly GCA_038087875.1. Taxonomy (NCBI): domain Eukaryota; kingdom Metazoa; phylum Chordata; class Chondrichthyes; order Rajiformes; family Rajidae; genus Malacoraja; species Malacoraja senta. The sequence goes on along the minus strand of CM075983.1, from coordinate 18,461,241 downwards.
TCCAACGGGATCCCACTACTGGCCACATCTTCCCATCTCCACCCCTTTCTGCTTTACACAGAGACCGTTCCCTCCGCAACTCCCTGGTCAACTCGTCCCTTCCCACCCAAACCATCCCCTCCCCAGGTACTTTCCCTTGCAACCGCAGGAGACGCAACATCTGTCCCTTTATCTCGCCCCTCGACTATGTCCAAGGACCCTGACAGTCTTCAGGTGAGGCGGAGGTTCACTTGCACCTCTTCCAACCTCATCTACTGTATCCCCTGTTCCAGGTGTCAACTCCTGTATTTCGGCGAGACCAAAAGCAGGCTCAGTCTGCCTAAACCTACTTGATATCCTGGTTGCTCAGCACTTTAATTCTCCCTTCCATTCCCAAACTGACCTTTCTGGCCTGGGCCTCCCCCATTGTCAGAGAGAGGCCCAGCGCACATTGGAGGAACAGTATCTCATATTTTGCTTGGGTAGTTTACATCCCAGCGATATGAACAATGACTTCTCTAACTTCAAGTAGCCCTTGCTTTCTCTCTCTCTCCACCCCCCCTTCCCAGTTCTACCACCAGTGGTACTGTCTCCAACTACATTTTATCTCTGTACCACCCACTCCCCTGACATCAGTCTGAAGAAGGGTCTTGACCCGAAATGCACCCATTCCGTCTCTCCAGAAATGCTGCCTGTCCCGCTGAGTTACTCCAGCATTTGGTGTCTATCCTTGATTATGTTGACTGCTTTCCTGAGGCAGCGTGCATGGAGTTGATGGTGGGGAGGCTGGTCTGTGTAATGGACCCGGCTACATCCATCCACTTTGGCATCAGGATGATAGTATCTTAAAGCAGATGGAAACCTCTGAATGGAGTAGAGAGAGGTTAAAAATATTTGAGCATACTCCTGCCAACTCCTGGTGTCCATAGGTCCCTAGGATTTAGCCAAGAACTCCATCCAGGCTAGTTGCTTTACACGGGTTCGGACTCAGGACAGCTGATCTGACAACTGCTACCATGACCATAGGTACAGGCACGCCCGAGGATGTCAGTCCAGAGGACGTTATTCCTCCGACCTTCTGTTCAAAGTGAGCATAGAATGCATCAAGCTCATCAGGGAGGGACACATTGTCAGCGATATTGCTCGACTTCACTTTGTAACTTGTAACAAGTATTGTTAGAGGAATCTCCCTACTTCCATTGGATCCTACTATTAGCCACATCCTCCCATCTCCATCCCTTTCGGCTTTCTACAGAGACCGTTCCCTCCGCAACTCCCTGGTTAACTCATCCCTTCCCACCCAAACCAGCCCCTCCCAGGTACTTTCCCATGCACTCGCAGGAGATACAACACCTGTCCCTATACCTCCTCCCTCGACTCTGTCGAAGGACCCCAACAGTCCTTTCAGGTGAGGTAGAGGTTCACTTGCACCTCCTGCAATCTCATCTACTGTGTCCGCTATTCCAGGTGTGGACTCCTATATATCAGCGAGACTAAGCGGAGGCTTGGCAATCGATTCGCTGAACACCTCCGCTCAGTTCCCCTAGGCCAACCAGTTCTCCCGGTTGCTAAACACTTTTAAGCCCCCCCTCCCATTTCCACACTGTCCTGGGTCTCCTTCACTGTCAGAGTGAGGCCCAATGCAAATTGGAGGAACAACACCTCATATTTTGCTTGGGCAGCTTACAATCCAATGGTATGAATATTGATTTCCCTAACTTCCCTAGTTTTCCCTCTCTCTCTGTCCTTCCGCCATCCTAGTTCTCCGACGTTCCACTGTCCTCCTGATTAAATATTACTGATTATATGCCTCATTGTCACCTTCCCCCAGCTAACAATATACCATTCTACATTTCCTAGATCAATGCCGCCTTTGATCTGTGTTTTACACCTCACCCTTCGAGGTGAACCCTCAAAAAGTGCCTGAACCTGATGGTATACCCGGTCGTGTTGTAAAATCCTGTGCGGACCAACTGGCTGGAGTTTTTACGGACATTTTCAACCTCTCACTTCTGAGGTCTGAGGTGAAGATAGACACAAAAAGCTGGAGCAACTCAGCGGGACAGGCAGCATCTCTGGAGAGAAGGAATGGGTGATGTTTTGGGTCGAGACCTTTCTTCAGACTGGTTAGGGATGGCACAGTACTTGTAACTTATCACTCCCACCTCACCTCTGGAATTCAGTTCTTTATCCATGTGACGAGGAGTTCAGTGGTCCTGGCAAACTCAATGCTGATTTCTTTGTCCATCTGTACTAAGCCCATTTGCCTACATTAGGACTGTATCCTGTAATACCTTAATTATTATAGTGTCTGTCGAAATGCCTCTTAATGCCCAGATTCAGCCTGGTCCATCATAGGCATAGCCCTCCCCTCCATTGAAAGCATCTATATGAGGTACTGCCTCAAGTTGGTGGCATCTATCATCAAGATACCCACCATCCAGGCCATGCTATCTTCTAACTTTCACCATCGAGCAGAGGTACAGAACCATGATGTCCCATGCCACCAGGTTCAGTAATAGTTGCTTTCCTACAACTATCAGGTTCTTGAACCAACCTGCACAACTTCAACGATGGAACACAATGGCCCACCTAGTGAACCTTACCATCAACTTGTTTTTTTCTAATGTTATGCACAGATGTCTTGTTTGTTGCAGTTTTATTTCTTTTGGAAACTTTATGTGTAATTTATGGATAATTTTACATATATTTCGTTTTTGTGTGTCTGTCAGCCTTATGTGCCTGTGAAGCTGTTGCATACAAGATATTTCATTATAGCTGTACCTCATCATACTTTGTGCAAATGACAACAAATTCAACTTAACTTGACTAACTGTATCTGATTCCACCACCTCTGCCAACGTATTCTAGATAACAACCACTCTCTGGGTAGGAAAAAAATCACCTCTCAGATCTCTTTAAAACTTCTACCTCACACCTAAAATCTATGCCCTCTTGATTTTGATAACCTTCAGGTCTCCCCTCAGCCTCCGTTGTTCAGGGAAAACAAGCCCATCTTGACCAATCTCTCCTTGCAACTAATCCTCCCATCTAGTCAACATTCAAGCAAATCTCCTCTGCATATTCAGATTATTTTATTATCATATACACAAGGGTGCAATCACACCCAGTGGAATCCTATCCATCCATGTCGTCATATAGTCTAGGGTTCAATCACACTCCAGTGGAATCACATCCTTTCTATAGTATGGCAACTAGAACTGCACACAATAAGTGCAGCCCAATAAGTTTTTTGGAAAAATTGCAACTTAACGTCCCAATTCTTATATTCTATGCTCCAACCATTTTAAGGCAAGCTTGTTCTCTTGGTCACTCTGTTGACCAATATTATTTAGTGCCCTGCCATTTACTGATTCATCCGACCCCTCTACGACTTCCCAGAATACGTTACTTCACAGTTGTTGGGACAGAAATACTATCTGCCCTTGCTCCATCTCTGTCCATCTGATCAATGTCTTGCTGTAGTCTTAGGGAACCTACTTCACTCTCCACAATACCATCATTGGACTGCTAAGTCTTTCCATCGATCTTTTTTTTAAATTCCAGATTCCAACAACTGCAGTTTCTATCATCTTCAGACATGAGATATATTTTGTAAATGACAGGCAATTCCTCCTTTGCCACTTATACAAAGATACTTTGTTTAAAGTCAAATTTATTCGTCACATGCACCCGGAGGTGCAGTGAAATGAATTTGTCAGCAGCGATACACTTTAAAAAAGAACACACAATACACAATAGAATGTAACACAAACATCCACCACAGCATTATTCACTGTGGTGGAAGACAACAAGTTCAGTCAGTCCTCCTCCTTTGTTCACCCGTGGTCAGGGCCATAAACCCTCCGTAATCGCCGCTACGGATGGCCAGATGTACAGGCCCTCTCGTCGGGATGATCTAATTCCGACGTTGGGACGGTGGAACACGCTTAGAGCGCCCAAATCGGCACTTTCCTACTGGAGACCGCAGCTTCAGGATGTTATAGGCCGCAGGCCAGCGGTTGGAGCTCTTCTCCGGCGATCTTATAGATCTTATAGAAACTTACAAAATTCTTAAGGGGTTGGACAGGCTAGATGCAGGAAGATTATTCCCGATGTTGGGGAAGTCCAGAACTAGGGGTCACAGTTTAAGGATAAGAGGGAAGTCTTTTAGGACCGAGATGAGAAAATCATTTTTTACACAGAGAGTGGTGAATCTGTGGAATTCTCTGCCACAGAAGGTAGTTGAGGCCAGTTCATTGACTATATTTAAGAGGGAGTTAGATGTGGCCCGTGTGGCTAAAGGGATCAGGGGGTATGGAGAGAAGGCAGGGATGGGATACTGAGTTGGATGATCAGCCATGATCATATCGAATGGCGGTGCAGCCTCGAAGGGCCGAATGGCCTACTCCTGCACCTATATTCTATGTTTCTATGTTTCTATCCCCGGCAAGGGATCCCAGGCTCAGGATGGTAAGTCCACGTCACGCCTGTCGTCATCGGGTGGCGCCGCGCGCGGCAGCCTCGTCAGCAGTCTGTTCGTCCTTTCACCCTTTTTGTTATTTTTAGTCTGTTTAAAGTATGTTCCTGGAGGTTTCTTAGTCTTTTTTATATGGGGGAGGTGGGGAGTGGAAGGGGTAAACCGTTTCCCAGTCACTTCCTGGTCGGGATGCGTCAATTCTCCGAGTCGCATCTTCGCCCCGCCTCGCAGCCTACCATCTGGATTGGCGCGGCCTTTCCTGCCGGAGACCGGCCAGAGCTTCAGCAGCGGTGCAGTGCTGAATTACCATCGCGGAGCGGGCGATGCCTTACCGGGGATCGCCGTGTGGAGCTCCGGAATGTTGGGCCAGCTGACTTGAACATCGTGGAGCTGTGGTTTGCGGGGCTTCTAGCCACGGGCGGTGCTGACTTTTAACATCGCGGAGCCTGGGATCTTTGCCAAGGATCGCCAGTGTTGGAGCTCCGTCCAGCTCGGCGTGTGGACTTCGGGAGTTGCGGTCTCCGGTAGGAAGTGGCCGATTCGGAAACTCCAAGCCGCTGAGAGTGTTCTCCATTCCGACGCCGGAGCTCCGATCATTCCGGCGAGAGGGCCTGAAAAATCGGGCCGCCCGTAGCAACAACTGGGGAGGGCCTAAAGGCCCTGACCATGGGTGAACAAAGAGGAAGAGGACTGAACTTTATTGCCTTCCCTCACAGTGGGAAAAGTTGATTCTGCTGTGGGGGATGTTCATGTTAAATTTTATAGTGTTGTGTTTTTTTTATTCGTATGGCTGTATGGTAATTCAAATCTCACTGTACCAATTGGTGCATGTGATAATAAATGTCTCTTGAATCTTGAAGCTCCGCAGACCACAACCCCATGATGCCAATGTCATCAGGCCAGCGATTGAAGCACTTCTCTCTGGTGACCCCTGGCAAGGGTTCACCCCTGCTCCGCAATGGAAAAGTCCAGGCTGTGCCCGCTGCTGAGGCTCTGGGCCCGACTCCGGGAAAGGCCGCTCCAATCCAAGCTAGGCCGCGAGAGGGGAGGCAGAGAAGCGACATGGAAAAAGTTGCCTCCGCCGAGGAAGTGACTGAAGAACGGTTTCTCCCTTTCCCCCTACATAAGACACACCGAGAGACACTAAAACAAACATTTGGACACACCAAAACCCCCCAAAAAAGTCAAAATAACGAACACGCTGCTCGCAGGGCAGCCAACTCGCAGCACCGCCAACCGACCAAATGTTAAACAATGTAACATCCATCGCTACTTTAAGGACATTGAACATGCCATAGGATGTTTAACATTCCTTTTTTGCACTAATGTAAATGACACAGGGCATAACAATAAATGAATGTTAATATAACAGTCCCAAGATTTGATAGGGAAGGGATTAAATGGCCATCCTGTAATTAAAGACATATTACTGTCACTTAGTACATAGTTAAGGACATGATTGTTTTGTCAATCAATATTTGTTTGGGGTGTTTGCATATCCAGGGAGCTGTCCTTCAATAGTGTGATAAGTGAACCTGGTTTTGAGTGCTATGCGTCTTGTGCTCAAAAGCTTTTGGACTATTCATGGGTGTTTTTCAATGGGGTCTCCTCAGTTGAGATATTCTCCCATTGTTTACACTCACGATTGTGCAGCCATATTCTGCTCCAATCATTTACAAGTTTGCAGATGACACCACCATTGTAGACTGCATCTCCAAAATAACAGATGGAGTACAGGAAGGAGACAGAGAGCTCAGTTACATGGTGTCAAGGCAAAATTCTCTCCCTCAATGTCAGCAAAACAAAGATAGTAGTCATCGACTTCAGGAAGTGGGGTGAAGTATACTCCCCAGTGTACATAAATGGTGCTTTAGTGGAAATTGTCAAAAGCATCTTCGTTCCTAAATGTTAATCTCACCAACAATCTCTCCTGGTCCAACCATATTGACTCTGGCCAAGAAATTACATCACCTCTAATTCCTCAGAAGATGTCTTCTGTCATATTTTGTCCATTCAATGGTCTAGCCATATATTGTCCATTCAAAGCGCTGGTAACGGCAGCAGTGATTTGAAATAACACATTTAAGGATGGTCTCATCACAATCCTCGGGTGGAATCAGCCACATAAATAATGCCCTTTAGAATTTGCCGTGTTGCAGACCAAAATGCAATATTGGAATAGTACCTAGCCATTTTCTCAAAATAAAATGACACTGTGGAGTTTACTTCCATCATTTTACATCACATCACCCAGCACACTTTCTCTGCCGTAGAAGAGGGAGCATATCTGAGAAAACTCTGGCAGTCTAGGTCAGGCAATTACCCCTCCTTTTCTAACATCAGCACTAAATGGTGAAATAACTGCTCACCTCTTTCCTGTCAGAATTTCCACTTAGCACAAAAAAGGTTTTAATACACTTAGGTTACCACCTAACCATCACTCAATCTCCACCATTTGCCACAAACCCACACAGTGATTTTGGAGTATTATATTTCAGCATGGGGTTTTGGGCAGAATTTTTGAAAATGCTCAGGCATTTTTATAAAGCTAAGCGGGAATAATTAAACCTTAGTCTTTCAGAAGTTAAATTAATTTATCTCCTATCATGTTGAAGCAAAAGCTAATTAGCTTTTTAAGTAACAGTGAAAATGGGAAATCAGTGAGCATTGCCCCTACCTCTCTGACCCTTTGATGTTTTGTTCCATGAATCTGCAAGAAAAATTAAACTATCAGCTTTGTTTATGGCGGTAAAAATTATGCTTTGCCAGGTCTAAATATACTGTATGCTCACCAAAATCATTTCGGCATTCTGCCAAGGGGGGAAAAAATCACCACCTGCGCTTGAATCAGATTCCACCTGCTGGCTTCCTGCAGAATCATGATGCATCTGCTCAGCAAAAGAAATGAATATTTTGACCATAATGTAACATAATAAGAAATGTCCTATTCAAATGCTTAAATAGTGAACAACAAACAAGGAACACATTAATCCTCAAAAGACACATGTCTATGGAATTTAGGTAATGAGTCAGTGTTGATATCCTGACATGGTGAGCTGTTGATTGGTCTGACATGGGTGTGTAGCAATTATTTTCTATATAATTAGCTCTCAAATTCATCTGATATGAATGGCTTGAATGCCGACCATATGTACATTTTCATGCAGGGCAAAGGAAAAATTGAATGTAAGATACATAGATAAGACAAGTTTAGAGGGGTATGGGACAAATGCAGGCAGGTGGGACTAGTGTAGATGGGACATATTGGCCGGTGTGGGCAAGTTGAACCAAAGGATCTGCTTCCACAGTAAGACTCTATGAGAAGGCGGTGGTTGGAATCTCCACTCAGGGTTAAATGGGTTGTTGTGGTTATAAAGAAATATTACTGAATATAAGAAATCAGGTTGAATACTCCAAATATAATAGTAAAACAAAGTTAGATAAAATAACTGCAGGAAATATTCTAGCAAAGATTGGAACCATGTAAGGGCTGCCCCACCATATTGCACTATAAAGAGATAGCATTGAATGATGATGATGATTTCTTTAAAGGAGGGGGACACACAAATCTGAGGAAGAGAAACCACTTATGATGGCAATTTGTTTCATTTATGAATCAGTTAAAATTCTTTTGTAAAGAAATAATTCTACATTTAAATTATTAAAAAACAAATTATGTAAATTAGATTACAATTATAGAATTATTCTGTGATGAAAATTTTCCATTTGTACATCCAATTCATTGAATAATTGGTTCAATTTAATGTGTCTACTATTTTCAGTGTCACAGTAAATTAATAAGATCCAAGATTTGAGCTATATTTCTTGGTGAAAGTACTTAGGTACAAATTAAAGTATTTTATCTTTTCTTGGAACATAGTCTTAAATAGTCTATTTCTATGAAACATAATAAATAAACAACTGTTATTAAGTAATTAGTGAACCGTAATGAACTCCAGGACATGGTACCCTGCACTGAAATTAGCCAAGGGTGTTAGCGTATTGTTTTGGTGAATGTTGGGGATTGCTTGTCCGGTTTGTATGTAATTACATTTCCTTCAAAACAGGAGGCAAGTTGACATTTGTTAATATTTGAGATGTTAATGTCAATTGTAATCATTAAGAATCTTATATAATTTTATACTGATCATCAAAAACATTTAGGAGCTATCAAAATATATTCAAATACTTGTGTGTTTTCTTACTTTCACAACAAATAAAAACATTTGTCAACTCTTAATGAAGATACTGAGGATTTGAATAATGTTTTAAAAGTAAAATAAGAGGAATCACCTTTTATGTTTCTTTCTGGGTCTTTGTTCTTGTTAATTAAATGATAATTTCTCATATTTGTTTACATTATTTGTACACTAATTTGTACACTAATTTCTCTGAGGAATCCCTCAATCCCCCACTCCTCACCTCCCTCTATCCCCAACTATCCCTCCTGACTTCCCCCACTGCCCTCCTCTCCCTCTATTCCCCACTCCCTACCTCCCCCACTCCCCCTCCTCTCCCTTTATTCCCCCTAATATATTAACAGTAATAGTAATTGAATTAAAAGCAAATTGCTCAAATGGTAAAATGTAATAATCCATTATAAGGATTGATCCCCCCGGGGAGGGGATGGGGGTGCTAAATATAAGGAAATAGATTTATAACAAACTAAAAAACTAATTTAGAAAATATAATAGGCTTCAGTTCAAATTATGCTTGGGAGGAGGTGAGGAGATTCAGAATCTTGGCAAATAGCCAGGAGCCTGAATCTGGTTAACCCCTTCCAACCAACAGCTGATTAGTATTGAAGGGGAAGAAAATGTAATAATTGTTAACATAATTAAATGGCAGATAAGCGGATGATTTGATTAGATAAGATTTAATTAGATATATAGATACGGTAATGGTGATATATAAAACTTGGCTTTGAATTGGCCCCAACTCCCTTTTGCAAGATTATTCAAGTGGGCGGAGCTAAATGTAGATTAACAACTACGGAAATCAATAAATGTGTAACTACCACCATTAGGTGGATAATCGGTTACAGTGTCGTCATTTTTAGACACTGTAACCTCACTTTTTCGATTTTTTTTTTTTGTGTCACAATAATTCACACTTTCTTGTTTCTTTGTTCAAGGACAATTTTAAGAGGGATGTAGCAACTGAATTTAATAATGCAAATGCTCCCCCAACAGCCAGAGACCTGAGGTATTGGTTGCACCATATGATTCAAAGGTATTAAATAATTTAAAATGGAAGACGATAAACAAAAGAAATTTGGAGGAATCACATTCTGCAGTTGGAATATAAGGGGTGCTAATGAACCAATTAAAAGGGGTAAGATTTTTGCACAATTGAAGTCGCTCAATTCGGACATAATATTTCTACAAGAAACTCATTTGAAACTGCAAGCTCAGACTAGATTGAAGGCAAATTGGATAGGCCAAACATACCAATCTTCATGCATTTCAAAATCTAGAGGCACAGCAATTATTATTCGCAAAGGTATACCATTTAAATCAAAGAAAATCATAATAGATAAGGAAGGGAGATACCTTATAGTTACCGGAGAGATTCATGCTACTCCAATTACCTTGGTAAATATTTATGCGCCTAATATTGATAATCCCCAATTCTTTAATAAAATCCTGAATATAATTTCAGAGTTCAATTATCAAAATGTGATAATTGGGGGAGACTTTAACTGTGTTTTAGATCCATACTTGGATAAATCTTCACAACAGAACAGGGGTAACACAAAATCTAAAACCAGGGAAATCTTAAATCATACATAAAAAATACAAATATAACAGATGTCTGGAGGATCGCTAACCCTGTTGGAAGGGAATACTCGTTTTATTCAATGATACACAAAACTTATTCACGTCTCGACTATTTACTAGTGGATACAAAATTAATTCCCTATACATTGAACTCAAAATACCACACTTGTACAATTTACTGATCACTCCCCGTTAACTTTTTTTTTTTAATTAGAAGGAATGCCTACTAATAAATCGTTTTGGAGGTTTAATCCTCAAATCCTAAATGATCCACAAGGGGAAATATATCTAAAACAACAGATGGAACTTTTTTTCAAGACTAATGATATCCCAGAGATCTCACCAACCTTACTATGGGAATCTTTCAAAGCATTTATTAGAGGATCTATAATCTCATACCAAGCTTTTCAAAACAAAAAGAATAAGAATGAACAAAGGCAGTTAGAAGAACGAATTAGACAATTGGATTTAGATAACGCTAAAGAGCCAACTATAGATAAACATAATAAAATAACAATATTGAAATTTAAATAAAATAAAATATTATCAGCAAATGTTATAAGATTATTTCAAATTACAAAACAGGAAAATTTTGAATTTGGGGATAAACCACACAAACTTTTGACCCGACAACTGAAAAAACGGGAAAAAGATCATACGATTTTAAAGATTAAATCAGATAAAGGGGAATTGTTAACACTACCTAAGGATACTAATAAAAGATTCGCTCAATTTTATCAAAATTTATATACATCTAAAGCGTTAGCAGATAGTACTAAAGTTATAGAGTTCTTGGATAATTGTAATCTCCCAAAACTTAATTTGATCGAACAAGAGGAATTAGGTGCACAAATCTCAACTAAGGAAATAGAAGAAACAATAAATTCATTAAAGAATGGAAAAACACCAGGTCCAGATGGTTTTAGTAATGAATTTTATAAAAGATTCTACGAGATAATTGCACCACGGTTACATAAAATGTATACATATGCTTTTAAAGAACATACACTTCCAGAAACACTAGCGGAATCAACGATTACACTTATACCTAAAAAAGATAAAGATTTAGAAGACCCGGGTTCTTATAGAGCTATTGTGCTGTTAAATACAGATAAAAAAATATTAGCGAAAACATTAGCTAGAAGGCTAAGTAAATATGTTAGTAAATTAATAAATGCGGATCAAACGGGGTTTATACCCAAGAGATACTCATGCAATAATTTGAGACGTCTGTTTAATATAATGCACTCATATAAAACCGAAGAACATGACATCAATTATTTCATTGGACGCAGAAAAAGCATTCGATCAAGTGGAATGGGATTACCTTGTTAAAGTATCGCAAAAATTTCAAATGGGAGAGAATTTTATCGCTTGGGTAAAATTATTATATGACAGGCCTACTGCCAGAATATTAACTAATAATATGTTGTCCCCGAAATTTCAATTATCAAGGGGAAATAGACAGGGATGTTCATTATCACCTCTGCTATTTGCTCTTGTAATAGAACTGTTAGCGGAAAGTATTAGAATACATCCGAACATCCATGGTTATAATATAAAATACTCAAATAATAAAATATCATTATATGCAGATGATGTACTATTATATATTACAAAATCACAAATCAGTATACCAAATATATTAAATCTAATAGAGGAATTTGGATCATTTTCAGGATATAAAGTGGAATAAAAGTGAAATTATGACGATAAAACCTCAAGACCCAACACACCTGTTAAAATTCCCTTTTAAAATCGCTTCAGAAAAATTCAAATATTTGGGAATTGAAATTACTAGAAAATATAAATCTTTATTTAATGCAAACTATATGCCCTTACTCAATAAACTAAACATACTGATTAAATTTTGGAAAACTCTCCCGATGTCTCTAATAGGCTGAATAAATGCTATAAAAATGATTTTTTTACCACAAATTTTATATCTATTCCAGTCAACTTACCAACAAATATACTTACCAACATTTTTTTTTTTAAACTGGATGCTGATATTACAAATTTTATATGGGACTATAAATCCCATAGAATTCAAAGAAGACATTTGTGCAAACCTAAAGAATTTGGCGGATTATCACTCCCTAATTTTTTGTATTATTACTGCGCCGCAAATGTCAAAAATATGATTCACCTGTTGGACAACACGGCCCAGCAGGTGGATTGGATAGTAATGGACAGAGAGGATTGTTCCCCTTTTAATATAGGAGCGATCCTTCTCTCACCAACAAAATTGAAGAATATAATATATAGTAAAAATCCAATTATTCATAGTACAATTAGAATTTGGAAACAAATAAAATTAACTTTAAAATTAAGAAATCTATCGCTTCTTTCACCTATAATGAATAATCCTTCGTTTAAACCTTCTACGATAGATAAATCGTTTACACACTGGGATAGATTAGGAATTAAAACGTTTGGAGATATGTATGATAATGGAAGTTTTTAACATTTCACCAACTACAACTTAAATACAACTTGAGTAGTAATCAATATTTTAAATATTTTCAAATACGTGACTATTTGAAAAAATATTCACAAGAATATCAAAATATGTCTCCAGACCTATTAGACGAGACAATGAATATAAAAGCGGAATCAACTAATTTAATATACCTGTATAATACCATCCTAAATATAGAAATACCATCATCTGATAGGATTAGAAGAGATTGGGAACAAGAACTAGCTATAAAAATCTCGAAAGAGAGTTGGGATAAACACTTGTTATATGTGCATGAATGCTCGATTAACGTAAGACACATTCTAATTCAATTTAAAATCTTACATAGATTATACTATTCAAAAGCTAAAATAAGTAAATTTTACCCAAATGTCTCTTCTATCTGTGATAAATGTCTAACCCAAGAAGCAAATATAGCACATTCTTTTGTTTTTTGTATAAAAATTCAAAAATTTTGGAATGAAATCTTTGAAATTTTCACGAAATTATTTAAAATAAAACTGAAACCGAATGCAGAACTGATCATTTTTGGAACAATCGAAGCCAGTTTGGAGCTGACTTTGTTTCAAAAGAGCTTTCTTAATTATGGCTTAATAAAGGCAAAAAGACATACTGAAATTTTGGAAAAACGCTCCCACGCCAACGACAAAAATGAGGATTTCTAATATGTCGGAACTGTTACACCTAGAAGATATGAGATTCCTCTTAGCAGGTAAACCAGACCATTTCCAAAAGATTTGGTCTCCATTTATCGACTTATTACAAATATAGGGTGCAACAAAATGTTGATAATAAATGGTTTCAGGACCTGGTGAGGGGTGAGTAAAGATAGGAAGTAGATACATCCCTTTTATCTTGTCTTATCTTATCTTACTTTTTTTTATTCTTCCTTCTTTTGGTTTTTCTCTTTTGTTTAACTCTTTCTTGTGGTTTAGGTCCCTATGGGTGTTCCTGGACCACTCTTTCAATCACTCACTTACTATCTTTGCTAACTCTTTCTATCCTTTTTCTTATTAAAGTTTAAAATAAGAAGTGGTACAAGAAATGTATAATTTTATGTTTGTTTGAGATCACTGTACTGTACAATACTTCTAATACAAAAATTTAAAAAAATTAAAAAAGTAAGTGGGACAGGCCCTAAAGCCTAACATCTATGGTTGAAAAGTTACTGGGGAATAGACAATAGACAATAGGTGCAGGAGTATGCCATTCGGCCCTTCAAGCCAGCACCGCCATTCAATGTGATCATAGTTGATCATCCGCAATCAGTACCCCATTCCTGCCTTCTCCCCATATCCCCTGACTCCGCTATCTTCAAGAGCCCTATCCAGCTCTCTCTTGAAAGTATCTGGAGAACCGGCCTCCACCGCCCTCTGAGGTAGAGAATTCCACAGACTCACAACTCTCTGTGTGGAAAAAGTGTTTCCTCATCTCCATTTTAAATGGCTTACCCCTTATTCTTAAACTGTGGCCCCTGGTTCTGGACTCCCCCAACAACAGGAACATGTTTCCTGCCCTTAGCATGCCCAAACCCTTAATAATCTTATATGTTTCAATAAGATTCCCTCTCATCCTTCTAAATTCCAAAGTATACAAGCCCAGCCGCTCCATTCTCTCATCATATGACAGTCCCGCTATCCTGGGAATTAACCTTGTAAACCTACGCTGCACTCCCTCAATAGCAAGAATGTGGTCTCACCAGGTGTGGTCTCACTAGGGCCCTGTACAACTGCAGAAGGACCTCTTTGCCCCTATACTCAACTCCTCTTGTTATGAAGGCCAACATGCCATTCGCTTTCTTCACTGCCTGCTGTACCTGCATGCTTACTTTCATTGACTGATGAACAAGGACCCCCAGATCCTGTTGTACTTCCCATTTTCCCAACGACACCATTTAGATACTAATCTGCCTTCCTGTTTTTGCTACCAAAGTGGATAACCTCACATTTATCCACATTAAATTGCATCTGCCATGCATCTGCCCACTCACCCAACGTGTCCAAGTCACCCTGCATTCTCATACCATCCTCCTCACAGTTGACACAGCCACCCAGCATTGTGTCATCTGCAAATTTGCTTATGTTACTTGTAATCCCTTCATCTAAATCATTCATCGATATTACTAAAAGTCTGATCTTGACCACTTCCTGTTGTTCTGTATATTGATTTTAGAAAAAAAATGCTGCCACTTACGGCTGTGATTTTTGGCCATCTTACTCAGAGTCCCCATCCGCTGCGCAGCACAAGAGGGTTTTTCCCATCAATTAAAAATAAAAGAGTTATTAGTGTTTAAAAACTGTTGAGATTCTCTCTCCTGATGGCCACGCCCATTCCGGAGGGACTATAAAACCCGGAAGTGTTGAGTGCCTCAGTCAGTCTCTGCAAGATGGGGGAGCGAGAGGGTCACTTCTCAGTCTGAGTTGTGAATAACACTGAACACATGTCTACGAAACTGTGAGTGTGGTTTTACCGACGTTGAGTGCCCTTAATGTGGTTTGAAAATGAAAATGTGGTTGGTTTGAAATAAAGCACAGCAAATGGTTGGTGGTGGTTGGTTTGAAATAAAGCGCAGCAAATGGTTGGTGGTGGTTGGTTTGAAATAAAGCACAGCAAATGGTTGGTGGTGGTTGGTTTGAAATAAAGCACAGCAAATGGTTGGTGGTGGTTCTTTTGAAATAAAGCACAGAAAATGGTTGTTGGTGGTTGGTTTGAAATAAAGCACAGCAAATGGTTGATTGTGGTTGGTTTGAAATGGCAAATGATTAAAAGTCTAAACTTGACAACTTCCTGTTTGCACTTTATATTGATTTTAGATAAAATGCTACCATTTATGGCTGTGATTTTTGGCCATCTAACTCAGTCCCCCTCCGCTCATCAGGTGCAGAGGATTCTTCCCATCAATGAAAAATAAAAGTGTTATTAGTGTTTAAAAATGTTGAGAATCTCTCCTGTCAATCATGCCATGAAGGCCACGCCCCTCCCAGTGGGAGGGGGAGGGATTATAAAAGCCGGAAGTGCGGGTGTGGCTCAGTCTCTGCAAGATGGGGGAGGGAGAGGTCACAATTCTGTCTGAGCTGTAAATCAACTGAACATTCTGAATGTCTACTGAACTGTGAGTGTGGTGTTTACATGGTGTTTTGTGATGTTTTGTGTGGTTTTATGGTGATTTCACCCTGCTTGAACTGGCATGAAACTGCATTTGAATGTGGTGGCATTGCACCCTGCATGAAAAGGTATGAAACTGCATTTGAATTTGGTGGCCTTGCACCCTGCTTGAAATGGTATGAAACTGTATGAATTTGGTGGCCTTGCACCCTGCTTGAAGTGGTATGAAACTCACTTGAATTTGGTGGCCTTGCACCCTGCTTGAAGTGGTATGAAACTGCACTTGAATTTGGTGGCCTTGCACCCTGTTTAAAGTGGTATGAAACTGCACTTGAATTTTGTCGCCTTGCACCCGGCTTGAAGTGGTATGAAACTGCACTTGAATTTGGTGGCCTTGCACCCAGCTTGAAGTGGCATGAAACTGCACTTGAATTTGGTGGCCTTCCACCCTGTTTGAAGAGGCATGAAACTGCACATGAATTTGGTGGCCTTGCACCATGCTTGAAGTGGTAGGAAACTGCACTTGAATTTGTTGGCCTTGCACCCTGCTTGAAGTGGTATGAAACCGCACTTGAATTTGGTTGCCTTGCACCCTGCTTGAAGTGGTCGGAAACTGCACTTGAATTCGGTGGCCTTGCACCCTGCTTGAAGTGGTAGGAAACGGCACTTCAAATTCAGTGGCCTTGCACCCTGCTTGAATTGGGAGGAAACTGCACCTGAATTTGGTGGCCTTGCACCCTGCTAGAAGTGGTATGAAACTGCACTTGAATTTGGTGGCCGTGCACCCTGCTTGAAGTGGTAAGAAACTGCACTTGAATTTGGTGGCCTTGCACCTTGCTTGAAATGGTAGGAAACTGCATTTGAATTTGGTGGCCTTGCACCCTGCTTGAAATGGAATTTCAAGGAATAGCCGTGAGTCAACTGCCAGCCCACCAGCCGTGAGTGAGCTGCCAGCACATCAGGCTTGAGTGACTGAGCTTCCACCACAAGAATGCATTCAGCCCACAATGTTCATACTAGCCCTCTGGAAACCAGTCTCTTCAGCCCACAACACCCATACTAGCGCTCCAGAAAGCCCCCTCTCCCCCCCCCCCCCACTGGCCACCAATATTGGACGGTGGAGAGGTGGAATATTGCCTTGGGGGACCAGCCCTCCCGTGTGAACATGGGACCCACTTAGTCTGGAATATATTGTAAATAGCTGCGGTCCCAGCACCAAGGTTCTGAGAGATAAGATAGACATGCACTGGAAAGACAGGATTGATGCAGGATAGTCAGCATGGTTTTGTGCATGGGAGATCATGTCTTATGAGTTTTAGTTTTTTTTAAACAGGTAACCGAGAAGATTGACGAGGGCAGGGTCATCAAAGTAGTCTCTATGGACTTCAGCATGACTTTTGATAAAGTTCTACATGGCAGGCTGCTCTGGAATGTTAGATCACAAATGATCCAGGGAGAGTTAGCTCACTAGGATACAGAATTGGTTTTGTGACAGGAAGCAGAGCGAGATGATGGAAGGTTCTTTTTCAGAATGGAGACCTGTGACATGATATGCCACAGGTATCAGGGCAAAGACCATTGTTATTTGTCATCTATATCGATGATTTGGAGGAGAATGTACAAGGCATGAGTAGTGAGTTTTGCAGTTGACAAATAGTTGGTATACAGTGAAGATGGTTATCTAGAATCTTGATCAGCTGGGCCGAAGAATGACACATGGGGTTTAGCGCATATAAGTGCGAGGTGTTGCATTAGTGAAGCTAAAATGTCCTCATGTATTTGACATTTCCACACAGGGAAAAATGTTCTAACCTATCTATGCCTCATCTATATTACTAAAAGTATGATCTTGACCACTTCCTGTTCTGTATATTGATTTTAGAAAAAACGCTGCCACTTACGGCTGTTATTTTTGGCCATCTTACTCAGAGTCCCTCTCCGCTGTGCAGGACAAGAGGATTTTTCCCATCGATGAAAAATAAAAGTTATTAGTGTTTAAAAAATGTTGAGATTCTCTCGCCTGAAGGCCACGCCCCTTCCGGAGGGACTATAATGCCCGGAAGTGTTGAGTGCCTCAGTCAGTCTCTGCAAGGTGCAGGAGCGAGAGGGTCACGTCTCTCAGTCTGAGCTGTGAAATACACTGAACACATGTCTACTAAACTATGAGTGTGGTTTTACTGACCTTGAGTGCCCTTAATGTGGTTTGAAAATGAAAATGTGGTTGGTTTGAAATAAAGCACAGCAAATGGTTGGTAGTGGTTGGTTTGAAATAAAGCACAGCAAATGGTTGGTGGTGGTTGGTTTGAAATAAACCACAGCAAATGGTTGGTGGTGGTTGGTTTGAAATGGCAAATAATTAAAAGTCTAAACTTGACAACTTTCTGTTTGCACTGTATATTGATTTTAGATAAAACGCTACCACTTACGGCTGTGCCACCAATATTGGAATTGGTGGAGAGGTGGAATATTGCATTGGGGGACCAGCCCTCCCGTGTGAACATGGGCCCCAATGGGTCCCACTTAGTCTAGTAATTGTATATACTTTTTTCAGCATGAAGGCCTATTATTCATGGTATGGCTTGACTCACACTAGGGCTGGGTCTTCACAGTGACAGGTACAAATACATAATTCCCTGAAAGTGGCATTGCAGGCAGAAAGGGTGGTGAAGGTGGTATTTGGGATGTGGGTCTTCATCAGTCAGCGAATTGAGGAAAGAGGTTGTGACATTATGTTACAGTTGTAAGAGATATTGGTGAGGTCGCACTTGGAGTATTGCGTTCAGTTTTGGTCACTCTACTAATGGAAAGATGTCAATAAACTGGAAAGAGTGCACAGAGGATTTATGAGGATGATGCCAAGAGCAGGGCCTGCGCTATAGGGAGAGATTGGGCAGGCTAGGACTTTATTCTTTGGAGCACAGGAACCTAAGGGGCGATAAAATCATGAAGGGAATAGATGGGATGAATATAAAGTCATTTTCCCAGCAGAGGGGAATCAAGAACTAGAGGGCATAGGTTTAAGGTGAGAAGGAAATGATTCAGAAGGAATCTGAAGGGAAACGTTTTCACACAGAGGGTGGTGGGTATATGGGAGGAGCTGTCAGAATACCTAGTTGAGGCAGACAACATTTAAAAGACATTTCGACAGATACATGGATAGGAATGGTTAAAGGTATATGGGGCAAACAAGATCAAATCAGACAAGCAGATGGGCATCTTGTTCAGCAAGCCTGTTTCCATCTTGCATGGCTCAATTACGTGCTTTACACCCTCACTTTCTCAACTGACAATATTTTGAGAATTGCTCACATCTTTTTAACAATCAACACAATGAAAACTTTACACTATGGGATTCAAGCTGGGCTAAAGCTTTTCCTGCAAAATAACACAGATTGAAAGAGTGAGATAAATATTCATTATTAACACTAATTTTCTGTACATCAATAGACTTGTACAAGGAAAGAAAATTGGCAAGATTGTTGGAAGTTAAGCATTTATCTGTCCTAGAATGATTACTCTTCCTTGTTTCTACACATTTTTCTTGGTTTATCACAATTTATTCGTGCACTAAATTGATCCTGATGAAAAAAAAAGCACCAGCCATCTCCTTATAATCGCTAAAGACTCCTACAACCACCAAAAAAAAAACTGGTGTACTATGAGTACCATTTCTTAAAACCTTTAAACTGTTCGATCTGAAGGGTGGCTTATTGAGCTCGCTCCGTGCACAAGATTATTTGCTCTGGAATGAAAATGACAACAATGCCCATTTTTAAAACTTTAGATAAGGCATGTATATTGTAGTCAGAGAAAAACTGAATTGAATGACAAAACTATGTGATCTATTATAGGTTCGCTTCTGCAAGGTTCTCATTTGTGCAGAATCTTGGCACAACATATGATAATTCAAAACCTCCTTCGAACTGAAGCTCAAGAATCATGCAGTGACAAGCAGGTAAATTAAAATTCACGTTATATATATGAAACTTGCCTAAATCTAACCGTTTTAAAAAACAATTTCCCAGGGAAAAATAAGATTAAAAAACAATTCTAGTCCCTAGGTGTTTCATAACATACCTGCACACCATTATCTGTATCTAATTTGAGGCAATAATATTTTAATTTATTGCTTTTTGTAAAAAATCCTCCTTCAAAAAGGAAACAACTAAGGAGAAGCATAGTTTATTATAATGCAATAAATTAGAATAAGCAAAAGAAAATCCAATCCATGGAAATGAAGTGGGCGAGGAGGAAGCGGATGTGAGAGGGGAGATAGAAGAGTTGGGGTCACAAAGCCAAGCTCTGCAATGAACACCTAACAAATGCTTTGAATGTGAATCTGATTATTCGGCATCCTGCGGTTATTCATTGCAGAACAACAGCATGGAGCATTATTAGTTCTTTCCATGTATTTGCATGAGTAGGCACATAGGCATAACGAATACTGACATGCTGTATCCTGTCTGCTTGACACTGTTGGCCTGTCCAGATGTACATTTCATGCTGTTTCAAGCAGCAGAAATGCTAATGAGATTCTGAAGGTCAATAACTTTATGATGAAAAAGACAGCAAACCTATAGACCTAGTATTCAGGCAAAATATTTATTTTCATCATGTTTATGTTTTTACAGCCAGAGGCTTGCCTTGTTGTTCATTCACCTTGCAGGTACACAGGGTGAGTAAAGAACAACCTACTTGACCTCTAGCCAAAATTTAAACAAATATCTGCTCAATCAAACTGTGTATATATAGACCCCTTAGAAATCCTTGTGGACAGGTGTAATTTCTCCAATATTCTTCAAACCAAATTTCCCAATTCTACTTTATCTGAAAAATGAACTGCTTGCAGAACATCCCATAAAACATAGTGCATTCCTGAAATTATACCAATTATTTAACTCCAGATAATCTGAACAAATATAGCTTTTAATCTTAAATAAGAATAGTACTTCATAATTAATTCACCGATCAATTTATTCACCGATTGACTTGAATTATTTTGAGCTCAAATCGGTCCACAGGAAAAATATAATTAAAGATACAAAAATATCATAATTTCAGAAACTAACATCGACCGATATATAATATAATAAACAAAATGCTGGAGCAACTCAACGGGTCAGGCAACATCTCTGGAGAAAATGGATAGGTGACGTTTTGGGTGGGGACACTTCTTCAGACTGATTGGGGTGGGGTGGACTGGAAGCAGGAAAAGACCAGAAAAATCAGGGCTGGCAAAAGATAAATCTTCTATATTTTAATTGTAGGCAAAACTCTTGCGAAATATGCAAATACACCTCAATTTTAAGCTCAAAGGATCTCAGCATGTTGAATTCACAGATCATCTAGTTTCTGATATCTGCTGTGACACACATAATTGGCAAAACAGAACTGTTTATCATCAGCTCAAACATCAGCAACTTCTATGGAATATGTGATATTATTCTTTAAATATTTTGGATGTTTGGGAAATTTCAAAACACATTGTGTTCAAATTCTGGATTACAAGACATTTTGATAAGTATTGATATTGATACTATAGTTATCAAGGTCCAATAACTATATTTAATTGCTAATACAATGCCTATAATTTCAATTGCATGGTTAAGAGTAGATTGAATCTTAAGGGCCTGTCCCACTAAGGCAATTTTTTTGGCGACTGCCGGCGACTGTCACAGTCGTAGCAGGTCGCCGTAAAACCGGCGACTGGACCCCCCCCCCCACGACAATGTCTACGACAAGCTACGAAAACCTACCACCTAATCGACATCAAGCTACGGGAAGCTACCGACAACCGGCGACCCATTAGGACGTCCACCTACGACCACACCTATGACAACCTACGACCACACAAGCGATAACCTACGACAACCAAAGTCAACATACGTCCACCCGCGACAGGCTACGACAAGCAACGACCCTGTCGGCGACAACTGAATACAATTCAGTCGCCGGTGCCTGTCGCCGGTTGACGTGGGTAGTCGCCAATGGAATTCACCGAAGTCAGCACCCGGCGACAACCAACGTCACCTGGCGACAACCTGCGTCATCCTGGCGACAACCTACGACAGGAGAAGACAAGCTACATCAAGCCCACAGTCACTGAAAAGTTTTGAACATTTCAAAATCCAGCGACAACCAGAAAAACGTTACGACTCTTTAGACGACTTGAGGAGACTACTCACGACCATACAGGCGTCACCCCGCGACCATGTGGCGACAGCCTAGTCACCTGTAGTCACCGAAAAAATCGCTTAAGTGGGACAGGGGCTTTACTCCATGCTACAACAACTATCGCAGTTCTGGGCCTACCCTTGCAAATTTCATTAGCGCTGGAGATCCAAGTTATCAAATGCTATTGATCAGCAATTGCATACTTTTCTTTATGTACTGCAGGGCTCATTAAAGAAAATGTGCCAAGTTCAAGACTTCGGCTGGGTGTCAGAGATTCAATCTGAGCCAGGATAAGTGGGTGGGAAGGGTTGGTTTAAAAAAAAGCCCAATGGAGGGCTGAACCCAAAGAGTGCAATGAAGATAAACGGAAGTTGAAGGTTACCTACTTGGATTATAGCCCTGGGGCTGGGTTTAGACCTGCTTCCAGAGGAGGCCTTTGAACGTAAGCTGTTGCAGATGGAACAGCTCTATGGAAAGATGATTGTTCTAGGAGTGACCAATAGACAATCCTCTCAATGTCACCATGCGACTTAACTTTCCAGGCATTCTTCTTGCGCACAACTGACATAGAAATCATGTCATTGATACTGTGTGATTTGCAATCACACATACCTAATATATTAAATGTGATGTAATTTAGCCTAGAAATCATGATAATTGCAATTCACTGGGGGAAGAAAATCAATTTTTGCTTGTTATTCACTTAAAAGAAATGTTAAACTACTTACTGGATTTCTAGTTGCTGTACAATGTATATTTAAACAGTGCTCTCAAGCCATGAACTACTGCTATCTGCATGCACTGTACAAGTTTCCATCTGATCACTGCACGTTAAAATTCAGTCTTTTAATTGGGATTTCTCTTCCAGGCTGATACACATTACCTAAAATGAATGTGCACATCCCTGTTGTGAACCATGCTTATTAAAAGAGCAAATAAGACATATTTACCAAGAAAAAAATGTGTGCTGGACTGGAAGGTTTATAAAGAAATAAATTAGCTTACCATGTTTAGGTGCAAACTACACTGTTTAGGGGGGAAATCACATTTGCTAACAACCTTAACAGAGCTTTTTTGTACGATACTGTGAAATTTACAAGCAGAGGGGTTTTGGGATTTATATTACAAAGCCCAGCTTTTCCTTCAAAATTAATGATGGCTACCTCCTCAAGCAATTGAAAGGAAAAGTCTCCTCTTTCCTAATTTACAAAAATAAACTGCCATAAATGGCTTCCATTAAAGGTAATACAATTTCCATGCTATTCCTGACGGTGAACGGCGAGACAGGAGAACAGCGAGTAACCTGGCGCAAAATCGTAGCGCTATCGCGTACCGTTTTTGTGCAAATTGGAAAACCCCGCAAACCAGAAGAGCACAAAATCAGAGTTTTAGTTATGGATAGATAACATACCTAACTTTAAATCTCAGTAATAGAGATCACAATTTGTCCTCAACCCTTCAGCTCCCCAACCAACATAAGGTCTACCATAAATATGCAGGCAATACTTTGAATTTGAATGTCCTCCCTGTTGGTGGAATCCCAAACTAATGTTCGAATGGAGATGCCTTGCCCTGGATATCGATAACAATTGAAAAATAAATTCTGCATCTCCCAATGACATTCTCGCTCTCCTGGTGAGAATTCTATTTCCACAAGAATTGCATTTAATTTAAGAGTTTGTTTGAACTGTTTACTCTCCTTCAGTATGGCAGTATGTTCTCTGAACTCGCTAATGGAGTTCAATTTTCAATAATTGGCTTTTTTTCCCTGGCCTGCCTGGATTATTTGATTTAAGTATTTACTGCTGTATTGGTGTTTAACAAGGCCTTAACTACTAAGTACTTTTTCTTCACAAACTTTCCTGGGCCATTTATGCAAAGGAGCAATCCAGCATTAAATATGGATGAATATGTTTTACTGCTGAATTGTGAAGCCCTTATAACTTATGAATCACTATTATTGATTTCACTAAATTGTGATAAAACCAAATACAGCCTTATTACTTTAAGGAATTTGCCACCACTTCATTAGGTTCTGAATTTTGTTATCCATTCAGCATTATAACCATTTAGCATCACGCGGGCACAGGAAATCTCCCTGAATGTCTTTCTTTACACTACTTGTACTTCTGTATGACTTGATTGAACTCATGTATAGTATGATTTGGCTGGATAGAATGCAAACAAAGTATCTCGATATACCTGACAATAATAAACAGATACCAATTCCAATAATTGATAATTATAATTTTCCTCATGAGTGAATGCAAGAACATAGTTCAAGAGGAGGTTGAAGAATTTACAGATCCAAATTCTGAGAGCACTTAAGGATATTAACGTTGGAATTGAGTTATAAGCCAAACATTTATTATTACCCAGAATGTCAGTAGGCAAACACGGGTCACAAAATGGGTTAAAATCCTAATCTACAAAGCTCTTCACTGTATCTTGCTTGAAATACATAACCATAATAAAACCAGTATCAATACCAATAATTAATCTGGGGTTCAAGCATGTAATCTTGAGTGGTATTTCAGAAAAGTAATGTTGATAGCAGAAAGAGTGCTGCCACCACGGGAAAGATATCGAATGGAAGCTTTCTCTGCCAGTTCTGTTGGTTCAGCTTAATTTTAAAACATCATATGCCTCAATTCAAAGAACCAAAAATTATTTTAAGTGCTCATCGTGGGACTTAAGTGTGATATAGTGACTATGATGTCATCACATAAAACCTGGAGCATACCAGAGAAATCTGTTGCACGTGAAGTGCAATGAAATGCCTACACTTCTATTTGAAATCATTAGAAAGAAGGAGGATATTATATGACAGTGTTCGAGTTATATCCTGGCATGTTCCTTTGAATGGCAACTATCTTTAGGTTTTGATTGCAATAGTTGAAAACATTAAAGATCTCATTTGCTATGAGATAATAGTTTTATTGCAATTATTCTGTAATTGGCAACAGAACAGCAGATAAATTTTGGATCGCAGCTCCTCCATTATTCAGTGAATGTTGACTGACTTTTTTTAGCAAATGGCAGAATTGACATCTTATTGCATTCCATGACTATAAGTAGCACTTTATAGTCGTGTGTTGTCTTTGAATTCTATTGCCAATAGCATAAGGAGAAAGGGGATAGCTCTGAAATTGTGAGGCTACCTATTGCTAAATCATACAATTCTAGTGAAGGGTTCAAGGGAGATCGAGAAAATAAAGATCACTTTTTATAGATAAGGGAAATCTAGAATAAATAATTTCTTATGTCAGAAGAATATGAAATATACTTAATCTCTTTGTAGGTTAAGAGTGTAACCTGCATGTAATCATCAAACTGTGGTAAGTTGAAAGCAAATTTCTGAGGGGAAGCAATATTTGCCTGATTAAATCAAAGCCTTTTAAGTCTGATTAAATCAAAGCATTTTATATTCATAAAAGCCCATTTATAGTGGTTAAAATAGTTGGAAGACTCCTCTGCGGTGGCTGCATTTGAATGCATCTTCATTCTTCAAGATGATCATGTTAATGACTTTGTGTAATCATCCAGCATAGAAGTTGAGGATATAAATTTATAACTGATAATCCTCTTTGCAAAATTTGAGGCATTCAATAGGGAGTCAAGACAGAGGCCAGAGATACAGTCAATGAGTTTGTTGAATTGTTTCTTCCAGCAGGCACAAATCACTTCTCATCCCTAATGCATTCATATCATGCACTCTTTCCACCCATTATCTATTCTTATGGTCTTGAGCATTCTGTTGAACGCCACCCTTGTTTGAGATTGTTGTTAGCAAGGTTGCATTAATGCCCTAAGGCCTTTCTTAATATTTTCAGTATAACGCTGCACCTCACCTATACCAGGATCTCCATTGGAATGGAGCAATGAGGTAAGTGGAAAACTGTCAATCCATGTTGCCTCTGCTCCAGAACCAAGGTGATCCCTTACTTCAGTAATGAGCTGCACCAAGATGATTCGTGCATGCCTCGCGCAAAGTCAATGTCAATTCATTCATTGAAACATGAGAACATGGGCCTTATATTTAACATTTGGAAAACAAAGATCTACCAACTGTCCTTTTGTACAGCACTGCAGTCCAACGACAAAGGTCCACGATGAGATCAAGATATCATGGCTGCATTCTATATCTCATAAGCCATCTCTCAATGAAGATAGATGTAATGACAAAATTCATTATCATTTTAATGTGACAGCACAGCCTTTGGATGTCTGATAAAAAAAATTGAAGTTTGAGACTACCAGGTACCTCAAAGCAATGAAAAAAATACCATCAACCTCTATAAAATTCCTTAAAACCAATGGCTGACTAAATTAAATCGATTTCAGTGTTGCCTTAGAGACCGACATCCCCAGCACAAGGCAATAATAACCAATAGTTGTTTTTGATGGAAAGGCCAGGTAATTTTTATGCCCAACACCAGACTCCCAAAACAGATGTGTAGGAAGGACATGCAGATGCTGGTTTAAACTGAGGATAGACACAAAAAGCTGGAGTAACTCAGCAGGACAGGCAGCATCTCTGGAGAGGAATGGGTGACGTTTCAGGTCGAGACCCTTCTTCAGACTACTCAGGGAAAGGGAAATGAGAGATTTAGACAAGATTGTGCATATCTTTCATTCATTGTTCTATATCTCTCAACATCATCGTTTATATCTCTCGTCCAAGAAGGGAGAGTATTGAATGAGAGGGCACAGCTTTGGAATAAAGGGACGTACCCTCAAAAATGGAAATGAGGAGGAAGTTCTTTAGCCAGCGGGTGGTGAATCTGTGGAATTTATTCCCACAGACACCGACATTAGATATTTTTATGGCAGAGATTGTTAAAGGCCTGTCGCATGAGTCTGCGGTCATTGGCGGCGAAACAGGAACTATCTACCGCTCCTGGGCCGCCAGAGACCGCGGGCTCGGTCAAACGCACAATTCCGGGGCCGTGCGGCGTTGTTCCCAACACCGCACGGTGCTAAAAAAAAACCAACACTGTTCAAAAATATGTTCCTACCGCACAGCTGCCGCCAGTGATGCACGAGTGCGGCACGGTCGCCGCCACAGCCGGCGCCAGTGTGGCACGAGCGCCGTGAGTAGAACCTTCACCGCCACAGCCTCCGCCAGTGAGGCACATGTGCGGCACGGCCGCCGCCACAGCGCCGCGATCAGCACGGCCGCCGCCACAGCGCCGCGATCAGCACTGCCGCCGCCACAGCCCCGCAGATCTGAAATGACGTCATCGCAGTCGGCCCGCCCTTTTTCTTTACTTACCACAAGCTCGTGGGACCAGCCGTACTTAAATCACTCGGCCCCCGCGCAGCATCCGTGCGGCGCTCCCGTGGCATAGGCTCGGCGCTCTCGCCGTTGCCGTGCGGTCCCCTCTACCGGCGACGCCGCGCTTCACCGCGCTTCACCGCCGATGACCGTAACACCGTGAGACAGAGCCTTTAGGTTCTTGATTAGAAAGGAAGGCAGGAGAATGGGATTGAGAGGGAAATGTAAATCATCCATGTTAAGTGCAAGAGTACTCTCGCTGTGCTGAATGGCCTAATTCTGCTCCTATGTCTTATAGTCTAAATCTTTATGTTAAAATCTTGTCAAAATCAACATGCTGCACATGCTGAAATCTTTAAAATGCTGTCATTAACATATTAGGCAGCATCCATAGAAAAACTGTTTCAAACAATGATCTTTCATTAGTTACTTTAACTGAATCATTTTTCATTGATGTTCCATTGATGTTATCTGATTTGCTGACTATAAAGACTCAATACATGCTGTTGGAGTTGCTGCCTAGATTTTTATCAGAAGATAAACACAAAACGCTGGAGTATCTCACCGGGGCTGGCAGCATCTCTGGAGAAAAATGTGTGACGTTTCAGGTCGAGATCCTTCTTCAGTATTACCGAGTTACTCCAGTATTTTGTGTCCATCTTTGGTGTAAACCAGCATCTGCAGTTCTTTTCTATAGATTTTTATCAGGCTCATATTCTCAGCCTCTTATAATCTCAGCCTTGCAGCCTCTTTTAACTTACAGCCATCGATGCTCCTCTAATTCTAGTTACATTTGCATGTTTGTTTTAATTCTACTAGAGCAGTCAAAACTAGAAATTCTGGAATTCAATCGCCACAGTAAAGCTCCAAAGATTTAAATATTTGGTGGATATAAAAGGTAAGAAAATTCACCAAACAAATTATGATACATAATGTATAGAATGGAAAACGGGAGTTTTTCAAAGTAGCAATCTATTTGAAATTCTGTTCCTATAGATAAATATCAGATTTCCTTTTATGCTGTGTGCACTTAAGCTCTAACCTTATAATTGATCTAGGTAAATACAAGTAAAACATTGGTTAAGGTGAATTTAAAAGGTCGCCAGTGGAATTTTATTTCATTTTCCACCTGCCTCTGGGAAAACTAAGTAATATGCAACAAAGGCTCCAGCTGGATACAAGAAATGAGGAAGGGAGGAAGGGAGAGATTTCAAGAGGGAAACTTGCAGAACAGTATTGGAATTTGCTGAGAGAGAGACATGGCAAAAAGTTTGTTTGAGCAGTTGGATACAAAATTGACAGATGGGATGTGGAGGGAGGGTTTGTTGGTGAGCGAAGAGTTAACCTACTCATCCTGAGAGTGCTGAAAAGCACTTAATTGCCATAGCCAACTTCTCACCTCTTTTCTGCCAGTTCCCCCCCCCCCAAAATTGGGCTGTTAAAATCCAAATGGCTATCAAGGTCTGAGGCAGGTCCTCTCATTAACATCATCGTCATTGCTGAACCAGCTCACAGAAGCAGTTTATTTGCCCAGGTCTAAACCTTTCCTAAATCAAATGTAAAGATATTCGTTGCTGATTGGATTTGGGCTGCCATTTTTAAGAATGACTTCCACACTTGGAGAGTTTATAATTGCATTCACTAATTCCAGAACAAATAAAATTAATGGATGGAAAATCATGGGTTGGTGCAGATTTACAATTAAAACTCATCTCCAATCTCCTGGACGTAGGAATCAGCATCCCCATTTGCCATTGGATCCTTGACTTGAGGACCCATGGACCACAATCAGTGAGGATAGGTGACAAAATATCCTCAAAGATTTTCAATCTAACAAGCTGTGAGTCATCTTAAAATACTTCTAACGGCTTATGAGATTTTGCATGCTGGTGCTTAAACATAAGCATCCTTATGTTTAACAATCTGTTACAATCTCAGTTTTAAAGGCATTCTATTTTCAAAATGTTAAACATAACTGGGGTAATTTTGACAAGAGACTGTTTAGGCAACAGTACACAATGGCCATCTGTCCAACCCCTTCAGCCGGAGGCAAGATGCTTCTGCTGAGTTCCATGTCCTGAGTGGACTTTTCCTGTGCCTTACTCTCAGAATAGTATATCATGGGTGAGGCTACAGAAATAAGGATGATCATAGATTGTGCTACATTGCAAAGGCAGCATCCTCTAACTTTCAGAAGATATTCTACAAACTCTCCTGCCCCCTCAAAAAATATTTTTGGCTTACCTTTCTGGGGCTTCTGCAAGTCCCAGGTAAATGCCAATCCACTATATACCTTTCTCACTACAGAAGCCCGTGTTCTAAAAACCTGTGCGGACCAACTGGCTGGAGTTTTTACGGACATTTTCAACCTCTCACTTCTGAGGTCTGAGGTTCCCACCTGCTTTAAAAGGGCATCAATAATACCGGTGCCCAAGAAGAGCAAGGTGACGTGCCTCAAGGACTATCGACCAGTGGCACTAATGTCTGTGGTGATGAAGTGCTTTGAGAGGTTGATTATGGTTATATATCAACACCTACCTCGACAAGAACCTCGACCCACTGCAGTTCACTTACCGCCACAACAGATCAACGGTGGATGCGATCTCACTGGCTCTCCGCTCTGGACTACTTGGACAACAGAAACTCATATGTCAGGCTGTTATTCATTGACTACAGCTCGGTGTTTAACACCATCATCCCCTCCAAGCTGGTTATCAAGCTCTCAGATCTGGGTCTCTGCGCATCCCTCTGCAATTGGATCCTCGACTTCCTCATCCACAGACCACAGTCTGTCCGTATTGGTGGAAATGTGTCATCCTCGATAACAATCCACGGGAACACCTCAAGGCTGCGTGCTCAGCCCTCTGCTGTACTCGCTCTATACTCGTGACTGTGTAGCTGGACATAGTGCGAACTCTATCATCAAGTTCGCCGACGACACCACTGTTGTGGGACGAATCACTGATGGTGACGAGTCAGCGTATAGAAGTGAGATCGACCGATTGACCAAATGGTGCCAGCACAATTGGCTCTCAACACCAGCAAAACCAAGGAACTGATTGTGGACTTTGGAAGGGGTAGGATAGGGACCCACAGTCCCGTTTATATCAATGGGATGATGATGGAATGGATCAAGAACTTCAAATTCCTGGGCATGCATATTTCCGAAGATCTTTCCTGGTCCCAGCACACTGATGCAATTATAAAGAAAGCACATCAGCGCCTCTAATTCCTGAGAAGATTACGGAAAGTCGGTATGTCAAAGAGGACTCTCTCGAACTTCTACAGGTGCACAGTAGAGAGCATACTGACTGGTTGCAACGTGGCTTGGTTCGGCAACTTGAGCGTCCAGGAGTGGAAAAGAATGCAGAAAGTTGTGACCACTGCCCAGTCCATCATCGGCTCTGACCTCCCCACCATCGAAGGGATCTATCGCAGTCGCTGCCTCAAAAAGGCTGCCAACATCATCAAGGACCCACACCATCCTGGACACACACTCAACTCTCCGCTACCATCAGGTAGAAGGTACAGGAGCCTGAAATCTGGTACATCCAGGTTCAGGAACAGCTCTTCCCCACAGCCATCAGGCTATTAAACTCGCCATCAAACAAACTCTGAACTATAACAGCCTATTGCACTTTATCGGTTTATTTATGTGTGTATATATATGGTCTTTGCTATATAGACACACTGAACTGTTCTGTATTTATGCTTACAATACTGTTGTGCTGCAGCAAGCAAGAATTTCATTGTCCTATCTGGGACACATGACAATAAACTCTCTTGACTTGACGAGAAAGGCAAAATGCCTAAAGTACTTCTTAAATTCTTACAACTTACTACTGGAATTCCAGAATAGCACCATATTACTCTTGGGCGAATGTACCGCACTGAGCTACCTTTAACGAATAAAGTAAAAAAAGACAAAGTATAACACTGTGAAAATATTATACGAGCCAGGTTTTGATTGTCAGCTGCTTTTAAACCAATGCTGGTTGCACTCAAGGATGCAATTTTCCAACTTGCCTTTAGAATATTATTACTCAGCCGTTCTAGACGTGGCCCTAAACGGGCAAATGTACATACATGTTCATTTTCCACAAAACACAACTTAGCCCAGTTGCCAGATCATATTGCATCTGTACCAACTATTCAATAGTTCAACAATCAAGTACTGAATTTGCTTTCAACTACATGTTCATGTGGGATAGCTATTGTCTTGGATACTTTAGATGAACATTTTTTTCCTCGTAATTCTCTATCCATGTTTTTAGGAAAAGGAATCTACAGAGACAACAGTATAATAGCAACAGTATAATATAGAAATACAATCAAAAGGCTGTTGTGGCAAACACCAGTACATAAATATTAGCACAGATTTATCCTTAGACCCTAAGCCTAAAATATCACTTGAGTGAAGGGCATAAAAAATAGCCTGGATAGAATCAATTTCCTGGGAGAGAACATGTCCAACTTTAATCCATTCATTTACAGTAAGAGAAAATTGTACATTTTCCTCTCAATGTAGGAAGAACTATAAGTGTGCTACGAAAAAACGCATTTGTTGAATTACTTTTTGTGTACAGGGGGTAACACTGGAGCTGCAGAAAATACAATATTTATAGACACAAAATGCTGGAGTAATTCAGTGGGACAGCAGCATCTGCCCGTCCCGCTGAGTTACTCCAGCATTTTGTGTCTATCTTAGGTGTAAATCAGCATCTGCAGTTCCTTCCTACACATACAATCATAATACTTCCTTTAGCTGTGTGCCCAAGTATTTGCACCTCAAAGGGAGCTTTCACAGGATCTCAATGAAACGATCACTGTACATAAATAATGAGGCTTAAGACTGCCTGCTCCACATCCCCCAACATCCCCTCCATCCCCTACTGAGCATCTTACTAGGCAAAGTTTGAGTCACAAATAAGATGGCAGTGAAGGTAGGGAGACCAATAAATGTGAAGCAGTATCTGAATACATAAGAGGAACAGAGAGGTAAATGTGCAGTAAAGTGTAGCACGTACAGAACTTTGAGGGAAAATTAATGGAAGACCATGTAACTGTAATATATTAAAAAAATATAATGGCATTTCATACCAAAAGCCTTTGGTATGGAATGCCCACAAATCAATGACATATGGACTGACAAGTACATCCATTTCAATTCCACTATTTCAAGGGACATTGCAAATCCGAGATACCATGGATATCAACATTGAAAGAAAGAACAAACGGCAGAAAATAATCTAAACATTCCAATACAGCTCTTCACTTTAATGACCCCTTATACCTGGGAAAAGCCAGACCTGCAAATTAAGCAGATTGATGAGATTAAAGCATTTTTTATGTTACTGCCTAATAGTAACAGAACCAATCACCTGAAATATATTTTTGCGTACTCAACCTAGAAATCCTGAAAATGTCTCCTGCAGATCCCTGGAAGAATCTTTGAACAAAAACACAGAAAAATGGGGCATCTTTGCCAGATAATTTTACACCAAGGTACCAGTGTCACCATCTGACATAGTGACACAATTAGTGATCAAACATATTAAGGAACCTTATCTACTTGTGCAGCGCGCCTCCTTTCACCCAATTCCTTCTCTTCGTTGGAGGTGAAGGACTGTAAGTTAGGAGGGTGTTGCCATTCTTACCACTGTTAGTTATGCCGCTGTTCGCCTTGGTCATAATCTGTCCCAAAATAAGAATTTGTTGCAACACCTGAATTATTGTGGAGGAGTTCCAAAATAGAGATTATGTGTAATGATTTCCAAAGATAAGTTTCCAAACTTTAAAGCCTGCTGTTATCCTATTTTCTTGGGTGAATTCCACTGATGACTTATAGACCCAATATTGAACTCATAAAGCCCATATTTGTATCACTTTAATTAATTCATTTGTTGAAAATGGCAACATGACCCTCCTAGGAGTTGTAGCAAACACTATGATTGCTCAGGTTAGATGGTGCAAAATGGTGTTGTGAACTTCCGGACATGTAATCACTCTTAACAAATTTATCTCCATTCACTTCCAAACATATACTTTCCAAATTCAGCCCAGGGTAAATCTCTGAAATTCATGACTGGACTAGTGAATGAGGAAGCTCATTAACAGTAGCATATTTTAATAAACTTGAGTATGATAATGGTAACATTTTCTGAGAATGCAGTTAGGAGAATATACACCAAGGATTACATTAGGATGAATTAAATTGCTCCCTAATTTTCTCCGCTGTTCAGTGTTAATTACAAAGAGCAAAACATTAATTAATCAGTCAAGAGGATACAGAGAGAAGGGCAAAGAGAGCTAACCATCCAAGACGTGAATAAATGCTGATCTGTTGGAAGCATTTCACAAACATGGTTTATTACATTGGTGAAACACAAATTGCTCAAAGTTTCAATACGTCTAAAGATAAACCACAATCACAACAGATGGAATATCCTACCCTGCAAACCTCCTAAACCTAACCAAACCAATGTTTCTCTACAGTTCAGACTGAATGTGAGCAATCATTTGTCAGTTCTCATGCAAAATTATATCCTGAGAGTGACCATATCCTGTCCTGTATGTAGTAATACTGAAAACCAGACATGACTATAGTAATTGGTATGTTTTATTTCTTTTAGACTTGCCACAATTTACTTTGAATAGGCAACTTCTATACTCAGAGGTTAGTCAATTAGTCGTGATGCTAACAGATTTTAACCATTGACGTGTTCGCATTTTCCTCAAATTATTAAATCATTTTAATACAAAACCAGAATTTTTTCAACGAGTGTTTTTTTCAGTTTACATATAATTCAGTAACACATAATCCATGTCAAAGTTATTGAGCATGATACTGAAAACAATGGTATTTTTCTAATTCTAGTGGAAGCAAAATATAGGCTCACAACAGCACAGCTGAACGAAATGAAGGTTAGCAAAAATCTGATTGCTACTTTTCAAGTCAGCGCAGCAGGTGCACCCAATATATCTTTTCAATTTGCTTTGAAATATCCTGGAAATGTTACATTTTGTAGCACATATATTACTTTAAAATAACACACTATTATATAAATACAGCCTTAAAGCCTCACTAACTCTAAAATATAATGGATAATAAAATATAATGGATAATAAAATAAAATGGATTAATAAAGGTTAATCTACACCCTTCCTCTTAAAGAAGCAAAGCATATAAAGAGTAGTTAGTGGAGTATATATTGTAAAACACCAGTATAGGGTGCATGCATTTTTATTTTACTTGTACATGTTTGTACATTGTGTGAGCACATAAAACAAAGCGGGTCATGCACAGTTCAAGTGTAGCCGGTGAAATTTCCAATCAGCGGGTTTGGCTTGCAGACACGACCTGCACGTGTAGTACCCCTCGTGTGCCTCATCTTTCTCTGAGAAAGCGAGTCCTTCATCGGATGGACGTGGAGGAGTAGACACCGGTGGAGATGGGGGCACCAGGGAAGGCAGGGATGGTGCTGGCATCGGTAGAGGAGTCGCTGGAGTGGCATTCGCAGAACGTGGGGGAAGGACGTGAAGGTGCCGGTTCATTAACCGGGAGGAGGTGCTGGCGGGTGCGTCGGTAGATGCCATTGTCAATACTGACCAGGTATGAGCGTGGCTCCGCGGTTGCCCCAGAACGACACCGAGGCGGTCATAGCCTCTGAGCGACTGTAACCGGACAACCTGTCCCTTGTTGAGCGGTTGAAGCGGAGAGCTGGTTTTATCATAGTATTTCTTTTTGTGTCTCGGCGGTGTTGGAGCTGGGATTGGATCGCCGACGGTGCGCGAACTTGTGGTTCTAACAGTTGCTTGACCACAGGCAGGGTGGAGCGGGTTCGCCGTGACATGAGTCGTTCGGCCGAAGATCCCAGGAGAGGGTCGCGGACGATGTTTTGTAGGTTGAGTAAGTCAAGATAGACATCGGAGCCGGCCCTATGTGAGCATTCCATTAGTTGTTTTGTGCTTCTTACCGCGCGTTCGGCCAGGCCGTTGGACTGCAGGTACTCATGGCTATTGGTGGTGTGGTGAAAGTCCCAACGTGTCACAAAATCTTTGAAGAGCTGACTGGAGAATTGAGTTCCATTGTCTGAGAGTAGCTGGAGGGGTGCTCTGTGGACAGAGAAGGGCCAGCTCCGATGTCTATCTTGACTTACTCAACCTACGAAACATCACTCCAAAATCTATCTCATGATTTATTATAAATGGTTTTATAGTAATTTGTTGATCCCTGCAAATTGTGAACCATTATGCTTCAAAAGATCAAACAAAAATTGAAAGAACAATGAAAACAAATGTTATTAAGCTTTATTTAAGTTTATTTTAGTTAACTGCCATATCCGGTTTATTACAGTACAAAACAGCATTATCCAATTTTGTTAGTGTGGCACAGCTAGTAAATCTGCTGTCTCACAGCATGAGAGACCTAGATTTGACTGAGTTTGGGGTGTTGTCTGTGAGAGTTTACATGTTCTCCCTGTGACTGCGTGGGTTTTCTCCGGGTGCTAAGGTTTCCTTAAAATAGATATGTGGGTTTGTAGGTTAATTAGTCTCGGTAAATAGTCCCTTAGAGTAAATAGTAGGAAATGGATGCGAGTGGTTTACATAGACTAGCATGAATGGGTAATCGATGGTTGGCATAGACACGGTGGGCCAAGTGGCCAGTTTCCTTGCTGTATGTTTCAATCAATTATATTTTAGTGGTCTGAGAAACGACTACTGGAGTTTTCAACAAATCTTTATTCACAAGTTTGATTGCCAGTATGCAGGTTCTACAGATACGTTTGCCCACAACGGTGGTCAGTGCTGAACTAACGTGCGCAAGTGAAAAACCACGTGAAACAAGCGGCCCCTCCCGAGTCACGTGACCGCGGTTTCCGAACGCCGGGTTCGATCTCTGCGTACACCAGCAGGCGCTGCTACATGGCCCCCGCCCAAGAATCCGCGGTACGGAAACGCAAGGGTAAACGGACGGTTTGACCGGTACGTGTAGTCCGAGGTCGCGGGACGAGCGTAACATTAGGGATCGGTAAAACAGGACTGGAGGGGAGCGAAAAACGCGAACGAGGGACGGGCGTAACAAAGGGGACCGGAGAAACGCGACCAGGGGTAACAGGTGCAGAGGGCGGTAAAACGGCTGGTGGACGTCCTCTACGCCGTGGAGTAGCCACTGTCACTGGGCTATCCTCGTCGACGTGTGCTGGCTTAAGGCGGCTCACGGAGACGAACTCCTCTCTGCCACCCATGTCCAACGTGAACGTCGAGATACCAGTACTGAGCACCTTGTACGGACCCTCGTACACCCGCTGTAACGGCGAGCGATGAGCGTCTCTACGGAGAAATACATAAGCACAATCCCGTAACATAGTAGGCACATGCACCGAAGACGAACCATGCCGGGAAGTGGGAACCGGGACCAAAGCGTGCGCCCGCTCGCGAAGGTCCGCTAACAACACTGAAGTCGGGATCTCGTGGTCCTGGGTTGACAGGCAAGAAATCTCCGGGAACTCTCAAAACCGAGCCATAAACCAAATCGGCCAAGGAGGCTTTGAGGTCCTCCTTAGGCGTTGTTCTGATGACTAGGAGGACCCAAGGTAACTGGTCGAACCAATCAGGGCCGGTGAGTCGAGCTTTTTACGCCGACTTGAGGTGCCTGTGGAAATGCTCAACCAACCCGTTGGACTCCGGGTGATAAGCGGTAGTCTGATGCAGCTTCGCGCCATACAGCTGCGCCATACCACACCACAGGGAGGATGTCAACTGGGCCCCACGATCGGTAGTAATATCACGACTATCAGGGCTGGTCCTCTATAATATCGCTAGAGAGGAAGCTGTGAAAGTATTAAAGAAAGAACTGCAGATGCTGGAAAATCGAAGGTACACAAAAATGCTGGAGAAACTCAGCGGGTGCAGCAGCATCTATGGAGCGAAGGAAATAGGCAACGTTTCGGGCCGAAACCCTTCTTCAGACTGATAGGGGGTGGGGGGGAGAAAGGAAAAAAGGAAAAAGGTGGAGGAGGAGCCCGAGGGCTGGGTGAGGGGAGGAGACAACCAGAGGGCTGATGAAGGGGAGGGGACAGCAAGGGCTAGCAGAATTGGGAGAATTCAATGTTCAAGCCCCCAGGATGTAGACTGCCCAAGCGGAATATGAGGTGCATTTCCTCCAATTTACGGTGTTGCTCGCTGTGGCCATGGAGGAGACCCAGGACAGAGAGGTCAGATACGGAATGGGAGGGGGAGTTAAAGTGCTGAGCCACCGGGAGCTCAGGTTGGTTATTGCGGACCGACCGGAGGTGTTCGGCGAAACGATCGCCAAGCCTCCGCTTGGTCTCACCGATGTAGATCAGCTGGCATCTAGAGCAGCGGATGCAATAGATGAGGTTGGAGGAGATGCAGGTGAACCTCTGTCGGACCTGGAACGACTGCTTGGGTCATTGAATGGAGTCGAGGGGGGTGTTGAAGGGACAAGTGTTGCATCTCTTGCGGTTGCAAGGGAAAGTACCAGGGGAGGGGCTGGTATGGGAGGGAAGGGAAGAATTGACAAGGGAGTTATGGAGGGAGCGGTCTTTGCGGAAGGCAGACATGGTGGGAGTAGGGAAGATGTGGCGAGTGGTGGGGTCACGTTGGAGGTGGCGAAACTGACGGAGGATCACTTGTTGTATGTGACGGCTGGTGGGGTGAAAGGTGAGGACTAGGGGGACTCTGCCCTTGTTGTGGGTGGGGGATGGGGAGAGAGAGCAGTGTTGCGGGGTATGGCAGAGACCCTGGTGCGAGCC
The DNA here is from genome assembly GCA_038087875.1 of Malacoraja senta. Classification (NCBI taxonomy): domain Eukaryota; kingdom Metazoa; phylum Chordata; class Chondrichthyes; order Rajiformes; family Rajidae; genus Malacoraja; species Malacoraja senta. The sequence continues at coordinate 18,423,185 of CM075983.1, read as the reverse complement.
TCATCTATGGTGGAGGAGGGGAACCCCCGTTCCCTGAAGAATGAGGACATTTCAGATGCCCTGGTGTGGAACGCCTCATCCTGGGAGCAGATGCGGCGTAGACGGAGGAATTGGGAGTGGGGGATGGAGTCCTTACAGTATGACTTTTTAATAAAAGAAATTGTTCTCGTTAAGATGGCGGATCTTTACACGATGCGTTGGCTAGACTTCTTATCTTCTCTGGAATGTTAACTCAAGGTCAAACTTTATTTTTCTCTTTGAATGAAGGACTGAAAAACAAAGGGGAGCCGTGGAACATGGAAAAATCAACACAAATGGACTTGAAAATAAAAATTTATGAATTAAATGATTTTTATAATCTTATACTAACACATAAGTAATTGAATTAACCTAGCAATAGCAATCAAATATGAATTAGTATGATGTAATCATGACTAGCTCCTCCAAGGGGGGAGGGGGCGTTTATTTCATATTTTTAATGAATTTCTAGATTTAGGATAATGAGCTAAATATATTGATATATGTTAACACCATACTAATAAACTAAAACACATATAACAGATTCGGGCCCAGTGAGGCGTAAGTGGAGGGGAGGAGACTCAGACACTTGGCAGATAGCCAAGAGTCTGATTCTGGTTAACCCCTTCCAACCTGCTGTTGTCCATTACAAGAGACTGGGACCTAATTGTGAAGTAAAATGTAATAATTGTTAGTATATAGTAAATGCTAGATTATTTGAAGATGTAATCAGATATACATGTTCGAAGATGTGTTTTTTTTCTTTTATATATTATTCGGTCTTGAATTGGCCCCTCTTCCATTTTACAATATTTGGTTAAGGGAGCGGAGCTTAATGTAAATTAACAACTACGGAAGTTCTTAAAAACTTTACTACCACCAATAGGTGGTTATTCTTTTTATAGTATCTCTATTTTAAGATACTATAATATCACCTTTTTTATTTTTATCTCACTTCACACTTTTCTGCTTTTTTTTCAAGTTTAATAGGGATATACCAACAGAACCTAGCAACCGCGAGTGCCCACCCAACACCTAGAGGCCTGAGGTATTGTGTTGCACCATATGACTTAAAGGTATTAAAGTACTCATAATGCAAGACGATAAACTAAAGAAAATAGGAGGAATCACGTTTTGTAGCTGGAATATAAGGGGTGCTAATGAGCCAATCAAAAGGGGTAAGATTTTGGCACAATTAAAATCACTCAATGCAGATATAATTTTCCTACAGGAAACACACCTGAAACTCCAAGCTCAGACCAGATTGAAGGCAAACTGGATCGGCCAAACATATTACTCTTCATATATCTCTAAATCTAGAGGTACGGCAATTATTATCCATAAAGGTATACCATTCAAATCAAAGAATATTATAACAGATAAAGAGGGGAGATATCTTATAGTTACGGGAGAGATCAACTCTACACCACTTACTATGGTAAATATATATGCGCCTAATTTTGATAATCCTCAATTTTTTAACAAAATATTGAATACAATTTCAGAGCTTAATCATCAAAATGTGATAATAGGGGGAGATTTCAATTGCGTCTTAGATCCATACCTGGATAAATCTGCACAATAATAAAGACTTAACATAAAATCTAAAACCAGTGAAATCCTAAATACATACATAAAAAACCCCAAATATAACAGATGTATGGAGGATTGCTAATCCAGTTGGAAGGGAATACTCTTTTTACTCAATGGTACATAAAACTTATTCACGTATCGACTATTTTTTAGTTGATACAAAATTAATTCCTTACACAACGAACCCTAAATATCATAATAGTATCATTTTGGATCACTCTCCGTTAACCTTTTCCTTAAAAATAGGAATGCCAAATAAAAAATCGTTTGAGGTTTAATCCTCAAATTTTAAACGACCTACAAGGTGGTATATATCTAAAACAACAGATGGAACTTTTTTTTGAGACTAACGACACCCCAGGCATTTCACCCTCTTTATTATGGGAATCTTTTAAGGCATTTATTAGAGGATCTATAATTTCATATCAAGCATTTTAAAATAAAAAAAATAATAAAGAACAATTGCAGTTAGAAGAACAAATTAGACAATTGGATCTAGATAATGCTAAAGAACCAACTATAGACAAACACAATAAAATAACAATACTGAAATTTAAATTAAACAGAATCTTATCTGCAAGACTCATAAGACTATTTCAAATTACAAAACAGGAAAACTTTGAGGTAGGGGATAAACCACATAAACTCTTAGCACGTCAACTGAAAAAACGGGAAAAGGATCATACAATTTCAAAAATTAAATCAGATAAAGGTGAATTGTTAACACTACCTAAAGATATTAATGAAAGATTTGCCCAATTATATCAACATTTATATACATCAAAAACTTCAGCAGATAACACTAAAGTTATCATTTTTTTGGATAATTGTAACCTCCCAAAACTTAATCTGTTGGAACAAGAGGAATTAGGAGCTCAGGTCTCAATTAAAGAAATAGAAGAGACAATAAACTCACTGAAGAACGGTAAAACGCCTGGACCAGATGGATTTAGTAATGAATTTTATAAAAGATTCTACGAGACAATTTCACCACGTTTACAAAAATTGTATACATATGCTTTTAAAGAACAAACATTACCAGAGACATTAGCAGAATCAACTATTACACTTATACCGTAATATCTGAGGAGACCCCGAAACGAGCGATCCAATTGGAGACAATGGCCCTCGTGCATGCTTCAGCGGAGGTATCTGTTAACGGAATTGCCTCTGCCCACCTGGTAAACATGTCCATGATGGTCAGTAAGTGAGTAGCCCTGCGCGAGCACGGCAAGGGACCTACCAGGTCAACATGGATGTGCAGGAACCTGCCGTCTGGGACGGCGAAATCCTGGACCGGCGGGTGCACATGTCTCTGCACTTTGGATGTCTGGCATGGGATGCAGGAACGAGCGACTTGCTTCCTTAACCCGTGCCAGACGAACTTCGCCGCGACCAAGGCAGAGGTGGCGCGAATGGATGGGTGCTCTAGGCTGTGGATAGTGTCGAACATCCGCCGCCGCCAAGCGACCGGGACAATGGGACGGGCTTTACCCGTGGAGATATAGCAAAGGACAGGGCACCTTAACCAGCTTGAGCCCTGCGATAAACCTCCATAACGGCATCTGCCTGTTGGGCAGCAGCCAGCTCCTCATAATCAACGCCTAAGCTAAGCGCTGAGATGTCGGGCAGCGCTGGACGGGACAACGCGTCAGCCACAACATTCAGCTTCCCTGCCACATGCCGAATATCGGACGTGAATTCAGAAATGTACGCGAGGTGCCGTTGCTGTCTGGCAGATCAGGGGTCAGACATCTTGGTCAAAGCGAACGTCAGTGGCTTGTGGTCGGTGAAGGCGCGCCCCTCCAGGAAATAACGAAAATGGCCGATCGCTAGGTAAAGTGTGAGGAGCTCCCTGTCGAAAGCGCTGTATTTAACTTCAGGGGCTCGCAGCTGCCTGCTGAAAAATCCCAGCGGCACCCAGTGACTACCTACACGCTGCTCGAGGATGCCGCCTACCACGACGTCGGAAGCGTCTACGGTGAGGGCCGTTTGGGCTGACGCCCTAGGGTGTTCCAGCAGTGGCGTTGGCCAATGCGGTTTTGGCCCCCTCAAATGACTTCTGTGCCTCCTTAGACCAGACCACGTATTTGGGCTTACCGGCCAGGCATTGGAACAACGGCTGCATGATGGCGGCTGCTGATGGGACGAATCGGTGGTAGAAGTTAACCATCCCGATAAACTCCTGTAGACCCTTGACCGATAGGGGCCTCGGGAAGCGACGGATAGCGTCGACTTTCTCGGGCAGTGGCTGTGCACCGTGTGAGGTGATGCTGTGACCTAAGAAAGAGATGGAGCGCAATCCGAACTGGCACTTCGCAGGGTTGATCACCAACCCGTGTTTGTGCAGCCGTTCGAAAAGTAGGCGGAGGTGCTTGACGTGCTCCGCCTGTGAGCTGCTGGCCACCAGGATATCATCCAGGTAGATGAAAATGAACGGCAGACCCCGGCCGACCTGATCCATTAGTCTTTGGAATGCTTGAGCAGCGTTCTTCAAACCAAAAGGCATTCCGAGCCCTTCGAAAAGGCCGAACGGGGTAATGGTGGCCGTTTTAGGGACGTCGTCGGGGTGGACCGGGATTTGATTATACCCGCGGATAAGGTCAACCTTCGAGAAGAAAGTCGCGCCATCCAGATGGGCCGAGAAATCCTGGATGTTTGGGACTAGATACCAATCAGCGGTGGTTACTGCGTTCAAACGCCTGCAATCACCGCAAGGTCTCCAGCCCCCGGACGCTTTGGGCACCATGTGTAACGGGGAAGCTCAGGGGCTATCCAACCGCCGGACGATCCCTAGGTCCTCCATAAGTCTCGTGCGATGCGCAGTTTATTGGGCGGGAGACGACGCGCGTGGGCATGTACCGGTGGTCCCTCGGTGGGAATGTGGTGGACCACGCCATGACGGGGCGCGGCCCCGTCGAACCGGGGCGTGAGCAACCCTGGAAAGTCGGCGAGCAGGGCTGTGAAAGGTTACTGGATCTCAGCTACCTCGTCGAGTTGCTGTAGGTGCGTTGACGGGTTGCGCGGCTTGGCAGGGCATGGATCCGACACAGGGACCATGCGTCCACCTCGCACATCGACTAACAGGGAGAACGCGCGCAAGAAATCGGCCCCCAGGATCGGTTGGGCGACGTCAGCAACGATAAACTTCCACCTGTACTGGTGGGAGTCGAAATGTAGGTTCGCGGTCCGCGTGCCGTAGGTTCGAATATCGCTCCCGTTAACGGCCAAGAGGACGGGTCCTACCTTACCAGTGCAAATATCTCGGGCGCTCAGAGGCAGGATACTGGCATGGGCACCGGAGTCCACCAGGAAACGGTGGCCGGAATGTCGATCGCGGACGTAGAGGCGTTCGTTGGGGCCGATCGCGTTCGCCTCTATGGGCGATCGGCCGTTGCGTTTCCCGGAAATGAGCAGAGTCTCCGACATCTTCGGGCTTCGGGTCCGTATCGTTGGTGGTAGTAGCAACATCTGCGTTGGCTGTAGATCACTGGCCGCGGCGATTCCTCTTCGGCGCTGGGCTGGGCTTCCTCTTCCTCTCCTCGATGTCGGCTCGGCTGCACCCGTTGTGTGACCAGGGGGCTGGCGAAAGCGAAAATGTCCCGCCGCCTGTGCGCCCACAGTTCATCGGCTCTCTCTGCGAGTTGTTGCGGGTCGCTGAAATCAGCTCTGGCGAGCATTGGCTGGACTTCGTCGGGCATCTGCTCTAAGAGCGCCTGTTCGAAAAGCAGGCAAGGGCGGTGCCCGTCCTTCAGGGCCAACATCTTCACCATGATGGTTGATGGCCGCCGGTCATCGATACAGTCCATGTGCAGCGTGGAATAACAGGGCCTTCAGCCCTTCGAACTTGCCGTTGGACGGAGGGTCTCTGATGTTGGGCAACAGCCTCAAGGCACAGCCCTGTGGCAATGCGCCCACCACATGGAAGTACATTGGGTCGTCCGTCACGATGCGATGAAGGTGGAACTGTGCCTCAACATGGGCGAACCACACCTGAGGTTGATCAGGTCAAAAGGCTGGCAGCTTGAAGGCCGGTGCGCCCTGCCTCATGCTGGCCGATTCTACGGGACACTCTCTTCCTGCATAATTTACATCACAGTTAAGGATAAGGGGGAAGTCTTTTAGGACCGAGATGAGAAAAACATTTTACTTCGGAGTCACGTGAGTAACTACGTGAAGAACCCCGCCAGTGCGCCTGCGCGTCATTACGTCAGACGCCTTGACGCAAACGGACGTGAGGAGCAGAGCTCCTCCAGTGGTTTGTAGTTTTTACAACTACAAGGTAAGTAGAAACTTTTTAAAGTATTTCCAGGACCGTTTTCTGTGGGTCTATGGGATTTTTTCACAGACGCCATGGGAAAAACGGGCAGGGGGAAGAGGCGTGCGATTCAGCCGGCAGAAAGTCGGGAATCTCCGGGTACAAGCCAGCCACCTCTAACCCCAGTACAGTCGCCAGCGGTGAGCATAGCGACTGTGGACCTGGGACTGATGAAAACTCAGTCAGCGCCTGTCGGGCGAAAGGCCAAGTTTAAATCCAGACGGCCCACGGAGGAGGAGTCCCAGGCAATGGAAGCTCCAGAGCTAGATACTGCCTTTGTGCGTATTAGCCAGATGGAAAGCCTTCTGCATAGGCTATTGGAGCAAAGTACACTCAAGGAGGAGTGTACTGAAATACAAGCTGCTGGAAGCAGCCTAACAGCACCTGGCACAGGGCTGATGGAATGCACCCTCAGAGATGAGGAGAGTGCTATGGGTCATGAGAGTTCAGACCCCGACTCTGACGGTGAGGCTATACAAGGTGAAGAACTGCAGATACCAGATATTCCACCACTGGCAGTACGCTTCGCTGCCCCGTCAGGGTCAGGAGAGCCACTAGGAGATGAGCTGGCCTCCTTAATAAATTACTTGGTTTCCCATCAGCTGGAACAGCAGGAGATGGATGATACTGCAAGAAAGCATGAGACCCCAAGCAACTGTGTGTTGCTGAAAGCACCAGCAGTGAATCAAATCATCTGGAATCAATTGAGTATGACTATGAGAACTCAAGAATTAAAATTGCAGAGAATATTAAAGCTGCTGGGTTCTGGAATTACTGCTTTTGCCAGAATAGCATGGGGTTGCTATGCAGCACCCACTTCGAGATCAATTGTCCGAGGAAAGGTGCTATACGGCCTATTATGAATCCGAAATTCGCAGCACTCTCTCTACAAGCCAAGTAATGTACAATTACCCAACTTACTCTTTGGAGAGGATCTCGAGAGATGTGTTAAAGAGTTGGAAGATGAAGCGAAAACAGGATTGATGAAAATATCAATGGTTGTAAAGTCTGTAAAGAGGAATATCCTTTCAGACGTCATACGGATCCTGGACAGGACCAAGTCGCTCATTAACGCAGGGACGTAGCTGGCGGCCTGCAGCGGGAGCAAGCACCAGTGAGGGTGCTTCCGGGAGAATCCAGGAATCTCAGAGTACTCAAATGACTCAAGAGGTAGGTGGACCTGGTTCTCATGGGAACATACTAACTGGATTAAGTCCAAAAGTTGGAGGCAGATTATGTCTCTTCTATAAACAATTGGAAGATTACTTCAGATGTGGTAATTCTGAATAGTATACAAGGATTTTGAATTGAATTCAATCCAAATTATGATTTGCCTGTCCAGCATGTTCCTAGCAGAATTCTCCACTTCTTCGGCATGGACTTGAAAGGCCGAGATGGCCTGTTTTCCTGCTGTAATTGTCATATGGTTTGCACAAAAAGAAGTGATGGAGGTTCAAGCTGCGTTTCAAACCCTATATATAAAAGGTGTTATTGAAGAATCAGTCTACCAAATTCACCAATTTGTGTTAAATATATTCCCTCAATCAAAAAAGGATCGAGGATGTGGGATTATTCTAGACTTGACAAGTCTGAATCCTTTTGTATAATTTAAACATTTTAAAAAGAGACATTTGTGACTGCCAAACAACTTATTTCAGAAGCATGTCATATGGCAACTATAGATTTAAAAGATACATGTTCAGTATCTTAAATTTACATGGATGAACCAGTTATGGCAGTTCAAAGCTTTGCCTAATGGGTTAACGTCCGCTCCCAGAATATTCACAAAATTATTAAAACCAATTCTGGGGTTGCTAAGAAGCCAGGGGCATGTACTAATGGCATATTTTGGATGATGTCCTGATTATAGGAAGGACAAAACAGTCAACAGAAGCATCTGTGGCAGTTGTGAAATCAACTTTTGAAAGTTTGGGGTTTCTAATTCATCCAAAGGAATTAAGGTTAACACCATGTACCTCGATTGATTATTTGGGGTTCACAATTGATTCAGTCCAAATGAAAATTACTTTGCCCAGTGAAAAAAGGGTGGAGTTGATTAAAGATTGCAGTAATCTGGTAAACGAGCAAAAACCCTCAATCAGACAGGTGGCTCGAGTACTGGGAAAATTAGTAGCAGCATTCCCAGCAGTCCAATTCGGACCATTACATTATCAACAGCTGAAGAGAGTTAAAGAACAGGCACTGAGAATGCATGTTGGTCATTTTGATAGAACCATGCAACTGACAACAAATGCTGTTTCTGATCTGCAGTGGTGGATTCTACATGTCCCAAGCAGTTCCAGAAGAGTGCTGATTGAACAAACCTTCCATGATATTACAAACAGATGCCAGTACACTAGGATGGGGTGAAACTGACTTAGCATCTAGCTGCGGAGGCAGATGGAATCAGGAAGAGTCATTGTTACTGCAGACATGGGCAGTTAACTATTTGGAGTTTTAGGATGTTTCTATGGACTCCAAGGTTATTGTTCTAACACAACTAAAAGGCATGTTCAAGTTCAGATTGATAAACACAACAGCAATTGCCTATATTAATGATATGGATGAAATCAAGTCAGGGTCATGTGACAAAATGGCTAATCAACTTTGGACTGGGTGTATTGAAAAGAATATTTGGATTTCAGCTATCTATCTACCACGTAGAATGAACACGATAGCAGACACCAGGTCACGAAAGTTCCATGATAATAAGAATGGATGTTGAATCGAGAGGTATTCAATGATATAGTAATCAGATTTGGAATGCCCGACATTGACTTGTTTACATCTAGACTGAATCATCAGCTATCGAGATATGTCTCATGTGAATCAGATCCAGGAGCAGTGGCGATTGATTCTTTCTCGCTACATTGGAGTGGTATGTTGTCATATATATTTCCACTTTTCTGCCTTATAAGCCAGTGTTTGCTTAAAGTCAGGCAAGATGCTGATTCAGGTGTATTGGTAATACCAGATTGGCCTACACAGCCATGGTATCCGTTGATATTAGAATTAACAACACAAATGTTGATGAAAGTCCCAAAAAGGAGTAATTTATGGCTGCACCCTGTAACAGGGAAACAACATCCATTATATGATCGTTTGGATTTGTTGATTTGCAGGTTTTAGAAGGCCTTTTCTGGGGCGAGGACTGTCTGAGCATACTGTGGACATGCTTACCGCAGCCTGGAGGAAGAGCACTCAAAAAAACAGTACCTTTCTTATATTAAGAAATGGGAAAAGTTCTGTGTACAAAAGAATTTGCAATATAGTACTGCAGATATTTCAAATGTTTAGAAAATCTGTCAAAACTCTATTATGATGAAGGTCTGAGTTGTAGTGCAATTAATTGAGCCATAAGTGCATTGCCCTCATATTTGGTTCTGGATTCAGAAATAAACCCAATTGGGTCACACCCAATTCTTTCCAGACTAATGAAAGGAATCTTTAATTCCAAACCAACGAAACCTAGGTACATGACAATCTGGGATGTAAGTGTGGTACTGAAACTACTTTGTGAATTGTCACCAAGTGTGTCTTTACCTTTGGTCAAGCTCAGGATGAAAGTATTCATGCTTATGGCATGAGTGACAGCACAACGAGTGCAAACACTTGGAAAATTACAAATAGACCCTATGGAAGTAATTGAAGACAAGGTTACATTCTATATCTATGACCTATTAAAGCAAATTAGGCCAGGTGTGACAGGATTTAAAATTATGCTAGCAGTATATCCAAATGATCCTTGTCTCTGTGTTAAGACATATTTGTGACAATGCATTGAGGTCACAAAGAATTTAAGAAATACGGAAACTGGGTTGTTAATCACACACAAGAATCCACACAAGAGAGTTTCAATACAGACTATTTCCTGATGGATAAAAGAAGTCATAACAGCTGCTGGTATTAACACTTATGTGTTTACGTCTCACTCGACTAGGGCAGCAGAACAGTCGGCGGCCAGGGCATAAGACGTCCCTGTCGACCATATCCTCGCAGCCGCCGGATGGTCCAATGAGTTGATGTTTCAACATTTTTACCATCGGCCTATTGTTAATGCGGGATTGTGTGCAGAAACTATTTTAAGTTCTGTGTAAATTCCTCTGGTTAAAAGGGGATCTGATTAATTTCATTATTGAAATGAATTACTGCATTTGTGGTACAAATGTTATTATGAATGCATGATTGATTATGCTCGTTCCGAGTCAATCTATGCAGTGAGAAGCCGGGATTGATTCACGGCATGAAATCACAAAGCTTTAAAATCTTCACGTAGTCACTCACGTGACTCCGAAGTAAAATAGTAAGATTAAACGAGAACTTACCTAAGTTTGAAGTTTGATCTTTATTTTATGAGGAGTTACGTAGGTGATTACGTGCCCGCCACGACCCTACCCTCTATCATAAAGGTCAGATGGAAGTTCTTGTATTACTCATTTTATTATGAGACTATATTACTTCGGTTGTTGTTTTTTGTGATTTCACACTGCTGCTTTGAAGATTGACGCGCAGGCGCACTGGCGGGGTTCTTCACGTAATCACCTACGTAACTCCTCATAAAATAAAGATCAAACTTCAAACTTAGGTAAGTTCTCGTTTAATCTTACTATTTTTCACACAGAGAGTGGTGAATCTGTGGAATTCTCTGCCACAGAAGGTAATAATAATGATAATAAGAATGGATGGGATTTATATAGCGCCTTTCTAATATTCAAGGCGCTTTACATCGCATTATTCATTCACTTCTCAGTCACACTCGGTGGTGGTAAGCTACTTCTGTAGCCACAGCTGCCCTGGGGCAGACTGACGGAAGCGTGGCTGCTAATTTGCGCCTACGGCCCCTCCGATCACCACCAATCACTCACACACATTCACACGCAGGCAAAGGTGGGTGAAGTGTCTTGCCCAAGGACACAACGACAGTATGCACTCCAAGCGGGATTCGAACCGGCTACCTTCCGGTTGCCAGCCGAACACTTAGCCCATTGCGCCATCTGTAGTTGAGGCCAGTTCATTGGCTATATTTAAGAGGGAGTTAGATGTGGCCTTGTGCCTAAAGGGATCAGGGGGTATGGAGAGAAGGCAGGTACAGGATACTGAGTTCGATGATCAGCCATGATCATATTGAATGGCGGTGCAGGCTCGAAGGGCCGAATGGCCTACTCCTGCACCTATTTTCTATGTTTCTATGTTTCTATAATTCTTCTTGTCTAACGACGGCTATCACGTCCGGGTCACCAATTTAGTGGTATGAGAAACGACTACTGGAGTTTTCAACAAATCTTTATTCACAAGTTTGATTGCCAGATTGCAGGTTCTACAGACACGTCTGCCCACAACGGTGGTCAGCACTGAACTAACGCGCGCAAGTGAAAAAACGCGCAAAACAAGCGGTCCCTCCCGAGTCACGTGACCGCGGCTTCCGAACGCCGGGTTCGATCTCTGCGTATGCCAGCAGGCGCTGCTACAATATAGCCATTAAGAAATTTAAATTGAATAAATATAGCCATTTCAAATTTATTAAACTTAATGAATATAGCCATTAAGCAGTTTAAATTTATTACTGGGCGAGTTTGTTAATCTTGTTCTTTTCACATATAATCCACAAGGAAACTTGTAACCATTTTGGAATTTTTAATTATACCCAAGATAGATTGTAGCTTCGGAGGAATACATTAGGTGAAATTATCAAAGAATTACTATATGTTCAATTGATAAATAGCTTTCCTTAAAGGGTTGCATTTTTCAAGAAAAAGTCTTAGAAAACAGCATTGATCAAACAACTCTTCTTCAGTTTTATTTGATTTAGTTTATTTCTGCATGACTTCCTCCTTTTTATCTAAATTAGCAGTTGAATTCCCTAAAAGATGATTGACAATTTTCTCTATATTTATGAAATATATCAGTAAAGTTGATGTGAGCAATAGCATCTGATTTTAAGAATTTCCTATGCAAAATCATTGTTTTCACTATAAATTGGTTATATTCTTTAGTCCTGCAGGCATCTGTACATTAATTAAATTTCTCTGCAAGTACACAGCAACATAATCTTATACCCTCAAGAAAGCTTAAAATAACTGTTATAAAATGATTTGACTCGTGTACCTAAGCCATAGCACAGAAAATTACAACAAATGATTGGAATCTATAATTAATGGTTTAATTTAACGTCTCTCATATGTTTATAATTCTATAGAGCATTTAAAAAAAATGATTTTTGTGGATTTACTAAATGACAAAATGAAACAGCTCTTGCCACAATAAATGTCCTATGAGAATAAAGCATTATGCAGAAAGTTATCCAATATTGTACCAAGTCTCTGAAAGGTTGGAGTACTTCAACTTCTGTCAGCTGAGGTTAGTTTATTTAATAACACTCCTTTAAAAAACTTTGGATGTTATATTACTGCAAAGACATTTACAAATGTATGCTTTTGATGAATTATTAACAAAACTAGATGGATGAGCTCAAAATGGATAATAAATATTGCATCATGATATGCTGCATTTGTTGTTCCCCTAAATGGCTGTCAATAACTTCCAAGAATGCCTGTCTGAAACAGGCTTTAAGCTTTGTGAATGTGCAAATAGTCTTTATGTCAGTTCTAATTCCCACACCAAATTTCCCATCAACTGAATGATCATATGTCATGCCAATCAGCTGCAGATTAATCAGTGACCGTTCAGAAGGAAAACAAGTAAATTTAGTTTTATACTTCTATTTCATGACACCATAAGAGCAATAAACTGGCTTGAGCCGAAAATTGCATCCAACATATCCAACCCGTTCTTCATTAGACTGACCAATGAATCTTTGAGAAGCTTGGTTTTTGGGAAGTGCATTTTTTTTGCTAAGGTGTTAGGTGTAAGGTTTCCATCAGCCATTTTTCACATTTCTCACAAAAAAGCCCAAAGAATATTTACAACAATCCTAAGCCATGCAAGATAATACGATTTTGTAGATAGTAGATATATTGTAAAATCCTAGGTACACAAAAATGCTGAAGAAACTCAGCGGGTGCAGCAGCATCTATGGAGCGAAGGAAATAGGCAACGTTTTGGGCCGAAACCCTTCTTCAGACTGATGGGGGGTGGGGAGAGGAAAGGAAAAAGGCGGAGGAGGAGCCCGAGGGCTGAGGGATGGGAGGAGACAGCCCGAGGGCTGAGGAAGGGGAGGAGACAGCAAGGGCTAGCAAAATTATAAAATCCTCATGGATGCAACACATACAAGACCTACAGGTATGTGACCATGTGATTTTCACTTCCGAAAATAAATGAAATTTAAAATATAAAATGTTTTAAGAAAACAGAGACTATCCTCTAATCAACATGGTCAAAAGAAAATGTTGAATATCCAGAGCAAAGCTATATTAAAAATGATATATTTGTTGTGAAAAAGTATTCGTGCATGCAATGTTAAGAAAAGGAGGTATATTTTTGCATATCCCAAGAAGAAAGAGATTGCAGATTTAAGTGTATTTCTCATCAAAGCAATGAATGGTGATTTTAAAAGACCACGTCCTTCTTCATTCCATTCTCTACTCTGGCATTAGCTTGCTTGTGTTAGCATATCATGAGGAGTTAATGTTTATCAAAATAGTTCTGTGTGCTTTATCTATTTTTCCTTAGATTGCAAGTGCATCGATAAAAATTTGAAAGATATATTGAATTACCGATAGTTTAGTTCAGCTTATTTTAGATAGTAATAAGCTCTGTGCTTATTATGTGCTAAATCAGGGGTGTCAAACTACCGGCCCGCGAGCCGCATCCGGTCCGCAAATGGGTCCAATCCGGATGATTTGGGGAAAATAAAAATAGATTCACAACCATTTATTTACTAGTGCCCGTCCCTAGGGGTGCAGTGCTGCCGGAGCACACCGAAGCGCTACTCCGGCACCTCTGTAAAAGAAAAAGTCAATATAAACAGCGGGGAATTTTAACTAACGGGAGTGTGGTTGGGGTGACCTGAATAAAAGAGGGGAAGGGGAAGACCCATCACTACTGAGGTTCCCTGTAGGAGGGGGTGTAGATCAACCATATTAATCTCTATCAATATAACATTCACCACATAAATTATGCATGATTCAAATTCCACCATGGGATTTGAGTAGGAATGCAGCCACTGATAACAGCCTGCTCGTCCCTTAGTTTGGTAGTCTGTAAGATGATGCGATGAGTGTAACAGTATGTATTGTTCTCTCTGCATGGGTTTTAATAAATGCTTTGTGGTTCACCTAATACTTTGTAATGGTTTGATTACAAAACATGGTGTCAGAAGATTTGGACCACTTCTCCATTTGATTTGCCAGAATTTATTTTAGTTTGTTTTTTTGTACCGTCTTCCTGCCATGGCTGATGCCTTTCGTAAACCTGACCCATTAGTCATTGATGGTGACCTCGCTGAACGTTGGCGCATCTTTGAAGTAGAATATGGAGTGTTCATCCATGCGGCTCACCATGATGCACCCGCTGATGTACAAGCTTCCACTCTCCTCAACGCGGGCACAGAGGCCAGACTACGGGCAGAGGATTTCCACTACGCACCAGCTGAGCTTGATGTTGCAGGCCTCTCAAACCAGACCCCTCTCAAACCATCGCTATTAACAAACAGCCAGTACCCACGGACCGGACTGCATTACAATGGTTTCCTGGCATGGTAAACTACTTGGGAAAGTTCATCCCAAACTTCAGTGAACTCTCAGCCCCACTAAGGCAACTGACTCACAAAGATACAGACTGTTCCTGGCATGAACACCAGCAGAGGGCGTTTGACACTCTCAAGCAACAGATGTCCTGCACTTCAACACTCGCTTACTTCGATGTCAAGTTACCTGTCACTTGAACTTGCGACGCCTCCCAATATGGACTGGGAGCAGCCTGTCTCCAGAACAATGGTGAAGGCCACAGACCCATTGCTTATGCCTCCCGCACCGATATAGAACAGCGCTACACACAGATCGAGAAGGAGCTGCGAGCTTTGCCTGCAGGAAATTCAATGACTTTATTTTTGAAAACCCTGTCACTGTTGAAACTGACCACCAGCTGCTGGTCAGCGTTCTGAACAAGCCAATATGGACTGGGAGCAGCCAGGCCCCTGCGCGCCTTTAACGTATGATAATGGTATTACAAAAGTACGACATTAGACTGGTTTACAAAAGCGGAAAGGATATGCACTTAGCTGACACTTTGTTACGGGCTCAGCGCAACACCTGCGAGAAACATCTGTCGGACATTGATGGTTTTGTTGTTATGATGGTCTCCTACCTCCCATCCTCGTGTCTGGACGATCTGGCAGCACAAACAGCTGCAGACGACACTCTACAGTCACTCTCCTCTGTCATCCGACACGGATGACCAGACAAGCAATACAGGCTACCGCCCCTGATTCGCCCATTTTACCCTGTTGGTGACGAACTGGTACTTCAGGATGGCATCGTGGTGAAAGGACACAAGGCAGTTGTTCCTGCATCCCTGCAAAACAAATATTACGATGCCATCCACAGGGGTCATCCCGGTGTGGAGGCAACCGTTCTGAGGGCAAAGAGTATGTATTTCTGGCCTGGAATGTCCGACTTTGTGTTTGAGAAAGTCTGGTCCTGTGCGGTGTGCAATAGCCTAACGCCGCACCAACCCAAACAGCCCCTTCTCTCGCACCCCACACCTGACTTGCCATGGTCTACAGTTCCAACTGACATTTTCGAGTGGCGTGGCAATCAGTACCTGGTCCTGGTCGACTCGTACTCCGGATGGTTCGAGATCGACCGACTCCGCAGTCCCACCTCAGCCATGGTTGTGGAAAAACTGGCACACCACTTTTCTGTCCACGGGGCCCCTGTCTATCTTCTCTCCGACAATGGCAGCCAATTCACCAGTCAGCACTTCAAAAACTTTGCTAAATACTGGGATTTTTGCCACGTCACCAGCAGTCCCGAATACCCACAGTCCAATGGCTTGGCCTCAGAAAGGTACTATGACAAGTCAAGCACACTGCCTCCGCCAATGACCAAGGTACAGGTTGTCCACTTGTGAACGCCAAAAGGCTACGACCGGCTGGGCATCATTCAAGGAATTACTTCTGAGCCGCGCTCTTACCTGGTCAGTGTTCATGATGGCACCTACAGACGTACCCGACAACACCTTCGTCCGGTCAATGAGCCAGTGCCACAGTCCCACAACTGCCTGGTGACCCAGGTCCAGATGCTTTGCCTGCTGCTTCACCTCCTCGACCGCTGCCGAGGTCTCCATCCTCACCCTCAACAACATTCAGACCTGCGGTATCACCCCCTTCTCCTATTCAACCTCCGGTCAAGGGAGAAAATGGCGGGTACCATAGGCGCGCAGGTCGCGTCTGCAAGCCGAATCCAAAGTACAAGACGGGGGGGGGTCTAGTAGGACCCAGTAGAGTCAGACCACGTGCTGTCTGCATCATGGAGGTTGTGGGCCTGGTGCTGAGTCTGGAACTCTGGAGAGGTGACGCCTCCGGCCCGTTGGTGGCCGGTGGATAGGCGAGGGTCGGCGGAGTCGCTGGTGGAGGCCCGTGAGGGGCTGGAGTAGAAATACGGGTCAGCGGCAGCAGCATCAGTGGCCCCGCTGAGACAGTGAAGGTCGGCGACAGCGGCGATGGCCCCAGAGAGGTGGTGAGAGTCGGCGACAACAGCAGTGGCCCCAGGGAGATGGTGAGAGTCGGCAGCCACGGCAGTTTCGGTGGTCCGTGCTTGGGTTTGACCGGGAAGGTAGTGAGGGTCGGAGAGGCGGTGGATGTTGTTGCTGGTCCTCATGGTGGCCATCTCGGACTCGTGGAGGTCGGGCAGGCGGCGCCGCGGTCCAGCGGTGGAACTGCGGGCAGGGGGTCAAGTCAAGGAGTGTCGGTGGAGGGACCGGTTTGGAGGCGGGCAAGCTTGTGTCCAGGTAGACAAGGAAGCGTTTGTTGAGGGTGTGGATCTGGCGTCGAATGAAGTAGAGTTGTGGTCCATTGCAGGTGTGAGTGGGTGAGTGGGTGGGTGAGGGGGTGAGTGAGGGGGTGAGTGAGTGAGTGGGTGGGTGAGGGGGTGAGTGAGTGGGTGGGTGGGTGTGTGTGCGTGTTAATTTGCTAATTGGTTAATTGGCTAAGTGGCGAATAAGGCGATTTATCAGCCAATATAAGCAAGGTTTGCTGTCGGGGAGCGACCGGTCGGGGAGCGCCTGGTCGAGGGAAGTGCCTTGTGAGTAAAGTGCAAGTCTTTGGCTCGAGAGTCATTGACGAGGAGGCTGAGGAGAGGAGACTACACCAAAAGTTGGAGAGGACAGGATGCGGTGACGACATGACGAGTAAGCTGATTCAGTGTGCGGCTTGCAGGATGTGGGAGGTCAGGGACACTGATGGTGCCTCTGGCTGCTACAACTGTGGTAAGTGTGTCCAGGTACAGCTCCTGAAGGACCGTGTTGGGGCACTGGAGAAGCAGTTGGATGACCTCAGGGCCATCCGGGATAACGAGAGTTTCGTGGATAAGACCTACAGTGAGGTTGTGAAGCCAAGGCCACAGGAAGAGCGAAGGAGGGTGACTGTGAGAACGAGGAGTAAACGTGGAGTGCAGGAGACCCGGTGGCTGTACCTAATGAAATCAGGTATATGAAATCTGTCGGGGCAGACGACGCTTCCAGTCCGACAGGTGGACGTAGAAACATAGAAACATAGAAAATAGGTGCAGGAGTAGGCCATTCGGCCCTTCGAGCCTGCAAAGCCATTCAATATGATCATGGCTGATCATCCAACTCAGTATCCTGTACCTGCCTTCTCTCCATACCCCCTGATACCTTTAGCCACAAGGGCCACATCTACCTCCCTCTTAAATATAGCCAATGAACAGGTCGGTGGCTCCAACCCAAGCGATGAGATTCGACCGGCGAGACCAACGTCAGGCAGAGCTATAGTGGTGGGTGACTCCATTGTCCGATGTACGGAGTGGAAATTCTGTGGCGGCAGCCGAGACTCGAGGATGGTCTGTTGCAATAGACAATAGAAAATAGGTGCAGGAATAGGCCATTCGGCCCTTTGAGCCAGCACCACCATTCAATGTGATCATGGCTGATCATCCCCAATCAGGACCCCGTTCCTGCCTTCTCCCCATATCCCCTGACTCTGCTGTCTTTAAGAGCCCTATCAGATAGTTTGGATCTGTCTTCACTAAGGAAGTCACAAACAATCTTCCTGATGTACTAGAGGATCTGGGGTGACGGAGGAACAAGGAAATCCACATTAGGCAGAAAATGGTGTTGGGTAAACTGATGGGACTGAAGGCTGATAAATCCCAGGGCCTGATGAAATTATAAAAGATGAAATAGCGGCACATTTGGATAGCAGTAACAGGATCGGTCCGAGTCAGCATGGATTTACGAAGGGGAAATCATACTTGACTAATCTTTTGGGATTTTTTGAGGATGTAACTAGGAAAATGGATAAGGGTGAGCCAGTGGATGTAGTGTACCTGGACTTTCAGAAAGCATTCGATAAGGTCCCACATAAGAGATTAGTGGGCAAAATTAGGGCACATGGTATTGGGGGTAGAGTGCTGACATGGATAGAAAATTGGTTGGCAGACAGGAAACAGGGATTAACAGGTCCCTTTCAGAATGGCAGCCAGTGACTAGTGGGGTACCGCAAGGTGTGTGTGTGTGTATGAGTGTGTATGAATGTGTGAGTGAGTGTGTGAGTGAGTGTGTGAGTGAGTGTGTGAGTGAGTGTGTGAGTGAGTGTGTGATTGAGTGTGTTTGTGTGTGTGTGAAGGCCCAGAGTTGTAGGAGAGTCAGGGCGAGTTGGTGCCGAGCCGGCACCTCTACAAAAATAAATGATTACCGTCTTTTTCTTTACTTGCTTGATATTTATATTTCACTAGTCTAAGTGGGACCCGTTGGGGGATAGGGGAGGGTTGTGGGGGGGGGGGGAGGTTTGTGGGGGTGAGGGGAGGGAGTTGTGGGGGAGAGGGGGGGTATGTGAGAGAGGGGTGTGTGTGGGCAGGGAGGGGTTGTGGGGGTAGGGACGGGTGTGTGGGAAGGGGGGTATGTGTGGGCAGAGGGGTTGTGGGGGGGAGGGGGTGTGTAGGAAGGGGGGGTAAGTGTGGGCGGGGGGGTTGTAGGGGTGGAGACCTCCGCCGGCCATCCAGAGCCTCCCGCAGCTGCAGTAAGGACGTGATGGCGCAGGAAGGGGCGGACCGTCCCGCGGAGTGACGGTAGAAGGACCAATCCGCGCGGCGCTGAATGGCAGGATAGGCAATCGATCTGCGCACGCGCGGTTTTTTTAACATTTTTGAACCTCGATAACTCTTACAGCTTCCACCGATCGGAACAAAACTTGGTGCAATCGCAGCACAGGAGAATGGTGAGTAAGCTGGTGAAAAATCGTAGCGCTATCGCGTACCGTTTTTGCGCAAATAGAATGACCGCCAAACCGGAAGATAACAAGATCAGAGTTTTAGTTATGTATAGATGATAGTGAGTGCAACCATGCAATATTTTGTCATATTATGAAATTAAGTATTACTTGTATTATTGTGCTAGTTATACACTGGGATGTAGTGATAGGCTATAATCTTGTTTGAGTCTCTTGGGAAACTAGATTGCCCCCCCCACCCCCCCAAGCAAAACCTGAAATGACAAAACCTGAACTTGTTTGACAGCTCCAGCACCTAAACAATTAGCACTGCAACACTGAGACTGTTTGCTACTGAGGTTCAAAATGCTTTCTAAGAATCTAAAAGTTGATATTGAAGGTCAGATATTCAACGATAATTGGAAAGATCGTTTTTTCTTCTGTGAGGTCAACGGCAAACCTGTGTGTCTGATATGCTCGCAACAAGTGGCTGTGGCAAGAGTACAATATCAAACGACACTATGAGACGTCACATGGAGAAAAATATGACAAGTACGCAGGACGACTCGGAACGCAAAAGGTAATCAAGCTTGAAGAAGCTCTGAAAAAACAGCATCAGTGTTCACCAAAAGTCGAGAGACTCATGATGGAGCTGTCAAGGCCAGCTATATTATTGCCAACAAAATAGCTGCTGCGTCGAAGCCATACTCAGAGGGGGAATTCATCAAAGCATGCATGCTGAAGGCGGCTGAGGTGGTGTGCTCTGAGAAGAGACAGGCTTTTGGTAATATCAGCTTGTCAAGAAATACTGTGGCAAAGAGAATCAGGGAGCTTGCAGCAGATTTGAACAGGCAACTAAAAGACAAAGTGAAGTCATTTATTGCCTTCTCTATTGCAATTGATGAGAGAGTACCGACGTGACTGATGTAGCTCAATTGGGAATATTTATTCGTGGTGTTGATGCATCTTTGACCGTCGCCGAGGAGTTTGTCGAGATGGTGCCCATGACAAACACCCCAACGGTGAACAACATTTTCTACAGCCTTGTCGAAGCCTTGGACAGACTGGGGGTTGACTGGAGTCACGCTGTCAACGTGGCAACAGATGGCGCACCGTCCATGGTCGGGAAAAAGGCAGGTGTTGTTGCGAAACTCAGAGAGAAAGTTCAGACAGAGAATCTACAGCAGAAATTCTGGAATTTTCATTGTATTATATACCAAGAGGCGTTATGTAGCAGGAGCCTGAAAATGGACAATGTCATGGATGTAGTAATCGGTTAATTTTATTAGACTTAACCATCGGCAAATTGATACTCTTTTGTCCGAAAGTAATATTGGACATGGCCTACCCTACCACACTGAAGTCTGCTGGTTGAGCAGATGGGTTGTGCTCAAACGTTTTTTTCAATTACGTGCAGAAATTGGACTATTCATGAACGAGAAAGGGAAGCCAGTGGCAGAGTTGGATGACCCAGACTGGCTTCATGATCTTGCATTTTTGGTGGATATAACAGAGCACTTAAATGTGCTTAATGTTAACATGCAAGGCTGCAACAAACTTGTTACGGAATACTACGACGGCATTCGTGCCTTTCAAATTAAACTAGACTAAGTGGGACCCGTTGGGTCCCATTCTCATACGGGAGGCCTGGTCCCCCAATGCAATATTCCACCACTCACCCATATTCCACCACTCACCCTATCTGCGCAGGCGCGGCTGATGGGTCCTTGGGGGGGCGCTGCTCTGGGCAGCGGCCATGTCAGCAGCGCGTCAGTTTTTTCAACTTTTTCTTATTTTTCAGTATGTTTTAAAGTATGTATGGTGTGTTTCTTTGTGTGGGGGATGGTGTGGGGGGGTAAGGGGGAAATCGATTCGGTCGCCTCCTCCATGGAGAGGCGACTTTTTCCAGGTCGCCTCCCCCGTGGCCTAACATCAAGGATCGGCGTGGCCTTTCCCGGAGACGCGCCCGGGGCTTCAGCGGCGGGCGCAGCGTGGACTCTCGGCGTGGAGCGGGTGAGCCCTCGCTGGGGCTCGCTGGAGGGGAGCGCTCCGTTTCGTTGGCCCGGGGCAGCCGGCAGCCTGAAGTCGCAGCCTGAAGTCGCGGTCTGCAGAGCTCCAGCTGGTGCGGTGTCTACAGCCGCACCAGCTCGTGGGGGACCCGGGGAAGAAGAAGCCATCACTGCCAGCCCGCGGCCAACTTCTACCACGGGGCCGGCATGGACTTACCAACACCCCTGCAGGGGAGCTTCGACCGCCGGCCCTGCAGTCTACGGTCTATGGTGCTTCTGGCTGCGGCGGAGACTTTAAATCTCGACAGCCGGCCTGCGGCCTACAACAACTTAAAGCCGCGGTCTCCGGTGAGGAAGAGCCGATCCTGGACTGACTCTGGACTCTGGTCCTGTCCACGGAGGGGAAATGGAGGAGGATTGGCCAAATTTTTGTGCCTTCCACCACAGTGTTGAATGCTGTGGTGGATGTTTGTGTTACATTTTTTTATTGTGGTTGTGTGTTCTTTATTATTGTATCGCTGCTGACAACCCAAAAATTCCACCAGCTTGGCTGTGTGGTCATTAAAATACTATACTATACTATACTATTGTGACGCTCCTGATACCCCCTCCTCCCTTCACCACCCCTACTCCGCCCCTTGCCATTCCCCCCCCCCCCCCACGCACTCATTCCATCCCCCCCTCAACACCCCCCATCCACTCGTAGCGGCTCTCCAGCAGCGCAGCCATTCCCGCCCATGGGGTTCCCATTGTTATGTAGAACATGCAGGCATTACTGCGCAGGCAAAGAATGTGGGTACGGCAAGTGGAAAAGGTAATTATTAAAGCTTAAAATGTGAATAACATAATATAACAACAATTTAAATGTTAAAGATGAGGAGGAGGGGGACAGCTTCTGGCGGGGGCTGTCGGTGGCTGGTGGTGGGAGCGTCTTGCAGCCTGGGGAGGGGCACGGCAGAGGCTGTCTGGGGCTGATGGGGCAGGGGGGAGTTTCCTGCAGCTGAGGGAGGGGATGGCTTCATGCGGGGCCTGTCGAGGGCCGGTGGGGCGGGGGGGGAGCAGTGCCGTGGCCTACTGCTGCCGTGGCCTACCGCTGCCGCGGCCTGCTGCTACACCTGCCGCTGCCTACCCCTGCCGCTGGCTACCACTGCCGTTGCCTACCCCTGCTGCTGACTACCCCTGCCACTGCCGTGGCCTACCGCTGCCACTGCCTACCCCTGCCACTGCCTACCGCTACCGCGGCCTACCGCTGCCGCACCCCTCCGGCTTCAGGTGGGGACCGGTGGGGAGCATCCTGCAGCTGGGGCCGGGGGCGGCTTCAAGCGGGGGCTGGTCAAGGGAGGGACCGTCCTGCAGCTGGGGATGGGATGGCTTCAGGCGGAGGCCAGTGGAGGCATGCGTCCTGCAGCCGGGAGTGGGGGGGCTTCAGGCAGTGGCTGTCAGGGGCCGGTGTGGCTGGGGGGGGGAGCGTCCTGCACTCACTGTCGAGGGCCAGTGGTGGGGGAGAGCGTCCTACAGCCGGGGAAGGGGGACGACTTCAAGCGGGGGCCTTCGGGGGCCGGTGGGCAGAATGTCCTGCAGCCGGGAGAGAGGGACGGCTTCAGGCGGTGGTTGTCGGGGGCTGGTGGGGGGGAGGAAGTACTGCACCCGGCGGAGGGGGGCGGCTTCAGGCAGGGGCTGTCGAGGACTAGTGGGGGGAGGAAACGTCCTGCAACTGGGGGAAGTGGACGGCTTCGGGCGGGGGCTGTCAGGGGTCGGTGGATGTGGGGGGAGTGTCCTGCAGCCGGGGGAGTGGGCGGCTTCAGGCGGGGGCTGTCGGGTGCAGATATGGGGGGGCATTCTGCAGCCGGGGAGGGCTTCAGGTGGTGGCCGGTGGGGGGGGGGGCTTTCTGCAGGGCTAGTATGTGGACCGAAGTTGGTGGCCGCACTGGCTCTCCGGCTGCCTGCCGGCCGGCCGGCCACACATTCACCGGCTCCCGGCACCCGACTCGTCGTGATGACCGACGCAGCTCGCTCTCCACACTCTGCTCACTACGCTCCTTCAGCTTTATTCTCCTCACTGCCGGTGATTGACAGCGGATGCCGGAAGGGGCGTTTTTTACGATATTTAAATTTTAAAAGAATGCAAACCGGAAGAGGACAAGATGAGAGTTTTAGTTAGTACTAGTCCAAGGAGGATTTAAGTACTAGGCCAAAACGCGGTTGCAGGGGGGAGGGGGGAGGGGGGAGGGGGGCGGCCTGCAGCATCACATACACACTAACCAACCCCCACACCCACACACACTGACCACCCCCCCACACACACTAACCACCCCCCTTGATATTATATTAATATTATTCATTGGCTCCTTTTACCCCATCCCTGCCCTATCTCGAGGGGCAGATAGAGTGGGGCAGAGAGAGAGGGAGGGGGGAGAGGAGAGGGGAAGAGGGGGGGGAGAGGGAGAGAGGGGGGAGGGGAGGGGGAGAGGGGGGAGGAGAGAGGGCAGAGAGGGGGGAAGGGGATGAAGGGGGAGGGGGAGGGGGGAGGGGATTGGGAGGTAGAGAGGGGGGAGGAGGGGGAGAGAGGGGGTAGGGGGTTGGAGGGAGGAGGGGGAGGGGGCAGGGAGGGGGAGGGGGCATGGAGTGGGAGGGAGGGGAGGAGGGAGAGGGGGAGAGAGGGAGGGGGGATAAGGGGGGTGAGAGAGGGAGGGGGAGAGAGGGAGTGGGGGGAGAGGAGGGAGAGTGGGGGTGGGGAGAGAGGAGGTGGGAGTAGAGGGGTAGAGGAAGGGGAGGAAGGTGGAGAGGAAGGATGAGGAGGTGGGAGAGGAGGGGGGAGGGGGAGAGAACGGGAGGGGGGGGGATGGGGGAGAGAGTGAGAGGCGGATTTGAACTCGGCGAGCGGGCGGCCTTGCTTTTTTTTAGCTTTAAAAAAGATCTGAGATTCGTGATCAATTTAAATTAAAAACTCAAGAAATAATGAATCAAATTTTCAGATGAGGCGATTTTTGAAATCATGAGGTAAATCTCGATCGGAATATGTAAAAATTTCACCATTAACGCGTCGTGTTTTCGAGGAGATGTGAATCACAGACAAACAAAACACACACACACAAATAAATATATCCACATCCAAGATCAGAGTTGAATAATAATAGAGATAGACCGATTAGGCCTGTGGGAGATGCAACTATCCTGGAGCAATCCAGCTCATTTCCCCTCTTTGCAGTCTGTGCGTGTCGTTCATGGGAATAATGACAACATGGACAGGTACAAGGACAAAATATCACGGCTGAAAAGTGAGTTTCAGAATCGTTTCCAAGTCTTCGATCAGCTCGTGAAGGAATTCTCACTATTTTGCTCGCCATTTGCCTTCAACGCGGCATCATATGTGCCGGAGGAATTCCAAATGGAACTAATTGAAATTCAGTGTAACTCGGCTTTGAAATATAAATTTGAGACTGTGGGTCTGGACTCATTCTATCACTACCGATGTACCCCAAGATGACAGACTTTGCCTCCAAGATCCTTTGCAAGTTCGGGACAACATGTCTGTGAGCAGGCGATCTCCATACTGAACATTAACAAATGCAAACTGCGCTCGTGGCTGACACACAGACATCTAAATGACATTATGAAAATCACAACTGCTCAGAAACTGGTCCCTGATGTTGAGCCAAGAGATGTCAGGTGTCTCGAAGCAGCAAGTGACATGCAAGCAAAATGCATTATGAAATATTGAGTGTCATAATTTTGTGATTCATTCATTTTCTGACTATTCTATTATTGTAAATGTGATCACTTCAATAAAAATTAGAGGCTAACTGTGTTCATTGTCTGAGTTTGATTGCTGGAAGCAGGCGAATAAAAATTAGGTACAGTTGTGTAGCCCACATTCACAATTTGTTTTGTTAGGCCTATATTTGTGTCTGCTAATGTTCGATTTCAAATGGTTTATTAATGGAAAGGATGTGGCTCCAGAAACAATCTTAGCCAAAATAGCATCGTTTTTTCTCTCTCTTATCACAACTTTTTTAAGGTAATGCTTGCTAAGCAATCTTCTTCATAAGAAACAAAATTCGTAAAGTGAAACACTTTGTAGTTATAGCAGACTGAGCCACGAGAGCAGGTTGAAAAAATGAAGGCACGAAAGCTGTGGGAGCAAGCGCGCGTTCGTGCGTGCACAACTGATCCGGCCCGCATGAAGTCGCATTTTGCCCAATCCGGCCCGTGACCTAAAATGATTTTGACACCCCTGTGCTAAATCATCCCTCAGTTTATCTGTTTTTCAACCAAACATGTTTACTGACATAAAAGTAAGTGAAAAAAGCATCAACTTTTATATTATTGCTTCTTGGTGTGAAATACTCAGGCATTTGCTGCATTAGCAATGATCTTCTAAGTGTTGTGTCTTTGATAGTAATATTTTTGGGCAGATTCCATGCTCACTCTAGCATTATAAAAGACCGCATTTTAATTTAAGATACAGCATGGATCCATCGAGTCTGCACCTACCAGCGATCCCCGCACAGTAACACTACCCTATATACACAAGGGACAATTTTTACATTACACCAAGCCAATTAACCTACAAACCTGTACATCTTTAAAGTGTGGTTGGAAACCAAAGATCTCGGAAATAACCCACGCATGTCACGGGGAGAACGTATAAATTCCGTAGTCACGACCGATCGAACCCGAGTCTCTGGCGCTGTAAGCTGTAGCTCTACTGCTACGCCACCGTGCCGCCACTGTTGGATTAAATACTAAAATTTATACTTCATTGATTGACATACATTTTTGATTATTTGATTATTGATAAATTGAAAGATGCAGCATGCAAACAAGCCCTTTGGCCCACTAAGTACAGGCCAACCATCAATCATCCATTCATACTAATTCCATGTGATCCCACTTTCGCATCTACTCCCTGCACATGAGGGGGAATTTACAGAGTCAATTAACCTACACATCCATGTGTCTTTAGGATTAAGGAGGAAACCAGAACACCCAGTAGAAAACCACATAGTCACAGGGAGAAATTGCAAACTCCACACAGACAGCTCCCGAAATCAGGATCAAACCAGTGTCTCTGGCACTGTGAGGCAGTAGCTCTAGCAGCTGCACTACTGTGACATTGCTTGTGATCTGGATGAAATGCATCAGAAAGTTTATTCTCTTAATAAAGTAAATAACTAGTTTGAGTTAATTTATGACATTTCTGAATAATTTGGT
Organism: Malacoraja senta; assembly: GCA_038087875.1. Taxonomy (NCBI): domain Eukaryota; kingdom Metazoa; phylum Chordata; class Chondrichthyes; order Rajiformes; family Rajidae; genus Malacoraja; species Malacoraja senta. The sequence continues at coordinate 18,396,688 of CM075983.1, read as the reverse complement.
GTACACATGTCCTATCAAATTTCTGATTCACATCACTCTCCAGAGACTCAATCATAATCATCTAGGCCTTTGGCTCCCGTGCAGTACGGAGAGAGTGCTGCTTTTGGAATCTGCCTTCTTGCAGGTGAGGCTTTATATTCAAGGTCCCATCCTTGTTCTCAGGCAGATCTAAAACATTCTGAAACATCTTGCAAGAAAACAATGGAATCATTTCAAATGACTAACCAATGACTTGCAAATTATACAAAACAAATGGTTTGGTCACATCATTTTTCAAAGTGTGGGAGTTTGCTGTATGGAAAATAGATGCTGTTTTTCTTGTGTATTTACATCAGTGATAGCATTTCAAAAGCACTTCTTTTGTTGTAAAGGATTTTGTAAAATACTGAAAGGAACTTCATAAATAGGACTTTCCAGTTTAGTTTAGTTTAGAGATATAGCATGGAAACAGACCCTTCAGCCCATTGAGTCTATACAAACTATTGATTCTGTTCACACTAGTTCTATGTTATCCCACTTTCACATCCACTCCCTTCACACTAGTGAGTGGCAACATATAGATGTCAAATAACTTACAAACCTGCACGTCTTTGGGATGTGGGAGGAAACCGGAGAACACGGAGTAAACCCAAGCACCCGGAGTAAACCCATCCCCCACTCATATTGATAGGGTAGACAGACAGAATTTTGTTCCCAGTATGGAAATGTAAAAAAGGCCATAGCTTTAAGGTCAGAGGGGGAAATTGAAAGGAGACTAGACCAAGAGGAAAACAGATCTGATAGTGGCGTTTGAGAGGTTTTTAGATACGCAACTGGATAAGTAAAGAATGGATGGATATGGATCATGTGAAGGCATAAGAGATTAGTTTATCGGCATCAACCGTATTCACGGATCAACCAATGTTCACGGATTTTTTTTTGGTAGAATATATTTTTCATAAATATCCTTCAATTTTTCATGTTAAATTTAAGCCTATCCCACCCCCCCCCCCCCCCCGCCACACAATGAAAATCGTGATTCTTTATGTAAATGAGATTCGCGATCCCATTGTGCCGTCATTGTGAATGAAAACGGAAGAATTTGAATAAAACTGAATTTTTTTTAAAAGAGCAATTTTTAATGTCAATGCGATTCGGGATCCTACTGTAAAGTCATACGCTGCTAACGAGCGGTGCAAATGTGAATTGCAGTGAAGGTTAATATGGTAGTAAAATCTTTTTTTGTTCAGTTGGGTAAATCATAAATGGCTTCATTTTCAGTTTCTGAAATGAAGGCTGCCTGATTTAATAGGGTTAAGCTAAAAAGTTTTTGATTACTTATCAGATGTAAGAAATGCTGGGAAAGGTGATTCTTAGATGCCCCATTATGTACTGATCTTCATGAAGATTAGCTTTATAATAAACTAGACTAAGTGGGACCCGTTGGGTCCCATGTTCACACGGGAGGGCTGGTCCCCCAACGCAATATTCCACCTCTCCACCAATTCCAATATTGGTGGCCAGTGGTGGAGGGGGGCGCTTTCTGGAGTGTTAGTATGGGTGTTGTGGGCTGAAGGGACTGGTTTCCAGAGGGCTAGTATGGACATTGTGGGCCAAATGGATTCTTGGGGTGGCAGCTCAGTCACTCAAGCCTGATGTGCTGGCAGCTCACTCACGGCTCGTGGGCTGGCAGTTAACTCACGGCAGTTTCATACCATTTCATGCAGGGTGCCAGTCCACCAAATTCAAGTGCAGTTTCCTACCACTTCAAGCAGGGTGCAAGGCCACCGAATTCGTGCAGTTTCCTACCACTCCAAGCAGGGTGCAAGGCCACCGAATTCAAGTGCAGTTTCCGACCCCTTCAAGCAGGGTGTAAGGCCAACGAATTCAAGTGCAGTTTCATACCACTTCAAGCAGGGTGCAAGGCCACCAAATTCAAGTGCAGTTTCATACCACTTCAATCAGGGTGCAAGGCCACCAAATTAAAGTGCAGTTTCATACCACTTCAAGCAGGGCGCAAGGCCACCAAATTCAAGTGCAGTTTCAAACCACTTCATGCAGGGTGCAAGTCCACCAAATTCAAGTGCAGTTTCATACCACTTCATGCATGGTGCAAGTCCACAAATTCAAGTGCAGTATCATACCACTTCAAGCAGGGTGCAAGTCCACCAAACTCAAGTGCAGTTTCATACCACTTCAAGCAGGGTGCAAGGCTACCAAATTCAAGTGCAGTTTCATACCACTTCAAGCAGGGTGCAAGGCACCAAATTCAAGTGCAGTTTCGTACCACTTCAAGCAGGGTGCAAGTCCACCAATCTCAAGTGTAGTTTCATACCACTTCAAGCAGGTCCAAGTCCACCAAACTCAAGTGCAGTTCATACCACTTCAGGCAGGATGCAAGGCCACCAAATTCAAGTGCAGTTACCTACCACTTCAAGCAGGGTGCAAGGCCGCCAAACATAAGTGCAGTTTACTACCACTTTAAGCAGGGTGCAGGGCCACCAAACTCAAGTGCAGTTTCCTACCACTTCAAGCAGGTGCAAGGCCACCAAATTCAAGTGCAGTTTCATACCACTTCAAGCAGGGCGCAAGGCCACCAAATTCAAATGCAGTTTTATACCACTTCAAACAGGTGCAAAGCCACCAAATTCAAGTGCAGTTTCCTACCACTTCAAGCAGGGTGCAAGGCCACCGAATTCAAGTGCAGTTTCCTACCACTTCAAGCAGGGTGCAAGGCCACCGAACTTAAGTGCAGTTTCCGACCCCTTCAAGCAGGGTGCAAGGCCAACGAATTCAAGTGCAGTTTCATACCACTTCAAGCAGGGTGCAATCCCACCAAATTCAAGTGCAGTTTCATACCACTTCAAGCAGGGTGCAAGGCCACCAAACTCAAGTGCAGTTTACTACCACTTCAAGCAGGGTGCAGGGCCACCAAACTCAAATGCAGTTTCCTACCACTTCAAGCAGGGTGCAAGGCCATCAAATTCAAGTGCAGTTTCATACCACTTCAAGCAGGGCGCAAGGCCACCAAATTCAAATGCAGTTTCATACCACTTCATGAAGGGTGCAAGTCCACCAAATTCAAGTGCAGTTTCATGCCACTTCAAACAGGTGCAAAGCCACCAAATTCAAGTGTGGTTTCCTACCACTTCAAGCAGGGTGCAAGGCCACCAAATTAAAGTGCAGTTTCATACCACTTCAAGGAGGGTGCAAGGCCACCAAATTCAAGTGCAGTTTCATACCACTTCATGCAGGGTGCAAGTCCACCAAATTCAAGTGCAGTTTCATACCACTTCAAGCAGGGTGCAAGGCCACCAAATTCAAGTGCAGTTTCATACCACTTCAAGCAGGGCGCAAGGCCACCAAATTCAAATGCAGTTTCATACCACTTCATGCAGGGTGCAAGTCCACCAAATTCAAGTGCAGTTTCATGCCACTTCAAACAGGTGCAACGCCACCAAATTCAAGTGCGGTTTCCTACCACTTCAAGCAGGGTGCAAGGCCACCGAATTCGTGCAGTTTCCTACCACTCGAAGCAGGGTGCAAGGCCAACGAATTCAAGTGCAGTTTCTGACCGCTTCAAGCAGGGTGTAAGGCCAATGAATTCAAGTGCAGTTTCATACCACTTCAAGCAGGGTGCAAGGCCATCAAATTCAAGTGCAGTTTCATACCACTTCAAGCAGGGTGCAAGGCCACCAAATTAAAGTGCAGTTTCATACCACTTCAAGCAGGGTGCAAGGCCACCAAATTCAAGTGCAGTTTCATACCACTTCATGCAGGGTACAAGTCCACAAATTCAAGTGCAGTATCATATCACTTCAAGCAGGGTGCAAGTCCACCAAACTCAAGTGCAGTTTCATACCACTTCAAGCAGGGTGCAAGGCCACCAAATTCAAGTGCAGTTTCATACCACTTCAAGCCGGGTGCAAGGCCACCAAATTCAAGTGGAGTTTCATACCACTTCAAGCAGGGTGCAAGTCCACCAATCTCAAGTGTAGTTTCATACCACTTCAAGCAGGGTCCAAGTCCACCAAACTCAAGTGCAGTTTCATACCACTTCAGGCAGGGTGCAAGGCCACCAATTCAAGTGCAGTTTCCTACCACTTCAAGCAGGGTGCAAGGCCACCAAATTCAAGTGCAGTTTCATACCACTTCAAGCAGGGTGCAAGTCCACCAATCTCAAGTGTAGTTTCATACCACTTCAAGCAGGGTCCAAGTCCACCAAACTCAAGTGCAGTTTCATACCACTTCAGGCAGGGTGCAAGGCCACCAAACTCAAGAGCAGTTTCCTACCACTTCAAGCAGGGTGCATTTGGAAAGCAGTTTGGAAAGCAGTAACAGGATCGGTCCGAGTCAGCATAGATTTACGAAGGGGAAATCTTCTGGAATTATTTGAAGATGTAACTAGGAAAATGGACAAGGGAGAGCCAGTGGATGTAGTGTACCTGGACTTTCAGAAAGCATTTGATAAGGTCCCACATAGGAGATGCACATGGTTAGGGCACATGGTAATGGGGGTAGAGTGCTGACATGGATAGAGAAGTGGTTGGCAGACAGGAAACAAAGAGTAGGGATTAACGGGTCCCTTTCAGAATGGCAGCAGTGAGTAGTGGGGTACCGCCAGGCTCGGTGCTGGGACCGCAGCTATTTACAATATACATCAATGATTTGGATGAAGGGATTCAAAGTAACATTAGCAAATTTGCAGATGACACAAAGGAGGATGCTATGAGAATGCTGGGTGACTTGGACAGGTTGGGGGAGTGGGCAGATGCATGGCAGATGAAGTTTAATGCGGATAAATGTGAGGTTATCCACTTTGGTAGCAAAAACAGGAAGGCAGATTACTATCTAAATGGCGTCAAGTTGGAAAAAGGGGATGTACAACGGGATCTGGGGGTCCTTGTACATCAGTCTATGAAAGTAAACATGCAGGTACACAGGCAGTGAAGAAAGCGAATGGCATGTTGGCCTTTATAACAAGATAAATTGAATATAGGAGCAAAGAGGTCCTTCTGCAGTTGTACAGAGTCCAAATGAGACCACACCTGGAGTATTGTGTGCCGTTTTGGTCCCCTAATTTGAGGAAGGACATTCTTGCTATTGAGGGAGTGCAGCGTAGGTTTACAAGGTTAATTCACGGGACTGTCATATGCTGAGAGAATGGAGCAGCTGGGCTTGTATGCTCTGGAGTTTAGA
>CM075983.1:18316674-18391310 GCA_038087875.1 Malacoraja senta | reverse complement strand
GGGAGAGGGGTGGGAGAGGGAGATGGTGAGGGGTAGGGAAGATAAGTGGAAGAATGGGGAGGGAGGGGGAGAGGTGTAGGTGGAGTGGTGGAAGTGGGAGAGAGGGAGGGGACGACGGGTAGGGGGAGAGGTGGAAGAGGGACAGTGGGGTATGGGGAAGGGGGCGGGGGAGAGAGGGAAGGGTGTGGGGTAGAGAGGGAAGGGGGATGGAGGAGAAAGGAATGGGGGTGGGAGGAGGAGGGGGAGGAGAGGGAGAGGGGTGAGGAGAGGGGGATGGAGAGGTGGGGGAGGCAAGGAGAGAGGTGTGCGGGAGGGGGAGGGAGGCGAGGAGAGAGATGGGGTAGGGGGTAGAGGGGGAAGAGTGTTGGTGGAGGGGGAAGAGTGGGGAGGGGGAAGGGGGTGGGGGAGGGAAGGGGGTGTGGGAGAGAAGGAAGGGGGGAGAGAGGGAAGGGGGTTGGGGAGAGAGGGATGTGGGTTGTAGGAGGATGGGGAGGAGAGGGAGAGGGTGAGGAGATGGAGAGGGGGAAGAGAAAGGGATGGGGAGGGGGAGAGAGGGATGGGGAGGGGAGAGAGGTGTGCGGGAGGGGGGAGGGAGGGGAGAGGGAAGAGTGTGAAGGGAGGGGGAGAGGGGAAATAGTGGGGAGGGAGAGTGGAAGGGGAGGGGTAGGAGAGTCCATCTGTTCCCCATTCCCTATCACCCCCAATCCTCTTTCTCTATTCCCACACACATGATGACGCGCTTCGACACAGGCTGCGGGGATAGGGGGAGGGGCTGGGGCTGGAGCTGCTGCAAACGCATATGTAAATGGATCCATTCCGATTGGACATCTGTGAGCATTGGGCATTGGGACATCACACAACGCAACCTTCACTAACATTCTATGGCTGAGAGCTGTTTTTTTTACATTTTGAAATTTTGCGGGTGGGGAGGGGGGAGAAGGATTTTATTTAAAAAAGTGTACATAAACACGACGAAATTTAATCAGGAGTGGCTATTCGTAAAGAAAAATGAAATCTCTACCGAAATGGAAAAAAATCTCGGCGTTTCTGCGTGCGGTGTTGGCGTAGCACGGTATCAAAGGGGTTGGCTGGCACAATTCAAGCAGACACACACAGAGTTTTAAATATAGACTAGCCCAAGTGCAGACCCGTTGGGTCTGTTTCCCCAATGTGCGTTTGCGGGGGGGGCTGCGGCGTCACACTAACCACCCACCCATTGGGTTTGTTCCTCCAAAGCACGGTTGTAGGGGGGAGGGGGATGGGGGGGAGAGGAAGGAGAGGATGGGGGAGAGAGGTGAAGGGGGGGGGGGTTTGGAGCGGGCGTGCATGAGTCGAGCCGCGGGCTGTGAAGAGAGAAGGGCAGAGAGAGAGAGAGGGGGAGACACAGAGAGAATGGTACACCAAAAAAAGCTGGAGAAACTCAGCGGGTGCAGCAGCATCTATGGAGCAAAGGAAATTGGCAATGTTTTGGGCCGAACCTCATCTTCAGACTGGTTTATGCCCGAAACGTTGCCTATTTCCTTTGCTCCATAGATGCTGCTGCACCCGCTGAGTTTTTCCAGCTTTTTTTTGTGTATCTTTGATTTTCCAGCATCTGCAGTTCTTTCTTAAAGACAGAGAGACTGTTGGCGGACTGTTTTCCCAACGCGCGTTTGCGGGGGTGTGGGGGCTGCGGCATCACACTCACATAACCACCCCCCAAACACACAGGCGGGGCGAGGGGGGGAGAAGGAGACGGGGTGGGGAGAGAAGAGGGGAGGGAGGGGAGAGGGGGAGGGAAGAGAGGAGGAAAGGGGTGAGATTGGGGAGGGAGATGAGAGCAGGGTGGGGAGAGGGAGGTGGAGGAGAGTGGGGAGTGGGAGGAGTGCGGGGAGGGCAGGAAGGAGGGAGAGGGGTAGGGGGTGGGGGAAGGGATGTTAGAGGTGGAGGGAGGGGATGAGGGGAAGGGGTGAGAGGAGTAGGGGGAAGAGGGGGATAGAGAGGGAGGGGGAAGGAGAGAGGTGGAGGAGGGAGAGGGGTAGAGTGGGGAGTGAGGAGGAGAGGGGTAGTGGGGAGTGGTGCAAGAGAGAGGGGAAGTGGAAGAGTGGGGAGGGAGGGGGGTAGGGGAGTGGTGGAAGAGGGACAGAGGGGTAGGGGGAAGGGTGCGGGGGGGAGAGAGGGAAGGGGGTGGGGTAGAGAGGGAAGGGGGGTGGGGGAGAGATGGATGGGGTGGGAGGTGAAGGTGGAGGGGAGGGGGAGGGAGATGGAGAGGGAGATGGAGAGGGGGAGGAGAGAGGTGTGGGGGAGGGGAGGAGAGAGGGGAGGGGGAAAGAGGTGTGGGGGAGGTGGGAGGGAGGCGAGGAGGGAGATGGGGGAGGCGGTAGAGGAGGAAGAGTGTGGATGGAGGGGAAGAATGGGGGGGAGGGGGTGGGTGAGAGAGGGAATGGGGTGGGGGAGTGAAGGGGGTGGGAGGAGGGGGTGGGGGAGAGAGGGAAGGGGGTGTGTGGAGGGGGGTGGGGGAGAGAGGGAAGGTGGTGGGAGAGGGAAGGGGTGTGGGGGAGAGAGCGATGGAGGTGGGAGGAGGAGGTGGAGGAGAGGGTGAGGTGAGGGAGATGGAGAGGGGGAGGAGAGAGGGATGGGGAGGGGGAGAGAGGGATGGGGGAGGGGGAGAGAGGTGTGGGGGAGGGGGGAAGGAGGGGAGATGGGGTAGGGGAGGGAGGAGGAAGAGTGTGGAGGGAGGGGGAGAGGGGTGGGGGGAGAGAGGGGAAATAGTGGGGAGGGAGAGTGGAATGGGGAGAGGTTGGGACAGTCCATCTGTTCCCCATTCCCTATCACCCCCAATCATCTTTCTCTATTCCCACACACGTGATGACGCGCTTCAACACAGGCTGCGGGGGTGGGGGGGAGGGCTGGGGCTGCTGCAAAGGCATATGCAAATGGATCCATTCCGATTGGACATCTGTGAGCAATGGGCATTGTGACATTACATGACGGAACCTTCACTAACATTCTATGGCTGAGAGCTGTTTTTTTTACACTCCAAGAAATTTAATCAGGAGTGTCTATTCGTAAAGATAAATGTAATCTCTTTAGAAATGGTAAAAAATATCGGCGTTTCCGCGTGCTGTGTGGGCCTGGGGCGGTATCAAAGGGGGTTTGTGACACAAGTCAGGCGGATGGCAGACACAAGTCAGGCAGCCACAGAGTTTTAATAGTATATAGAGATAGATGGATGGATGGATGGATGGATGGAGGGAGGGATGGATGGAGGGATGGATGGAGGGAGGGAGGGATGGATGGATGGATGGAGGGAGGGAGGGATGGAGGGAGGGAGGGATGGAGGGAGGGAGGGAGGGATGGATGGATGGATGGATGGATGGATGGATGGATGAATGAGAAGACAGACAGACAGACAGACGGATGGACGGACGGACGGACGGACGGATAGATAGATAGATATATAGAAGATAGATAGATATATAAAAAGCCTTGGGATTTGTTTAAATCTGAATTGTCAATAACAGAATGGGCAGAGGGGCCATGACAATTGCCTGCTTGACCCACTCTCTGCTCTTTTTTATAATCCTCAAAGGCTCTGTCCGATTTACTTTTTCTCAATATTTGCCACCTCTCTGGTCACCTTCCCTTACCTTGCCATCCTTATCCCTCCAACCAACTGAAATTTAAACAATTCCCACATGTCTGAACACAAAGTCTGGAGTATCGCAGCGGATCCGGCATCTCTAGAGAACATGGACAGGCGACGTTTCGGGTGAAGAGCCTACCCAAAATGTTGCCTATCAACATTCTCCAGAGACGCTGCCTGACCCACTGAGTTACTCCAGCACTTTGTGTTCTACGCAAGATGCCAGCATCTGCAATGCCTCGGGTCCCATTTGTTTGATGTGGACTTACTTCAAACCCACTCATGTTGGACTATCCACATAATGTTTCAAGGAACCTTACACAATGTACAAAATAATAAGATTAAGAAGGATAACTTCTACAGATGTGAATGACTTCTGACAGCAAGTACAAAGGTTACAAGTATTGGTTTTAAGTTGCTACAATGTACAAAGAGGTTGCATGTATCATAAATATTTCTGTGGTCATCCCAAAGTTCTTCATACATTTTCAGTTTATCTCCAATATATTGTACACATCGCTCTCATAGTTATTATCAGCAAAAAAATTGCACTGAACCATAAATACTAAGCTGAGCTCAGAGGTTTGAGACCATCTTGAAAGAACTTAAAGAAATGCTGGAAAATAGAACTCTTTACAATGCTGGCCCCCTTACACTAGATTCTCATTTCTTGAATGAATGAATAAGTTTATTGGCCAAGTATTCACATACAAGGAATTGCCTTGGTGATCCGCCCGCAAGTGACAACATGTCATACAGTGACAGTTAGGAATGACACATAAAACATTAATAATGAACATTATCGATTAAACATGCAAATTAAATAAAATACCAGAGCAATAGGAGGCTACATATTTTTGGTTATTGAGTAGACCTACTACTCATGGAAAAAAAGCTTTTTATGTCTGGCTGTGGCAGCTTTGACAGTCCGGAGTCGCCTTTCAGAGGGAAGTGATTCAAAGAGTTTGTGGCCACGGTGAGAGGGGTCAGAGATGATCTTACCCGCTCGCTTCCTGGCCCTTGCAGTGTACAGTTCGTCAATGGAGGGAAGGTTGCAGCCAATAACCTTCTCAGCTGATCGGACGATTGGTTGCAGCCTCCGGATGTCGTGCTTGGTGGCTGAGACAAACCAGACCATGATGGAGAACATGAGGACAGACTCTACGATGGCCGTATAGAATTGGACCATCATTGCCTGTGGCAGATTGTGCTGCCTCAGCTGCCGCAGGAAGTACATTCTCTGTTGTGCCTTTTTTACTGTGGAGTCGATGGTGGCCCACCATTTAATGTCCTTGGAGATGATGGTTCCTAGGAACTTAAAAGACTCCACAGATGTGACTGTGGTGTTGTTGATGGTGAGTGGGGTGAGGGGAGGTGGGGCTCTCCTAAAGTCTACAATCAATTCCACTATCTTAAGACCATTGAGCTCCAGGTTGTTGCGATGGCACCAGGATGCCAGCTGTGTCACTTCCTGTCTGTAGGCAGATTCCTCCCCATCCTGGATCAGTCCAATCAGGGCTGTGTCATCTGCAAACTTGAGAAGCTTGACAGAGGAGTCAGTGGAGGTGCAGTTTCTTGCTGGTATTTTCCGTTGTTAGTATTATTGATTAAAGATTAAATTACTTCATGATGGGAGGTAAAATGGTGAACAAAATTCAAGACAAAATTAAGAACTTTGCACTAAGCTTTGGTTGCAGCTGTGAATCTCTAATGCAGAGATTAAAGCAAAGTGATTTAAATTGAGTATTTTAACGTGTGTGGATTAAGACAGCTGCATATCCAGTTGTTCTCAGTGCCTTTCAATGACGTCTCGGAGCTGGGGTGATTGTACATACTACATTTAATATTTAACAAGACCAGGTTGCAGTTATCAGCCCAATGGAGTAATTTCATTTATGAAATGAAGGCAGAAATGTGATCAAGTTTAATTTTATGTGCTACTGGGGAAACAAGTAAAATAGTGATCAGGATTACCAAGATTAAGACAAGACTGAGTTTAGCATGATATGAGATTTCCCCAGTAAAGTGTGATAAGCTGTTAATGGCCAAACTAACAATAGGTGGATAGTTAGTGAAGTTTATAGCGGAAGATTTTTATATCGTTCAAGAGATTAGTCCCTCTAGCCGCTAAATGGACAGCATGGTTAAGGGGAATGTCTCCGTAAGCATGCGAGCTCACCATCAGAGACCTTCAGAGCTTCTTCACAGATAAGTCTTCCAAAACACAGTCTTTTGATTAATAAATTCTTTATTGTTGATGAAAACAATAAGTTACATCCAAACTTCTTCTGACTCGTTACTATAATCTTCATCGAACTCCAGCTTATTGCTTTAAACATTAGAAAACTCCTCGTGTCTCCGTTACACTTCGCATGGTCGAAGGATAAACCTTCTCCATGCTCGTTCCAAACTAAACTAAAAACTAAGCTTCTGAGCAAGATACATAGCCCCAAACACACCCCAAAATACGTCATAAATCCCACCCACAATATAACGGGCAGTCTAAAATTTAAAGGCACATGCCATCATTAATGACACGCAAAACAAGACAAATGGCCACTACATACCGGCCCCTAATTGTTCCGAGTATATAATGAGGCAATTACTAATGAACATCAAAAAAGTAGCCATGAAGGCTTAACATATATCAAAAGCAAAAAATCAGGGAATAGAACCTCGTGGCTCCTCGCCAGGAAATTGAACCCCGGTCTACCGCATGACAGGCGGGGATACTAACCACTATACTAATGAGGAAAAAATAGCATGCACTATATATCCGCAATCGGAATTCTTCATCGACTCTTCCATCTTCACTTTCGCCTTCTAGAAGCAAGCATAACTTGATTATTAATCTTATTAAAACACTGGTTTTAGTTCAAAGTCGTATCGTGCGCACCAAACCCTTAAAATCAGGCCTGATACCCAATATATAGTCCAAAACATAACAGTCCAAAGCTTTGATAGCATGAAACGTCTTCCTCCATGTCCGATCAACTCATGGATGTGTTGTAACAGTAATGTTGGATTGTGAAAATCCTTCAAAGGAATAACAGGATCTTTAGCAATAAAGTTCACCGTTAGGTTTGATTTAATTTCCGGATCATTAGCAGAGATTTCAAATCCCAGCTCGAGCTTTGGCCATTGTCTGGCTTATAGAGAGCGGTTCACTGTCAGTTCTCTGGAAACCTCATTCGCAGAATTTACTTCTGTGTTAACATATTTCAGTTGTACAACATTAGTAACTCCCAATACTCTTTCCATTGGCAGATTGTTTTTGTCCAAATCTAACTCTGGTATCTTTTGCTCTATTATCTGGTGGAAAGCTTTCACATTTGTCGCTGATCCACTTGGAAAGTGTGTATCCTCCCTTATTGCAAAGAGAAGTCAGATGTACCATACCTGGAAACCCCGGGATGACCCTCCAGAGCCAACGGGCCGGATCTCCCAGGAACAACGGAGCTGGAGCTGCCGACTTTGAAGGTACCCCCGTTCGTTACGGAGCTGGAGCTGCCGTCTGTGAAGGAATCCCCGTTCCAGCGCAGGTCCACAGAAACAGCAGGTACAGGAAACTCAGCACCTGGAAACAAAGGGGAAGCCTCCATTGTGTCCGGAAACGTGGCCGACGGGCAGGACTTCAGGTCAGACTGAAGCACAGGGGACTTCGACCCCCTCTCCCTACTATCCTACTGGCCAACGTACAATCCCTTGAAAATAAAGTGGAGGACTTAAGGGCAAGACTGCTTTATCAAAGGGAGCTGAGGGAATGCTCTGTGTTCTGTTTCACAGAGACATGGCTCACCCCCAGCTCCCCAGATTCAGCGGTCCAGCCTGAAGGGTTCTCCATCCATCGTATGGACCGTACACTGGCATCTGGGAAAGGGAGAGGAGGGGGCGTCTGCCTCATGGTCAACTCTGCGTGGTGCTCAGACGTGGCAGTCCTGTCCAACTCCTGCTCTCCACACCTCGAACATCTGGCGGTGAAGTGTCGTCCCTTCTACCTTCCGAGGGAATTCACCGCCATCATCCTGACCGCGGTCTACATCCCACCCAAGGCAGACGTCCGTCTGGCACTGGGGGAGCTGCACGCCGTGGTCAACAAACACCAGACGTCTTACCCTGAGGCGTTTACCACCATAGCCGGGGACTTCAATAAGGCAAACCTAAAGAAATCACTCCCTAACTTCCACCAACATGTCTCCTGCTGCACCAGAGGATCAAACACCCTCGACCACTGCTACACCACCATCAAGAATGCCTATCGCTCTATCCCTCGCCCTCACTTCGGTAAATCCGACTGCTTCTTCCTGCCTACAGGCAGCAATTAAAGAGCGCACCCCCAGAGGTGAGGACAGTACAGAGCTGGTCGGGGGGGGCAGAGGAACAACTCCAGGACTGTTTGGAGTCTGTAGACTGGACAATGTTCAAGGACTCGGCAACGGACCTGAACGAATACGCCACAGTCGTTACAGACTTCATTAAGAAGTGTGTGGAGGACTGCATCCTCACCAAAACCTTCCGCGAGCGTTTCCAATCAGAAACCTTGGATGAACTCTTCTGAAGTCCAGACACCGGGCATTCATGTCTGATGATACAGTGGCCTACAAGGAGTCCAGATACGACCTTGGTAAGGCCATCAAAAAGGCCAAAAGGGACTTCTGCTCCAAACTGGAGGAAGAGACTGATGTTCGGCGGCTGTGGCAGGGCCTGAATGCAATCACCTCTTACAAGGCGAAATCAGGAGGCAGCTCGAATGTCGGCGAAACATCACTCCCTGATGAGCTCAATGCGTTTACGCACGCTTTGATAGGGAGAACACCGATGTGCCTTGCCGAGCCCCCATTCGCTGTGATGGCATTTCAGTCTCAGTCACAGAGGCCGACATCAGGAAATCCTTCAGAGGGGTGAACCCTCGAAAAGCGCCTGGACCTGATGGTATACCTGGTCGCGTTCTCAAAACCTGTGCAGACCAACTGGCTGGAGTTTTTACAGACATTTTCAACCTCTCACTTCTGAGGTCTGAGGTCCCCACCTGCTTCAAAAGGCATCAATTACACCAGTGCCCAAGAAGAGTAAGGTAACGTGCCTCAATGACTATCGACCTGTGGCACTAACGCCTGTGGTGATGAAGTGCTTTGAGAGGTTGATCATGACGCAGATCAACTCCTACCTCGACAAAAATCTGGACCCACTGCAGTTCGCTTACCGCCACAACAGATCAACGGTGGATGCGATCTCGCTGGCCCTCCACTCCGCTCTGGACCACTTGGACAACAAAACTCATATGTCAGGCTGTTATTCATCGATTACAGCTCGGCATTTAACACAATCATCCCCTTCAAGCTGGTTACCAAACTCGCAGAACTGGGTCTCTGCGCATCCCTCTGCAATTGGATCCTCGACTTCCTCACTCTCAGACCACAGTCTGTTCGTATTGGTGGAAATGTGTCAGACTCGATAACAATTAGCACGGGAGCACCTCAAGGCTGCGTGCTCAGTCCCCTGCTGTACTCACTCTATACTCATGACTGCGTAGCCGGACATAGTGCGAACTCCATCATCAAGTTCGCTGATGACACCACTGTTGTGGGACGTATCACTGATGGGGATGAGTCAGAGTATAGAAGAGAGATCGAGCAACTGTCCATATGGTGCCAGCACAACAACCTGGCCCTCACACACCAGCAAAACCAAGGAACTGATTGTGGACTTTGGAAGGAGTAGGATAGGGACCCACAGTCCCGTTTATATCAACGGGCCGATGGTTGAAAGGGTCAAGAGCTTCAAATTCCTGGGCGTGGCACATCTCTGAAGATCTTTCCTGGTCCGAGAACAATGATGCCATTATTACGAAAGCACATCAGCGCCTCTACTTCCTGAGAAGATTACGGAGAGTCGGTTTGTCAAGGAGGACTCTCTCTAACTTCTACAGGTGCACAGTAGAGAGCATGCTGACCGGTTGCATCGTGGCTTGGTTCGGCAACTTGAGTGCCCTGGAGAGGAAAAGACTACAAAAAGTAGTAAACACTGCCCAGTCCATCATCGGCTCTGACCTCCCTTCCATCGAGGGGATCTACCACAGTCGCTGCCTCAAAAAGGCTGGCAGCATCATCAAGGACCCACACCATCCTGGCCACACACTCATCTCCCTACTACCTTCAGGTAGAAGGTACAGGAGCCTGAAGACTGCAACGACCAGGTTCAGGAACAGCTACTTCCCCACAGCCATCAGGCTATTAAACCTGGCTCGGACATAACACTGAACTTTACTAGCCAATACTGTTATTTGCACTTTATCAGTATATTGACCATTGTGTATATATTTATAGAATGCCTTGTAGTAAATGCCTACTATGTTCTGTTGTGCTCAAGCAAAGCAAGAATTTCATTGTCCTACCAGGGACACATGACAATAAACTCATTTGACTTGATGTTCTACTGGTAGAATTGCTTCCTGCTCAGTAGACATGGATTGTAAGCAATCATCCATGTAGAAATTATTCTTCAAAGAGATTCTTACTTCATGAAATTTAGTATTCTCATCAAACCTGCGTTTTCAAATTCTGGGTACATTGTTCTGCCATACGACGATTATTCGGCAAACGAACAATTTCTTGTTTGAAAGGTAACTCCACACAATAGTGTCCGTCAGTCTTTACTGACTAGTTCATAATATCCATGAACTTCAACTCTTCATTCGACGTCTCTTCAGATTCCTTGCTGGTACTTTCCTTGAAGTCATGATTGTATGGCTTCATCACCGGCTTTTCTGGTTCATCAGTAGATATTTGATTAACAGCAATATTAGGATAGTTCTTCTGATTCTCGTTTTCGTTGTTCCTTTTCAAGGAGCCATAAATAACCCATCCGTCGGATTTTCGTAGCATACAGTCCATTGCCTTGGCTCCTAACAATCTGTATAGATTTCAATGCCTTCAAAACATTTGTTCTGATAAGTAGATCAACACTTGAATTTATTTCAGATATCTTGACATCCTTCAGGTAAGGCCATTGTTTCAAGTCTTCATGTCTGGGTATATTTTGACGGCCAACAGGCATGGTTCCATGTGTAAACACTTCAGATATTGGTATAAAATTATCTTCTTGCAGACAGGATATCTCCATACTAGTAATGTAATTACATGCTCTCTTTCTACCTTTTGCACAGAAACCTGACGAGAAGGCTGAACATCACAGGAGAAGAGACTAAGATTCGATTATGTCATGTTACGCAATCGAATCTTAGTCTCTTCTCCTGTGATGTTCAGCCTTCTCGTCAGGTTTTCTGTGCAAAAGGTAGTCCAACTTCCGTGATCCAGAAAAGCATATGTTTGCAACACTGTATTCGTCTTGCTGTTCCTTACCTGTACTGGTAAGATAGAAAAATTACAAGCTTCAACCCCGGCCCCAATATGAGCAGTTACTTGAGGCGAGGTGATAGCATCACTAGTAGTTGGCTTCTTCTGTTCTGTTTGCTCTGGTTCATCCTCTTCTATTTGCTCTGATAGCTCATCATCCGTTTGTTCCAGTTCTTCTTCCCAATACTCTGGTAGCTCTTCTTCAGTGTGAAGTGCTTCAGGATGATATTGCCTGCACTTATAACAAATCATACGACTCTTACAGTCTCTCACCATATGTCCTTTTTCCAAACATCCAAAACAGATTCCCTTCTCTTTGAAGAAATCCATCTTTTCTTCATATTCTTTCATCTTAAATCTTCGACACCATTTTATGGTGTGACCAACTTCATCACATGACAAACAAAATACTATTTGCTTGCTAGTAGACACATTTCCTTTCTTTCTATCAGTCTTTTCCACAGGTCTGGTTGTGATAGCAAAACTACTTCTCTTAGGTTCTGATATTTCTTCAGTTTTGGTAAAGGTAGAACCTTTGTTAGTTGCAATCGGTTTGTAATCTTCAATTGTCCCGTAGTGTGGCTCTACATGTACCGTACTTCCCTGTCCAAGAATTCCACCAGGTCTGGTAGCCTGGCTACTTCCTCTTATCCATTATTCCGCATGCTTCATATCTCCACCTTTCTCTCAGTCTTCTGGGCATCTTGCTAATGATGATTCTAGTATTATTTGGAAGATTCATTTCCTCCATGTGGCCGAGATTTCTCATCGAGCTGCAACAATCTCTCAGAAATATTGCATAATCACTCAATGCCTCCCCATCTTCTGGCTTGATTCCTTTCCAAGCACGGGCCTTCTCCATGTATGTGTTAGCAATCCTCTGTTTCATCCCCAAAACATTCTTTAAGTAATCTTCTCGCCTTTTTATAGCCACGGCTGCCTGTCTCCTTTTTGACAACTTTCTACAAGTACCTTAACACATCCACTTGTGTACTTCACCAGAAATCGTAAGCGCTCCTTTTCATTCATATCTTTCATTTCTAATACTTACAAAAGCTTCTTACTGCAAAGGATCTTTCCAACCATACGTAGGAATTTCTGCTGGTGGTAGAATGAGAGAGGTATTTTGTCGAGCTATGAAATCAGTTTGACTTTTCACCAATGCCAATAACCCATCCTGATAACCTTGGCTGGGCTCCACCTGTTGATAAACAGGCCTTTGTGATTCAAATTGGCTTGCTTGAGTCTGTGCACCAGGTCTCGGAAAAGCGTGGTTCTCTATTGGTTTGTCTCGAGCATCCACAGACGCTCCAATAGTAGTTGGTTTCGATCTAGCACCCATTTGCTGAGAAGTTTCACCCATCTTCCTCTGTTCCAATGGGTTTTCAAAGCCATGAAATCCGGTGAACCTCGATTGTGGAATTGATCCGACTGCTTCGAGCATCTTTCTTCCCAAATCGGAGTTCATCACCTTCGATGTTCTAGAACTGCATCTTGACCCCTCACTTTCTAGTAGCTCCTTCTTGTCACGTCATCTTTTTTTCTTATCTTCTTATCTCTTCTTACCTCCGCTCAATTTCATGTTTCATCTTCATGGCCTCCACTTCTATTGAGAGAGCGGCTAGGTCAGCTCATATTAGATTTCACCTTGATCACATTCTGTTCTGATTCCATTAGTTTCTTCAGTTTCTCAATTAATCTGGTAACCTTTTGTTATACCAGAACCTAATCTGGTAATTATGTTTCCATAATTTGTTTCTCTCCTTCTCGGTCTCTTTCAAGCAGGCAGCTTGTGAATTATCTGTTTCTTCTCGATACATGAGTTTAAGTTGTCTAATTGGTCTTTCATTGCCACCTCGTGGGCCCTCAGGCGTGGCATCTTCATCTTCTGGATCCATAATTTTAAAGAGGTCTTGGCAGGTCGCCAAGTCTTTAAATTTAACGAACAGAGTCCTCTGCTTGTAGTTCTAATTTTGTTTCGTCAACATTTCCATCAGAACCATAACTGATATTGTAGAGAACATCTCTCCAACATCCATGGGCTTAAAGATAATGATAATTCGAAAAGGAATGTGTGTATATCAACAGATTCAAATTATTCCAAGGTTGGTCTTGTTTCTCCAGACAGACTGGAAAAAACACATTTTCTGGCTCTTCTACAGAAGCCTTTTTTTAATTAAAACGTAGCTTCAAATTCAAAGAAATATAGTTGATTTTTACTCACAATTCTGTGATATGTCTTCAGATAAATCTCGATGCTGTCGATAGACCTCAAGGCCTTCTCTGGCCGAGATCTATTTTCCTCAGTTCCTCGGTTGGAACCGGAATTCTGGCCAAACCTCTCTTCTGTCCCAATCTCTGGGACTGGTATTTACCCCTTTGCCGGAGGTCTTCTTCGACTTAATGTAGTGGCAGATGTTTATATCGTTCAAGAGATTAGTCCCTCTAGCCGCTAAATGGACAGCATGGTTAAGGGGAAATGTCTCCGTACGCATGCGAGCTCACCATCAGAGACCTTCAGAGCTTCTTCACAGATAAGTCTTCCAAAACACAGTCTTTTGATTAATACATTCTTTATTGTTGATGAAAACAATAAGTTACATCCAAACTTCTTCCGACTCATTACTATAATCTTCATCGAACTCCAGCTTATTGCTTTAAACATTAGAAAACTCCTCGTGTCTCCGTTACACTTCGCATGGTCGAAGGATAATCCTTCTCCATGCTCGTTCCAAACTAAACTAAAAACTAAGCTTCTGCGCAAGATTCATAGCCCCAAACACCCCCCAAAATACATCATAAATCCCACCCACAATATAACGGGCAGTCTAAAATTTAAAGACACATGCCATCATTAATGACACGCAAAACAAGCCAAATGGCCACTACAAAGTTAACAGTGCAGAATCAGTTTATACAGCTCATGGACAACAATGAACAAAGCAAGGGCAATGTATAAATCAAATAATGCATGCAGGTTAGGTACAAAGACCAAAAGATAACAAAACAATTCTTTAATTAGGTATAATTCATCAATAGCTATTAATGTAAATAAATGCAAGACGATGATAAACATGTCAAATTATTTTGGTTCAGTATTAACAAAGCAAGGACATGTAGTTTGCCAGGTGTCCAAAGTAAACTAATGAGAATATGCAAAAATAAAATATTAATAGTAAACAACATACTGGAACACAAACAGTAACAAGCCCTTTAAAGAAGCATGTGGCGCCACCTGGTAGTTTGGCCACTTACTGAGCGGACCCTTGGCACTAGGACTGGCAGGGTCACGTGACTGTGTTTGGCGGGAAGAAGTCGTCACGTGGTTGACGGGTGTGCCCTGGTATATAGTCAGAACTCTGGGAGAATCCTCCCCAGTCGAGTGTGTGCTGTTCTCTGTATTACTTAATAAAGATCACTTTTGATTCATAACGCGTGGCTCGCTATAGTGGTGACACCGACGATCCAAAACGGTTATTTTGGATTTGCATAATGGACGCAGCCAACGATCTACCCCAGCAACACGAAATCGGCATCAATCCAGCCCAGCAGAATGCCGTCTCTCTTAAGCTGCCTGTGTTCTGGATATCGCAGCCCCCAAGTGTGGTTTCAGCAGGCCGAGGCCCAGTTACACATTAGACGCATCACGGCTGATGACACTAAGCACTATTATGCGGTCGGCGCGCTGGGATCAGGAGATGGCCGGTCACCTAGTCCATTACCTACCCCCACCGCCAGCTGAGGACAAGTACGAGGGCCTCAAAGCGCTCCTCCTGCGTACCTTTGGGCTCAGCCGCCGTGACTGAGCAGCGAGGCTCATGCACATGGGCGGTCTCGGCGATCGCATGCCGTCTGTGCTAATGAGTGAAATGCTTATCCTAATGGACATTCATCAGCCCTGTCTCCTATTCGAACACGCCTTCCTGGAGCAGATGCCAGACGACATCCGCCTGCTCCTCGCGGGTGAGAATTTTGCTGACCCCCTGCAGCTAGCGGAACGTGCGGACGAGCTGTGGCAGTCCAAGCAACAGGGCGGCGCTTCGATCGATCGGGTGTCGGCAGGGCCTTGGAAGGCCCAGCGACCATGCCGTGTATCCACCGGGGGTTCGGCTGTGCAGCCGGTCCCGGGCGACGACGGTAAAGGGAAGTGGTGCTACTATCATCAGCGCTGGGGTTCCGCAGCCCGTCAGTGCCGCCCGCCCTGCTCGTATCCGGGAAACGCCGGGGCCGGCCGCCAGTAGTCGCTGTGGCGGCTCACCAGAAACACTGCCTCTACGCTTGGGACCGACATTCGGGTCGACAGTTCCTCATTGACACGAGTGTGGAGGTTAGCGTTTTGCCCCCATCGGGGGTCAACACTCGTTCTGGCAAGCAGGGGCCCTCTCTAACCTCAGTAAATGGCAGCTCCATTGGACGTATGGGGTTCGTACCGTCCGCTCATCTTTGGCCCCTGTCATTTTACCTGGACTTTTACAGTTGCCGACGTCTCCCAGCCATTGCTGGGCGCCAATTTTCTCCGGGCTCAATCCCTGTTGGTGGATGCGAGGGGGCAGGGCCTCATTCGTCTGCTGGTTCATTTTCGTGCCTCCGGTTCTGGAGGGGGTCCTGTGGTGCCACTTGGTGGTTAGGCCACTTACTGAGCGAACCCTCGGCACTAGGACTGGCAGGGTCACGTGACTGTGTCTGGCGGGAAGAAGTCGTCACGTGGTTGAGGGGTGTGCCCTGGTATATAGTCAGAAATCTGGGAGAACCCTCCCCAGTCGCGTGTATGCTGTTCTCGGTATAACTTAATAAACACATGGCTCGTTATAAGCAAATAAAACACTATGATCTTCTACATTTACCTTGATTCAAAAACAGTTCCCTTACACTGAAAAAATCATGTTGCTCTCACTTCAGAAATGTGAAAGATGGAAAATTGTCAAGATAGCCTGATGACAAGGGAAAAGGAGAAGCCTGTCCCCAATTAATATAGTTTATATGATATGATTATCTTGACTTTTTAGATTTGTCAAGGACAGATCATAACTAATGAATGCTACAAATCTAAATATATACTAAATTTTAGTTGCACATGAGGATATTATTTACACAACTTCCAAAAGGCAGTTAATAATGTCATCATTACAGACACTCAAGTCAATACCATATAACCATATAACCATTACAGCACGGAAACAGGCCATCTCGGCCCTTCAAGTCCGTGCCGAACACTTTTTTTTTTTCTTTTTTTTTCCTTCTTCCCTTCTTTCTTCTTACTTCCCCCTAGTCCCATCTACCTGCACTCAGACCATAACCCTCCATTCCTTTCCCGTCCATATACCCATCCAATCTATTTTGAAAGGATAAAATCGAACCTGCCTCCACCACTTCCACTGGAAGCTCATTCCACACAGCTACCACTCTCTGAGTAAAGAAGTTCCCCCTAATGTTACCCCTAAACTTCTGTCCCTTAATTCTCAAGTCATGTCCCCTTGTTTGAATCTTCCCTACTCTCAATGGGAAAAGCTTATCCACGTCAACTCTGTCTAACCCGCTCATCATTTTAAAGACCTCTATCAAGTCGCCCCTTAACCTTCTGCGCTTCAAAGAATAAAGACCTAACTTGTTCAACCTTTCTCTGTAACTTAGTTGCTGAAACCCAGGCAACATTCTTTTTTTTATTTTTTTTATTTATTTTTTTAGCATTGAAAGCAAGGTAGATACAGAATGCTGAAGTCAAGGAGCATCTCTGGAGAGAAGGAACGGGTGGCAACTACACCCCCAGTGGAAACATTGACTTCTCTAACTTCAAGTAACCTTTGCCTTCCCTCTTTCTCCATCCCTCCCCCTTCCCAGGTCTCCCACCAGTCTGAATGCCCCCCGTTATCTCTGTTTGCTTTGTTGTTGCCTTCTCCCAGCTAACAATGACATATTCTGCATTTTCCTTCATCTCCATCCCCTTTGTCCTGTTTTCACACCGTACACTCCCTTATCTATGCATCTCCATCTCCCCTGATTGAGTCTGAAGAGGGGTCTCGACCCGAAATGTCACCCATTCCTTCTCTCCAGAGATGCTGCCTGTCCCGCTGAGTTACTCCAGCATTTAGTGTCTATCTTCGGTTTATTTTTTTTGTGATATAAATTTTTATTAGAAGCAAACATATTACAATGTAGAGTAACATATTATAATAGAAGAAAAAACTTTTCATATACATCAATCACTCATACATTATTAAATTTGTCAATTGTCAGTTAATTCTGCTTCTAGTGTTTTTTTTTTATATAGATAGAAAAAGAAAAATAGAGAGAAAGAAGAAAGAAGAAAGAGAGAGAAAGAAGAATTACAATATCAAAAAAGAAAAAGAGGTGGAATGAATAACTTATAATACGTCATAGGAGATAAGTTCATAGGTTATGAAATATAATTACATCTAATCCTGAGTTCAAGCTTCAGTCGGGCTTTCGTGCTGGGCCACTCTATCCCTTCAAATAGGCAATGAATGGAGCCCATATTTTAACAAAAAGTTCTTGCTTGTCCATTAAGACAAGTCTAATTCTTTCTAGATGTAGGGTCTCCGACATTTCCACAATCCACATTTTAATTGTGGGGGTTGTAGGGCCTTTCCAGAATTTTAATATTAATTTTTTCCCAGTTATTATACTGTAGTCAAGGAAGTTTCTTTGGCTTGTTGTGAGTGTTAAACTTTGTTCTGATATCCCAAGTATTATTAATTTTGAGTCTGGAGCCAATTTGGTATTAACAACTTCAGAGATTATTTGAAAAATATCAGTCCAGTAATTTTTAATTTTTATACAATTTGCAAAGGTATGTGTTAAATTGGCCTCTAGGTGCAGGCATTTATCACATATAGGAGAGATATGTGGGAAAATTCTATTTAGTTTTATTTTGGAGTAATGTAATCTGTGTAAGACTTTAAATTGTATTAAAGCATGTGTGGCATTTAACGGACATTGATGTATATGTTGTAAACTTTCGTCCCAAATATCTTTCGTAATAGGATAACCTAACTCATTTTCCCATTTATGTCTATATAGTTCCATCGGTGGTACCTCGTTATTTAGGAGAATGTTATAAATATAAGCTATTAATTTTTCAGTGTTAGGATGCTTATTCAAACATTCATCAAGAATTTCTGGTTCCCTAGTCCTATAAACTTGTGTATTGGATTTAACATAATCTCTAATTTGTAAATATCTGAAAAAGTTATTTGAGTGTAGTCCATGATTCTGTTGTAACTCTTGAAATGACAGAAAGATGCCTTCCCTATAAAGATGTCCAATCCTTTTAATTCCATGATTTTTCCATTGTATAAAACCTCTATCCAATATGGATGGCTTGAATAGAGGATTATTTACAATGGGAAGACATAGTGGTATATTATTCAGTTTTAAAGCCTTTTTTAATTGTTTCCAAATTCGTATTCCACTATGTATTATAGGGTTTTCCTTATAGGTTTTTTAATGCAATTTTGTGGTAGCAAATATAATCGAACCTATTTCAAAAGGTAAACAGTCTTCCTTTTCCATCCTTAACCATTCTGGTTGTTGGTCCATTTCTTCCAGCCAGAAATTCATGTTTTTAATATGGACTGCCCAAAAATAAAATAAGAAATTTGGCAAGGCCAAACCTCCGTTGCTCTTTGACATACATAAATGTTTTTTACTTATTCTATGATTCTTATAATCCCAAATAAAGCTTGTAACAATGGAGTCGACTTTTTTGAAAAAGTTTTTTGGAATATATATCGGAATTAATTGAAATAAATATAGTAGTTGCGGTAAGAAAATCATTTTTATAGCATTAATTCTACCAAGCATTGAAATAGGAAGTGTTTTCCAGTATTGAATATGTTTGTGTAATTTATTAAGTAAGGATGGAAAATTTTGTTTAAATAAAGAGGTATATGTCTTAGTTACATAGATTCCTAAATATTTAAGTTTATCTTTAACTATTTTAAAAGGGGATTGTGTATTGTATTTAAGTTGAATTTTGTTATTGGCATGATTTCACTTTTATTCCAATTAATCCTATATCCTGAGAACTGACCAAATTGTGTTATTAGATTTAATAGATTTGGAATACTAGTTTCTAACTTTGTAATATATATGTTGTATCCATGTATTCCTGGATGGTTTCTAACGCTTTCTGCTAATGGTTCAATTGCAAGAGCAAATAATAGTAGGGATAGTGAACATCCTTGTCTACAACCTCTAGAAAGATTAAATTTGGCTGATAATATTTGATTTGTTAATATTCTAGCTGTTGGATTAGAGTATAACAATTTAACCCATGTACAGTACCTCTCCCAATTAAAACATTTTCATTACCGAAAATAAATATGTCCATTCTACCTGGTCAAATGCCTTTTCAGCATCTAACGAAATAATTGCTAGATCTGCATTTGGAATTCTATTTGTATATATAATATTGAATAGTCTTCTCAAATTATAAAATGAGTAACGTTTTGGAATAAAACCTGTTTGGTCCGGGTGTATTAATTTGTTAATCACTAAGCTCAATCTATGAGATAGGATTTTGGTTAATATTTTCTGATCAGTATTTAAGAGAGCTATTGCTCTATATGAACCTGGGTCTTCAGGGTCCTTATCCGGTTTCGGTATAAGTATGATTGTAGATTCATTTAGAGTTTCTGGAAGTTTCTGTTGAGTATAAGCTTGTTTGTAAAGTCTCTGTAGACGTGGAGAAATCAGATCGTAATTTTTTTAAATAAAATTCAGAGCTTAGACCATCAGGACCTGCGGCCTTTCCATTTTTTAAAGATCTAATTGACTCCTCGATGTCTTTTACCGTAATTTCTACATCTAGTGATTCTCTCTCTTTCTGATCTAGACCTGTAAGATTACATTTCTGTAGAAATGTTTCCATTCCTACTGGTTGTTCTGTCGTTTTAGATGAATACAATTTTTGATAATATTGTAAAAATCTATCATTAATATCTTTAGGTAGTGTTAATGTTTCTCCCTTATCTGATCTAATTTTGTAAATTGTTTTTTCCCCGTCCTGTTTACGAAGTTGACGCGCTATTGTTTTTGTGGTTTATCTCCAAATTCAAAATGTAATTGTTTTGTACGTTGATATAGTTTTATTACTTGGTCTGAGTATATCTTGTTTAACTTATATTTCAGTACTGCAATTTTATTGTGTGTTACCATAGATGGTGCTATTGCATTTTCTATGTCTAATTGCCTTATTTCCGTTTCCAAAGACTGTTGTTTGGCCCTATTCTCTTTGTTAATAAATGATTGGGAGGAGATTAATGCTCCTCGCACAAATGCTTTAAATGTTTCCCAAAGAAGGGAGGCGGAGATTCCAGGGCTGCCATTAGCCTCGAAAAACATATTAATCTGTTTTACGAGGTATTCATTACATAGCTTTTCTTTCAAGATTTGGGGGTTAAGTCTCCATTGTGTCTTTGTCTCGGTCATTCCGTTTAGTTTAATCATAAGTGTTAGTGGAGCATGGTCCGATATTATAATATTATGATATTGCGAATTATAGGTAAATGGGATAAGTTTAGAGTCTACTAAGAAATAGTCTACCCTTGAGTAAGTTTTATGCACGGGTGAGTAGAATGAGTATTCTCGACCAGATGGGTTTTCAATTCTCCAAACATCCTTAATGTTGGTAGTATTAATATATGAATTTAGAAATTCACTTGACTGAGATTTTAATTTTCTTTGACTTGATGATCTATCCAAGTAAGCATCCAGTGTACAATTTAAGTCCCCACCGATAATTAAATTATGTTGTGTACATTCCGGGTTAATGTTAAGTATTCTCTTAAAGAACAGGGGGCTATCAAAATTTGGTCCATACACATTAAGGAGAGTCACTTTTTTTGAGTATAACTCCTACTAATACAATATATCTGCCTTCAATATCTTCTGTCGTTTCTCCCCTAGTCCCATCCACCTGCACTCAGACCATAACCCTCCATTCCTTTCTCGTCCATATATCCATCCAATCTATTTTTAAATGATAAAATCGAACCTGACTCCACCACTTCCACTGGAAGCTCATTCCACACAGCTACCACTCTCTGAGTAAAGATGTTCCCCCTAATGTTCCCCCTAAACTTCTGTCCCTTAATTCTCAAGTCATGTCCTCTTGTTTGAATCTTCCCTACTCTCAATGGGAAAAGCTTATCCACGTCAACTCTGTCTATCCCTTTCATCATTTTAAAGACCTCTATCAAGTTGCCCCTTAACCTTCTGCGCTCCAAAGAATAAAGACCTAACTTGTTCAGCCTTTCTCTGTAATTTAGTTGCTGAAACCCAGGCAACATTCTAGTAAATCTCCTCTGTACTCTCTCTATTTTGTGGACATCCTTCCTATAATTAGGCGACCAAAATTGTACTCCATACTCCAGAATTGGCCTCACCAATGCCTTGTACAATTTTAACATTACATCCCAACTTCTATATTCAATGCTCTGATTTATAAAGGCCAGCACACCAAACGCTTTCTTTACCACCCTATCTACATGAGATTCCACCTTCAGGGAACTATGCACAGTTATTCCTAGGTCCCTCTGTTCAACTGCATTCCTCAATTCGCTACCATTTACCATGTACGTCCTATTTTGATTTGTCCTGCCGAGATGTAGCACCTCACATTTATCAGCATTAAACTCCATCTGCCATCTTTCAGCCCACTCTTCCAAATGGCCTAAATCTCTCTGTAGACTTTGAAAATCTACTTCATTATCCACAACACCACATATCTTAGTATCATCTGCATACTTACTAATCCAATTTTCCACACCATCATCCAGATCATTGATGTACATGACAAACAACAGTGGACCCAACACAGACCCCTGAGGCACCCCACTAGTCACCGGCCTCCAACCTGACAAACAGCCATCCACCATTACTCTCTGGCATCTCCCATTCAGCCACTGTTGAATCCATCTTGCTACTCCACCATTAATACCCAACAATTGAATCTTCTTAACCAACCTTCCATGAGGAACCTTGTCAAAGGCCTTACTGGTCCATATAAACAACATCCACTGCTTTACCCTCATCAATTTCCCTAGTAACATCTTCGAAAAATTCAAGAAGATTAGTCAAACATGACCTTCCAGGCACAAATCTATGTTGACTGTTCCTAATCAGACCCTGCTTATCCAGATGCTTATATATATTATCTCTAAGTATCCTTTCCATTAATTTGCCCACCACTGACGTCAAACTAACAGGTCTATAATTGCTAGGTTTACTCTTAGAACCCTTTTTAAACAACGGAACAACATGCGCAGTATGCCAATCCTCCGGCACTATTCCCGTTTCTAATGACATTTGAAATATTTCTGTCATAGCCCCTGCTATTTCTACACTAACTTCCCTCAATGTCCTAGGGAATATCCTGTCAGGACCTGGAGACAATATCCGTTTTCATATTTTTCAAAAGTGTCCGCACCTCCTCTTCTTTGAATCTCATAGTTTCCATTGCTACTCTGCTTGTTTCCCTTACCTCACATAATTCCATATCCTTCTCCTTGGTGAATACCGAAGAAAAGAAATTGTTCAATATCTCCCCCATCTCTTTTGGCTCTGCAGATAGCTGTCCACTCTGACTCTCTAATGGACCAATTTTATTCCTTGTTATCCTTTTGCTATTAATATAGCTGTAGAAACCCTTTGGATTTACTTTCACATTACTTGCCAAAGCAATCTCATATCTTCTTTTAGCTTTTCTAATTTATTTCTTAATATTCTTTTTACATTCTTTATACTCCTCAAGCACCTCGTTTACTCCATGCTGCCTATAAATATTGTAGATCTCTCTCTTTTTCCAAACCGTGTCTAATTTCCCTTGAAAACCATGGCTCTTTCCAATGTTTACTATTTCCTTTCAACCGAACAGGGACATAAAGATTCTGTACTCTTAAAATTTCACCTTTAAATGTCCTCCATTTCTCTTCTACATCCTTCCCATAAAACAACATGTCCCAATTCACTCCTTTTAAATCCTTTCGCATCTCCTCAAAGTTAGCCTTTCTCCAATCAAAAATCTCAACCCTAGGTCCAGTTCTGACCCTCTCCATAATTATATTGAAACTAATGGTATTGTGATCACTGGACCCGAAGTGCTCCCCGACGCATACCTCCGCCACCTGCCCTGTCTCATTTCCTAACAGGAGGTCCAGCACTGCCCCTTCTCTAGTAGGTACCTCTATGTATTGCTGCAAAAAACTATCCTGCACACATTTTACAAACTCCAAACAAAATACAAATTATTTTTTGACCTGAAATTAGACATGTATGTTCTCAGGACATCAAGCAACATTTCTACAGAATGGGTAAAGTTTATCAATAATCTTTCAATCTATTAAGCCAAGGTTAGAGGAGACAAGTTTTGACATGCAGATAATCAGTGGGGGTGTGGGAGAAGGATGGAGCAGAAGAAAAAAAATAATGGATGAGGCAATGGATCAAAGTGCAAGGGAGTAGTAAAGACATTGGTGAGCACAAACTTTAAATCTGGAACATATGTAAATGCAAATGAAGAGCATCTTAAATTACGAGTAACAAAAAATCTGAGATGAAGGCTAGAATTTATGATTGTGTAAAATTGTTGAATTTCATGTTCACTTAGACTAATGTGACCTGTGAGTACAATGTACTCAATGGAAGAAATAAAATTCATCAAAAATTAAAGTGACAGGGATCTTGAAGCTTGTGGACAGAAGAAAGGTGTACTGTGGATTTTCTTGAGGATTGTTGACTTTTACCTCGTTCTCATCATATCTCTTAATCTATATTACTAAAAGTAAGATCTTGACCACTTCCTGTTTTTTTGTTTCATGATTTTTGAAAAAACGCTGCCACTTACCGCTGTGATTTTTGGCCATGTTACTCAGAGTCCCACTCCGCTGCGCAGGACAAGAGGATTTTTCCCATCGATGAAAAATAAGAGTTATTATTTTTTAAAATGTTGACATTCTCACTGCTGCCCCTGCTGGTGGGAGGGGGGAGGGACTATAAAACCCGGAAGTGTTGTGCCTCACTCAGTCTCTGCAAGATTGAGGAAGTGAGAGGGTCATGTCTCTCTGAGCTGTGAATAACACTGAACACATGTCTACTCAACTGTGAGTGCCCTTAATGTGGTTTGAAAACGAAAATGTGGTTGCTTTGAAATGCTGCACTGCAAATGGTTGTTGGTGGTGGTAACTGCTTTGAAATGCTGCACTGCAAATGGTTGTTGTTGTTGGTGGTGGTGGTAACTGCTTTGAAATGCTGCACTGCAAATGGTTGTTGTTGGTGGTGGTGGTAACTGCTTTGAAATGCTGCACTGCAAATGGTTGTTGTTGTTGTTGGTGGTGGTGGTGGTAACTGCTTTGAAATGCTACACTGCAAAGGGTTGTTGTTGTTGTTGGTGGTGGTGGTAACTGCTTTGAAATGCCGCACTGCAAATGGATGTTGTTGTTGTTGTTGGTGGTGGTGGTGGTAACTGCTTTGAAATGCTGCACTGCAAATGGTTGTTGTTGTTGTTGGTGGTGGTAACTGCTTTGAAATGCTGCACTGCAAATGGTTGTTGTTGTTGGTGGTGGTGGTAACTGCTTTGAAATGCTGCACTGCAAATGGTGTTGTTGGTGGTGGTGGTAACTGCTTTGAAATGCTGCACTGCAAATGGTTGTTGTTGTTGTTGTTGTTGTTGTTGGTGGTGGTGGTAACTGCTTTGAAATGCTGCACTGCAAATGGTTGTTGTTGGTGGTGGTGGTAACTGCTTTGAAATGCTGCACTGCAAATGGTTGTTGTTATTGGTGGTGGTAACTGCTTTGAAATGCTGCACTGTAAATGGTTGTTGGTGGTGGTAACTGCTTTGAAATGCTGCACTGCAAATGGTTGTTGTTGATGGTGGTGGTAACTGCTTTGAAATGCTGCACTGCAAATGGTTGTGGTTGGTGGTGGTAACTGCACAACTTCCTGTTTGCACTCTATATTGATTTTAGATAAAACGCTACCACTTACGGCTGTGATTTTTGGCCATCTTACTCAGTCCCCGTCCGCTCATCAGGTGCAGAGGATTCTTCCCATCAATGAAAAATAAGTGTTATGTGTTTAAAAAAATGTTGAGAATCTCTCTCCTGTCAATCACGCCATGAAGGCCACGCCCCTTCTGGTGGGAGGGATTATAAAACCCGGAAGTGTGGGTGTGGCTCAGTCTCTGCAAGATGGGGGAGGGAGAGATCATGACTCTGAGCTGTGAATCAACTGAACACACTGAATGTCTACTGAACTGTGAGTGTGCTGTTTATGTGGTGTTTTCACCCTGCTTGAAATGGTACGAAACTGCATTTGAATGTGGTGGCCTTGCACCCTGCTTGAAGTGGCATGAAACTGCACTTGAGTTTGGTGGCCCTGCGCCCTGCTTGAAGTGGTAGGAAACTGCACTTGAATTCGGTGGCCTTGCACCCTGCTTGAAGTGGTCAGAAACTGCACTTGAATTCGGTGGGCTTGCACCCTGCTTGAAGTGGTAGGAAACTGCACTTGAATTCGGTGGCCTTGCACCCTGCTTGAAGTGGTAGGAAACTGCACCTGAGTTTGGTGGCCTTGCACCCTGCTTGAAGTGGTATGAAACTGCAATTGAATTTGGTGGCCTTGCACGCTGCTTGAAGTGGTAAGAAACTGCACTTGAATTTGGTGGCCTTGCACCCTGCTTGAAATGGAATTTCAAGGAATAGCCGTGGGTCAACTGCTCGCCCACCAGCCGTGAGTGAGCTGCCAGCACATCAGGCTTGAGTGACTGAGCTGTCACCCCAAGAATCCATTTGGCCCACAATGTCAATACTAGCCCTCTGGAAACCAGTCCCTTCAGCCCACAATACCCATACTAGCGCTCCAGAAAGCCCCCCCACCCCCACCCCTACTGGCCACCAATATTGGAATTGGTGGAGAGGTGGAATATTGCGTTGGGGGACCAGCCCTCCCGCGTGAACATGGGACCCAACGGGTCCCACTTAGTCTAGTAATATCATAGATGATCACCTTCCATAGATGTATTACAGTAAACTCTACCTCACCTTCAGCTGTCATTCCTATATTTTGTTATTGGACGGCATATATGAGCTCCAGTTTCCTACAATTAAGCACTGGCAAGGTAATACTATAGGTTCCCCATAAACACTAACTTTGCCACTAATAACATCACCTTCCTAAGCCAAACGCCACAATCTAGTGAATAAATGAACCCCAATTTGAGTTGTTGGCCCCCTCCTCATTGCAAAGGCCATTGAATTTGTTTCTCTGCCCAAGACGATAAATTTACTGAATCTCTTGTGTGGTATGACAATTAAAAAACTCTATAACCTGTTGTTATTTCTCTTGTGTGTTGAATTCCTTAATTTCTAATCTATTCACTCACCCCACTGTTTTGGCCTCCACCTAAAGGGCCTGTCCCACTTTCCCGAGTTACTCACGAATTCTCCCGAGTTTTCCCCTTGATTCAAACTCGGAGAATGTCCATAACGAGTCCGTAGATATATCGTAGCGGCTCGTTATGCCAGCCGTAGGTACTCGGGGCATCAGGTAAGTCGGGACGTTTTTTCGGCCTGATGAAAAATGTCCACGAGTAAAAAAATACCCCCGAGTACCTCCTACGGACTCTTTATGGACATTCTCCGAGTTTGAATTGAGGGAAAAACTCGGGAGAATTCGTGAGTAACTCGGGAAAGTGGGACAGGCCCTTAACTCTTCTGATTTTTATGTAATAGCCTTACCATGATTTGTTTGGTAACATTCTTCCACATTACATATGTTAGTGGCTACATTGTTAAACCTCAACAATGTAACCACTAACTGTAAAGAAAATGGAGGTGAAAAATGTAAACTATATTACAAGAAGCCTAGCCAGCACATTGAAGCCTAGCTAACACACATTTTTAAATGTCCAATTGCATCTTTAAAAGTATTTTTTTCCACAACCTATATAAAACCCTAATGTGCTGACACTGTAGCAAATGCTTATGTATATCCAGGGTTTAATATCAAAGGAAGGAACTAAATGGTGGTACACTTGTTTTAGAAAAGTTAGTCATTTGAATTATTTATTAACTGAAAAGGCCCAAAATCTGTGTACAGCAATGTCTGAGGAATAATTATGAAACTAAAAAAATCTTCCCCCAAATAAAAATATTTCCACAAAACTGATTTTAAACATTGAGTATGTTATTTGTTTCTGAAAGACATTCAAATCAAAAGTAACAAACACTCTGCAAATGTAACTTTACCTGAAATGTTCACAACACACAGGTTCTTTCTATGAAAATAAAATTGTGTTTCTCAAAATGTTGACATTTCAATGGAAAACTGCATTTCAAACAATAGTTTTAGTTGGTCATTCACAAAATAGAGGAATTTACAAAATTGCAATATGTACAGCATAAAATGTAACCAGTAGAATCAATAGTTTTGTTTGATCATAATTGTCAAAACACTAATCATGATATATTTTTCCCCCACACAAAGGCACTGACCCTTTGTTCAGTTTTTGAAGTACCAACCATACTGCAAAACGTATCCAAGTGGCCTCTCATAAGAATCCAGACACTAAATACTCACAGGTTATATTTCACTGTAGTGTTAATCACGGTTCAAAATCGTTCTTACCCAGGAATTCTCGTTGAAAATACTGAGAGAAGAACAGGAATTCCTGATTCAGAATACTGAATCAGGTAAATAATCAAAAAAGTATGAATGATAATATATCATTAACCTGGTAAGAATTAGAATTACAGAAGGTAATACTTTTATTGGCAATTGGGAGTACTATCATGATAAATGCAAATCAAATTAAAAACACATATGTACAGAAAGGATCAACATGTTTTCCACAAACAAATAATCTCAACCACCCAAGACAAGTACAAATAGCTACAGCTCACCAACATTTTTACTGTGAGGGTATATTTCCAAAAATATATCAACTTTACAATTACTTATGATCTGAAGTATTTTTTATTTCAGTACCAGCAGTTCTTTGTATTTTTAATCTGGGAGTGACAGCTCGAGTATCATTCTTACATCACTCTGGATTTCTATATTCATTCACTTTCCATTTTCTCATTGGCTTAACCTTGAAGTAACATAACATTGGGCAGACAAGTATCCAACTTTTCCATAATAGGTTGGTGTCTTAATCCATCCTTGTATTCGTAAATTCAAAGTGCAATATTGTGTTCAGCCTGGAATTAGGCAACGTTTTTAGTTGCTCATGTTTTAAAAAAACAAGTACTGTGATAACAGCAAAACAATGGCTTACATTAAAGAAAAGGTATTTTAAAAGCTGCAATTACACCAGGGGCTATAGATTTGGAAGTAACAGGCTCATCAGCTGCTAGATACAAATAATGTTTTCTGCTGGAGTGACAAGATTAATTTTAGTTTTTGGGAGCTATTGAGAGTAGCCATTTAAAGCAGTGATATTTAGTCTAGGATATAGATTCTATGATACACCATCACTGATCGGGAACATTCTTTAGGGCTACCTCATGAAGAGAATAAAAATTCAAAAACTCTTTTTACATACAATCTTTTTACAAATTCCAGGAACCACCATATATACATAGTTTAATGTGTTTTGGCATGAAAAACAACCTGTGATAGACTTTGTATTTTCTCATAACTTTACAGAAGATTCCTATCCATTGTAAAAAATGTATTGTAGGAATATAGCAAATAATCGATCGTATCTTCTCTTTCATGTGTAAAGAAATGTCATAATGACATTTGCCTCCAATGAAATCTGCCCGCATGTCGATGAAATTGACACTGGAGTTGATGCTACTTAATCTTGCCAACAGGTAGTAAAATGTAATCATCAGCTCTCGATATCCGAGTCCACGTCACTGTCCCCTCCAATGGAATGAAATTCTTCACTATCATCCTCGTCTTCACTCAGTTGAACCTCGTTAAGAACACTTGGACCATGCCTCTGTTCATCATCCTCCTCCTCCTCATCTGACAACTCATAATCACATCCTCCACTGCTGAAGGTCGTATCCCGAGTATTTGACTTCAGTTCAGTTTCTTCGTAGCTCTCATAACTGGAGAAAAATAAAGCTGTATTCAATTTCAGAGAAAAATGATTTGACAAAATCAGGAAACAAGTAAAGTTGGACCTAATCAAGCCATACAATGCCCATAAATTTGTAAATATCTTGTTAATTTAGCGTACAGTAATTTGTTAAGTATAATTTTCTATTCAAAAAACATTTTGATTACATCCCTGGTGCCTGCATGGTTTCATATGAAATATCAAAACTGCTCTTCCATTTTATATCTGCTTGTTACACTGCAGAAATGATTGGTTTCAACGCAACTACCAAAGACAAGGTAAAAACTCAACTACTGTAGTGAAGGATATCATCCTCTACAGCTATCTGAGATTTTATCCCATCTCTCAATGGTTCCCTCACTACAAATTGTGCCCAGATGATACTTCACAAGGCAGGCCAATTTTCTGTTCCAGTTTCAAACATTGTAGCCAAATTTTAAATATTTAGATTTACTATTTCTTTCTATCCACTAGCTCAGTTCTGATCACACATCAGCCTGAAACATTAACTCTGTCCTCTCTGCACAGCTGCTGCCTAGTCAAGCATTTTTCCATTTTTATTTCAGGTATCCAGCATCTCTACTTTTTGTATTTTGGCCTATTTTTATGTTTACCCACTGGGCAGTTTTCACATTTTGTCTTACCTCATTGCACTCATAATCTATGTTACTTTTATTAAATGTAGTTGCTGTCCCACACCACATTATATTCTACCAATGATGCTGAAAACATACTTCTGTGTGTCTGTTACTCAGCAGAATATTTGCTACATCATGATTTGTCGAATTATTGAGATCTCATGTCTGTTAATGGTAATATAGTTAAGAGTAAACCAACTGTTGAACTTTGTAAGTTCATGGTATTCATGGATAAATCTTGGGTGGGAGATTGCAACCTTCACGTGGTCCGCTCTGTTTCGACGAATGCAATCAACCTGTTGTGCACAATCAAATAAGATCAAATAGAGCAAGTTGTCCTACAACTTTAGGCTGTGCACGCCATACGCAAGAAGACGATGGACAAATCTGAATGCGCAAATCCAGAAAACAATAATGGGGGTGGGGGGGCTAGAGAGAGCTTAAGGAAAGAGGCAGCAACATTTCTTAAAAGTAAATTCAAAGGTTCCTGCAGATTTTCCAATTTTCTGATCAAGCTTGAAGAGGATTTTTATTGATTGAAGCAAAATGCAACTTGAAATAAAAATTAACCCAACCTATTCAAATAATGTTACCTTATATTACTGTCTTCCATGATCTGGGAAGTCTCACCACCATCTCCCTCATAAGACATCATACTCTCCTCATTTTCTATTCCCATGCATGTGTTCTCAGGTATTAGATGAAGTTTCTTTGGTCGCATGGCAGTTGTTTCAACCTCAGAGTCGCTGCCACTCTCACTAAGTTGAATGGCTGAATGAAACAAGGAAGGATTTGAATAAACCAACAAAAGTTCTTAATACTGCAATATTCAGAGAAACTCATAGCATCTGGAAACAACTCTGCTGCAACTGGAGTATATGTAACAGAAGAGTGTATGGATCAATTTAACATAAAAGTACAAGAAACTGCTATTTGCCAATAAAATAGGAAATCAGTGCATATTATTCAAAATAATTTGGTATGCCAACATCAATGCGCTAATGTTACCTTCCAGAGAGTGGTTGCGACCAGAACTCAGTGTCATGGTGGGAGAAGCAGAAACTCTCACCGCATTTGTGGAGGAGGATGACTGAATTTTGGAGCCTTCCCTCACAGTGGGAAACTTTGATCCCGCTGTGTGGGGATGTCTGTGTTAAAGACTATCGTGTTCTGTGCTCTTTATTATTCGTATGGCTGTATGGCGACCACTAACAATGGCTGCCGGAAGTGAGAGTGAACACTGGAGCGACTAGCTGCCGCTGCTCTCTCTCTCTGAATTATGTATTATTGCTGTATATGTTGATTTTGTTTCATTTTAATTATATATTTGTAATTTGCTTGTTTTAACTGTAAGGTGTCCTTGAGTGTTCTGAAAGGCGCCCATAAATAAAATGCATTATTATTATTATTATTATTTCAGTAAAATGGATATGTACTTGAAGAGCTGCACCACTACAAGCCAATACCAGAGAGAAGCACATAGGTGCAACAGAATTCTTAAAATGCTTTCAAAGGAACTTTATGGTTCAGTGTAGCAAGTCCAAAAAGAGTGTGGGTGTTGGAGATGAACCTCAGGGGTGAATATGGGCAAGTGGAATGTGGGAGAGCAATAGACAAGAGACAATAGGTGCAGGAGTAGGCCATTCAGCCCTTCGAGCCAGCACATTCAATGTGATCATGGCTGACCATCCCCAATCAGTACCCCGATCCCGTCTTCTCCCCATATCCCCTGACTTGATCCTGATTTGGTTAAATTTAGCATAGCTATGAAAAAGGAGAAAGACAGAATAAAATTTCAATATTGGGCAAAGACCAAAATATGATTTGGTTAAAAAAAGTGGACAGGAAATGACCACTTGAAAGAAAACCAGTGTCACATAAGGGAGACACTCGAGCATGAGATGATCAGTGTTCACACCAAGTTTGTTCCAAAAAATAGTAAAGGGCACTTCTCAAATCTTGAGCCTCAAGGATTTCAAACATAAAGACCAGGCAAAAAAGGCTAGTTCTACATGTAGCGTTGTTACAAAACCTACCATCAGTGGCGCTACAGATCTGCCACTGCCTGTGCGTGTGATTCCGGAGGCTTTGGGGGGGAGGGGGCACGATTAAATGCAGGTTTGTATTGGTTGTCAGAGAGGAATTCCCTCGGGCTGCTAGCTGATGAAGAAAAATCGTCCGTGCTTCCGTCCCCGTTTAAAAAGAAAATTGCTGGACGATTGCGTTGCTGGATTGAAGTTAAACATGACTTCTAACGCCTTCAACATCACGGATCGCAATATCAGGGCAAAACAAAAGGTATGTCGTTTATTTAACATATTATCTTGCTTTTTTGTGTGGCTTCATTTTAATTTTATATGCGAAAAATGTTATTTAGGCCCACATATAAATCGGCCGTGTCTTGCCTGCTGATATGGGCTTAAAATTTATGGCAACGGCAACATTCCAATCGGTCACATTCCAGAAACATCCACTCTCAAGATAATCAAATTCATTATTTTTTTGCAATCATGTCATAAGAACATCTAAATCATCTATTTTGTGTTATTGTCTATCCATGATCAATATTTTCATACTAAATATCCACAGTACAGTTTTAGTCAGATGTATTGCGCAAAAATAATGATTTTGATTATCTTGAGTGGATATTTCTGGATTAATTTATGGTAATTAAACATTAAATTCCTTCCATTTGGCATATAAATTCATGACAAAGTGAGATTTAAAAATCATGTTAGATTGTGAATTCTAATGTGAATGGGATCAGTTTGTTATTTGTTATTTGGATACAGGCTATTTAACATTTTTAGCCTTTTCTTAAGAAATGGATAGATGTTTAGATCTAGTAATTGAATTTAGATGAATTTAATTGATTAGATGAATTTAATTGATTTGATGAAACTGATGGTTATTTACTATTTGTTTTAGCGTTTAACTTTATTATTTCTACCATTTTTTCTAAAACTGCAAATAATAACTTGTTTCTGTTAATGCTGTTCAGTGTTTTTTTTTCCTTTACATTTTAAACAGATATCTCCGAAGAAGAAATGCAAAATTGTCAATCCAAATGCCCAGCAAAAGAGGCTGATTTAGACAGCATTTGTAGAGATTATCCAAATTTGGACTACTCCAAATGTGATGATCTACTTGACATTCTTAATGGCAAAGTAGTGGGTAGAAAGGCATGTCATGCATGGTTTGAAGAGCAAAAACCTTGTAGTTAACAATGCCAAAATTGAAAAGTTAAGGAAAAACAAGGTGTGCAGCTTATTGGTTACAATCTGAGGAGTATGATGATGCTACTGATTATGATATGCCAATGTTCCAAGTAGCAAATGATCTTCTCCATTAAGACTTGGTCTTTTGCTAGAAATTGTAATTTCTTTACCTGTCTGTTACGGACTGTTACAGACTTACAGCATATAATACAATAATATTAAAGTTCTGATCTTGAGAATATCACATTTTTGAATTCTCTGTGTTTATTACTATTTCCGTCACAATGGTCAATTTTGTAATTAGCTACAATTAGGTTACTAACTAATTATATGCTTTAATTTCAGGTCATCCAAGTAAGATGTTTCATATTTGTTTCAGAATGCTTCAATCTATAATAACTGAAAATTTCATTCAGTTCTCTTGATTTTTAAGAAAGTTATGGGCTTTTGACTGTCCTCGATCACAGCTTTTGTGTAAAGTCAATGGAAAAGCAATAGGGAACAAGATGCTAATTTCCGAGTATGAAAATGACCATAACTTTTTTAATACTGAAGATATGAAAGTGAATTAGGTATCAAATTAAAGTTATTTTTATGCTTTATCTGATGGGATAAATTACAGGCTTGATTATTAAAATCTCAAAATTGTGTAACATTCCTACTACATGTGGTAAGTATTAGGAAATATTATTATTTATATTTATTATTTGGAAGAATATTATTAATCTAGAAATCATGGTGGCAAACAGCATGGAAATTGTTGCATCGGCCCACTGAGTCTGAGCCAGCCATTATGCACCCATTAATTGTATTTTATTTGTAAATATTACATTTCCATCAACCCCCAGATCATACCATTCACCTGTACACGAGGGACAATTTACAGTTGCCAATTAACATCCCATCTTGCAAGTCTTAGGGACAGGAGAAGAAACATGTGCCTCTACATGGTTACAGAACAAATGTGCTAACTCCATGCTTACAGCACTAGAGGTCAGGATTGAACGCAGGCTGCTGGAGCCTAAATGGTCTGTCCTAAATGGTTCAAAGTTTGAGTTAATTGTCAAAACATCAAGGAATAGTATGGAACATCCTACTTACACGAGAATGGATTGTCACCTTCTTCCTCTTCACTGTGATCCTCATCCTCTCCATCTGACATCAGCAAATCTTCATACAATACACTTGCCTGACGCTGTGGTATAGAGATCTCATCCTCATCTTCCATTTCACATACTCCCTCAGATACTTCCTATCACAGACCACAGAATATTTATGGTTAAATCATAAATGTACAAAATGTAATACAAAATCAGATGAAACATTCAAGAATCATAATGAAATATTACATGCAAAGGATGGTAAAAGTCACTTGCTGGGGCAGGGGTTTTTGGTTTGCCATCATCGTCTTCCTCAAAACCTTCGACATCCACATCAGATTCCTCCTCACCTGTTCTTAAGCGTCCCTCACGGAAATGTCCCTAAGAAACAAACAGACGACATGAAACTTGAAATACTTTAAAGGACTTTCTGCCAGTAGAATCTCTGGACCAATCCCTGGTCAATGTAAAGGAAATTGTGTTCATCCACAGTGACTTAACGAGTTCTACTTTTGGCTTCACTATGTGTTTTTAGAAAATATTTAGGGGAAAAAAACCCTTACAATTTCTCTGCAGTGACCAATGCTATATTATATGTACAAATTGTCAGACAGTGTCAGGATTGCTGATATTAGTCACACATTTTGTTAGTGCTGAGTAATACCCTTTTTAAAGAAGATAGAATCTGATTAATACCCTTTTTAAAGAAGATTGATCTTGATCCAAAAACATCTGATGATTTCAGAAACTTTGCAGTGGCTTTGATGAAGGAAATTTGATAGTTGGTAAAAATTAAATTATTTGGAAATAATAAACACTAGGTGTATGTAACCTGACTGAAAGCCTAATTTCAATAACCCAGCTGTACAAAGCTCTCAATCCAGCCTCAAAGCTCCTGACTGTCCTTCAAGGCTATATATTGTAAATATTTATATTTAAGTTGGAAATATCTATTATGATTTTAGCCATTTTAAGCGACAGCAATGTCATTGAATGCATAGTAGTATTTTAATTCCATATTCAAGTTAAATAGTACTGTAATGTTTTGATTCTGCCCAAGATAATGATGTGTACTGTGAACAAAACAAAATGTTATAAAGTAACTTTATCAAAGATTAAATCAGAATTAGTTGAGCAGTACTTCAGGCCTTGGAAAAAGTGAAAAAGCACCTCATGCTGATTTTTAATTATTCAAACAACCTAAATATAGCCTGGTTTTGTACTATTTCCAGAATTATCCAAGTAGTTCGACTTAAGGGCCAGAACTGTAACAGAATCAATTTATGTAAATGCTATAATTTGGGCTTAAAACACTGTTAAATTCCAGGGGGATCATGATGATTCTGAAAAATAGCAGAATTGCAGAAAACAAAAAACAACTTGCTATTGTTAAGGCCATACAGAGTTAAAGCACCAAAAATGTTCACTATTTTAACCCTGTCATGAAAACAATTACACATTGTGAAAGAACAAAGGAAGAATTGAGAGAAACATTTTGTATCTTAAATCATGAAATTACCCAGGCAAGAATATAAACCAATTAAGAAAACACATATATACATCAAAAGACACTAAGTACTGGAGTAACTGCGGGTGAGCCAGTATCTCTGGAGAGCATCCAGAAATTCTGCCTGACCCACAGAGTTACTCCAGCACTTTGTGTTTTTTTTAATGTAAACCGGATCTGCAGTTCGTTGTATCACCTTGTTTTAAGACTGACCTGAGGAGTATGAGGCCCTGGGGTCAGTGGTTCAAGACCATCAAACTCTGCAGCATCAAGCGCAGCCTCCTTGGCTGAAGCAATGTCTTTTTCCAGTTGAGTCAGGTGTTCGTCATACTATTTTTTTTAATGAAAAAAAATCAAAAACAAAATTAACCATAGTGATCAGCTAAATTTAAGCTGTGTCAACTATTTCTACCTAAGATATAGACTTACTTAGAACCATTCCACTTGTATCAAGCAGACTAAATTTTAAAAGTCTGATACAAACCATTACATTAGCTACGAATAGTTCTATTGAACTGCCAATGTTGACTGTTCCAAGTGTACTTCAGAATTAGAGACTTAAAGGTATGCAGAGAAATCAATCTGTGTCTTCTTGTGGCCATGCATGCATTTTACTCACTTGAACTATTCTTATTTCGAACAGCATTGTGAATTTTGATAATTTTATGCAATACATAGAAGAAAAAATGATTTCTACATAGATTAGGCAAAAAAAGGATTGGCCACAATTTAGCTTCCGACAAATGATTTTTTTTTGATATTTGTTGTCTTGGGTTAAGTATCAGATCTAGCCATTTAGTCAAGTACAAAAGGTGTCTCAGTGCCTTTTAAACTGTGCTCTTTCGGGAATACTGGGGAGGAAAAGTGTGGAACACTATTAAATGATAAATCACAA
The DNA here is from genome assembly GCA_038087875.1 of Malacoraja senta. Classification (NCBI taxonomy): domain Eukaryota; kingdom Metazoa; phylum Chordata; class Chondrichthyes; order Rajiformes; family Rajidae; genus Malacoraja; species Malacoraja senta. The sequence continues at coordinate 18,354,884 of CM075983.1, read as the reverse complement.
GATCGCAATTTGGAAAGGAAAAAACATCATTAACAAACAAAAGAAAGGACTTCCAATAAATTTCAACCAGGTGACAACAATCAGAAAGGTTAGTCATACAGAATGGATCAGGCCCTTCGACTGAATTCGTCCATGCCAACTAAGATGACCATCCACACAGTCCGTATTTGGCCTATATTCCTCTAACCCTTTCCTATTCATGTATCTGTCCAAATGTTTTTTAAATATTGTTATAGTATGTCTCAACTACCTTGTCTGGCAGCTCGTTGTATATACCCACCACCCACTGTGTTTCTTAACTGTTCCAAGTCTTTTATAAAATATGTTCAATTAATTCACTGATTTTTATTTCTGTGAAATTGAATTTAAATTAAGGATTTTTGAAGATTTCTACCTCAGACAAAGTCTGATGACAGACATTCACGATCTCCTGGCCAGTTTTTGTATATGGACTATCTGTGCCTGCAAGTGAAAAAAAAGAAACAATTGGTCATTACATTAGTTTACCTAGGACACTCACCTACCATGCACAGTTTCATTAATTACATGTATAACCTCATGTACAAGTAATCTCCATTATAAAAATAGAAAAGATGAGGGTATTGTTATAGAATCATTGAGAGATACCGCATGGAAACAGGTCCTTCAGCTCACAGAGTCCACACCAACCATTAAGCACCCATTATTACAATATTTTTCAGCCCAAATTCCCATCAAACACTCAGTAGATTCTACCTCTCATTTACACACTAGGGGCAAGTTACAATAGCCAATTAACCTACCAACCCATGTGTCTTTCAGATGCAGAAGAAAACCAGAGCTTAGAGGAACCGCACATGGACAGAGACTGTGCAACTCCACACACACAGCACCTGTGGTCGGGACTGGCCCTGGATCACTGGCATGTTGAGGCAGAGGCTCTACTATTTTTGTCACTGCTCTCTGCTAACTGTAAGTTTGGCACATGGTACTTTATGCTAAGATTCATTCTAGTATTTATACAAGATAAATGATTGGGTTTTTTTAAACAAAGTTGCACAATGACAATTGATATTAAAGTTTCAGTATGATTTAAGTAAAGATTGGAATCTCATACTTTATTCTGGATGTATGACCAGATAGATTATGAAGCTCACAAGTATCTTTGTTAATAATATTTATTTTGAATGTTGTGCATAAAATGAAAAGGTGATTGATTGTAGGGAGTGGGAAACTAAACACTGAGAATGAAATAAAAATTGAAAATGCTGGACATACTCAGCAGGTTAAGCAGCATTTGTGGAAAAAGAAAAATACTAATGTTTCAGATTAAAGACACCTCACCCGGACTGGGAAAATACGTTTGTTTTATATTGCAGAGGGTAGGGAGGGATTGACAGGACAAAGAGTAGGGCAAGGCCTGGGTTGTCATGGAGGATGCATTATACACATCCAGTAAATGGGTTCAAGTGGGCAGTTAGAGAAAGAAAATGAACAAAAGCTATGGAGAGATGGAGAACATAAAAATGGTTGTAGGACATGCCCAGCAGGTCACTGTGGTAATGGAGAGTGAAAAACTGAGCCAATATCACAAATGGATGACGGAGAAAGCAAATTACCCGAAATTATAGAAATTGATATTGAGTATGGAATGCCGCAACATGCCAAGATAGAAAGTGAAATGATGTTTCCTAAGCTTACAGTGGGTCCCCTTGTAACAGTGCAGGGGGTCATGGACAGTTAGATCAATGAGAGAGAAAGATAGAGCTGCTAGTTACCCCAATGTACTGAATGCAGATGTGCTGCAAAGAAGTATCCAATCTGTGTTTGTTTTTTTCAAAGTAGGGGGTTCACCAAATGCAGTTCACTAGATTAGAATCACTCCTTCACTTGGAAATATTTTCAGGAATGGCAGGCAACACCCAGAAATGGCAGGCCACACTCTCCATATATGTTGCCACATCGTTTTGGCCTGTTAGTACGTTTGCTGATTCACTTCTTATTTTTCTGCCCTCCCTCCATCACCCCACCCCAGCCTTGCTTGCCCTCCAATTTATAAGTAACAGAACAGGCAGTTAAGATATTTACCGCAATATTTTCAATCCCAAGATCCCATTTGACAGCCTTGGTTCTGTGACAGCAATTTTACCTCTGTGGCAGAAGGTCCTGGATTTAGGCACCACAACAAATGCATTCTGACAGGCATGTTGCACCCCTTCGGGATTAATTGTCAAATCAAGCCCCAGTCTCCCTCTTAAGTAAGTAAATGTAATTTACAGCATTCCAATTAACCTTCCAACATTCCCTTTTAATTATTATCCTGTTGGGCAGTAACATATTGTACCAATGCATAGAATCAGTTCTTGTCAATGTTTACTCTCCCTCTCACTAGATTCTCCTTTCGTCTGTACACCATCAGTCACGCAAATACCATTGTGATCTATTACTCTTAACATTTATCAAAGGATTTATTTTGTGGTACCTTCAAAAAATGTTTCTCGAGTCAAGGTGATCACAAATCCCCCAAAACAGACTAGCCTCTTCTTTTTACAACAATTAAATTGTAAAAGGGCTATGCTTTTCCATTTTCCGGTTCATACCATATCCATAATGAAGACAAGCCAAGAGGAGCTTCGAGATACATCATGGAGACAGGCCCTTCACACTGACCATCGATCACCCGGGTGTACACTAGTTCTATGTGCTCACATGAGGGACAATTTAAAGAAGCCAATTAACGTACGTCTTTGGAATGTGGGAGGAAAGAGCCCGGAGAAAAACCATTCGGTCACAGGGGGAACGTGGAAACTCTGCACAGACAGCATCCTGTAGTCAGGATCAAATCTGGGTCTCTTGTGCTGTGCCACCCTAGGACTTGAAGTGGAGAGGATCTGAAAAAATTGGAAGTAGTCAGCTACATTTTGTTTCCATTTCATAACCATTTACATGTCAGTACTGTAAGCGTTTACTGGTGGTCATATTTGGGAACATTTTTGCTTGCAAAATTATTTTCTTTTCACCCACTGTTAACTCCCATCCACCTCTTCCAGAATCCATGCCTCGAATTACAGCTGCACAAAAAACTGCACACCGAATCAACAAAACATTGACAATATAGTGATGAAACATAGAAAAAAGGTGCAAGAGTAGGCCATTCGGCCCTTCGGGCCAGCACCGCCATTCAATATGATCATGGCTGATCATCCAAAGTCAGTACCCTGTTCCTGCTTTCTCCCCATATCCCTTGATTCCATTAGCCATAAGAGCTATATCTAACTCTCTCTTGAGTACTTCCAGTGAAATGGCCTCCAATGCCTGTGGCATAGAATTCCACAGATTCACAACTCTGGGCGAAAAGGTTTTTCCTTGTCTCAGTCCTAAATGGCCTACCCTTTATTCTTAAACTGTGACCCCTCCTTCTGGACTCCCCCAACATCGGGAATATTTTTCCTGCATCTAGCCTGTAGAATCCTTTAAGAATTGTATATGTTTCTATAAGATCCCCTCTCATTCTTCTAAATTCCAATGAATATAAGCCCAATCGACCCATTCTTTCATCATATGTCAGTCCCGCCATCCATGGAATTAACCTGGTGAACCTACGCTGCGCTCCCTCAATAGCAAGAATGCCCTTCCTCAAATTAGGAGACCAATACTCCAGGTGTGGTCTCACCAGGGCCCTGTACACCTGCAGTAGGACCTCCTTACTCCTAAACTTAAATCCTCTCGTTATGCAGGCCAACATGCCATTTGCTTTCTTCGCTGCTTGATGGGACACTAATGAAAGGACAGGCCATGTGTTTTACCATTATATTTGATGCTGTTTGTCAAAACCAGTTCCACATCATGCAGGAAAACGTCACGATTCTGATATTTGTGTTTAGAAATATTCTGCAATGCCAAGAACAAGGAAACATTTTAATAACTGCAACACAAAAGAAACAATCAAATGCATACATTATGCACAACTATTGCCAAAAGATTTACAATTTAATTTTCATACCTTTCTCACTGATTCAAGGTCCATTGGATTTGTAATTACTTTGTAATAATCAGGAACAAACTTCTTATTAACGGGATGATGAAAGGGCCAGGACTAAAAGATGGAAAGAAAATTGTCCACAATACACATCATTACAATACATGTTTAATTTGAATGTGTGCTTTGCAAAAGACAAAGAAACAGTCTGACTTACATCTGTAACAGCCATCATCTTTTGAGTGACAATATTATCCAGTATGAAGGAGAATGCAACCTGATCATCGTCATCCAGAAGAGGATTGATGGCTTTCTCCAGGCGGACCAGTTTATCTTCTTTCTAATGAAAGCAATTAATATTTTTATTATAATAGACTTCTTCCCAACTGATACCATCACATTACAAACTAAGTGAATACAATTTCAAGTTCTAAAGTTGGTGCCAGGTATTAGGAACAGAATTTTAAAGCCCTAATTTAAGTGATATTTATATCTGGATTCTCTTCATTTAAGCCAATGGGGGGAACGGAGAGAGGCGGAGAGCAGACTTACCTAATGTTCAAAAGACAGGCAACTGTGCCAGAGATTTAAGCAGTACATCTTGGCTCACATTCCTGTGCAGCATTAAACCAATGTAGGTGAATGTTATACTGCGGTACGATTTTAAAAGAGATGATGGTAACTCTCGCTAAAGCCCAGGTCAATATTTATCCTTACCCAACATCTATAATACTAAATATCTGTAATTAACTGCCTTAATTTGGATAAATTTGCAGTCACGTTTAATGATGATTACTCTTCCTAGGGGCTTTTGGTAGGAAGTGATGGATAGGGTCATTCAACCTCTGGATGTTGAGCAAATGAGTCATTCAACATCTCAAAAAATTATGCTTGAAAAATGTTCAATTTGATTCTCGTCTATTATAAAGAAACCTTCCGCGTGTGTAGAGAATTCTCACCAACATTACATGAGAAATATTTTAAACGACAATAACTGCTTGACAGAAAAGATTCTTTCAGAAAATTAACACATGGAACATAACTCTTCTTTTGTATGTACTTCCAGTTTTATCTCATTTTTAACGCATTTTAAAGTCTGACCTTAAATTGAAAAAAACAGCTGCTATGGGTTGCAATGAGAAAGTGAAGTGGTCCTAAATAATCCAAAAGCACAATGAAGCTGATGCAGTAAATCTGAAATGACAACAGAATATGCTGGGAAATACTCTGTGAATTGAGAAACAAAAGTTTATATTTCGGATCAGTGATCTTGCAACAGAATCGAGAAAGTTTAGAAGAATTTCTTACATTTCCCAGTTCTAAGGTCATTGACCTGAAACGTTTCTCTCGCCTCAGATACTCCCTGACCTGTTAATTATTCCCATTATTTTCTGTTTTTATTTCAAATTTACAGCATCTGCAGTTTTGTACTTTTTGAAGTCTAACAACTCACCTCTTTGAATTTCATGTCACAAAGGTCCACCATACTTTGGGCAATTTGGGTCAGAGGATGCTTCACACCTGCAGAGACAAACAGATGCTTAGTAGAGCCACTCCACAAATCACTTCCATGGCATTATACCAAGATATATATAACCCACCATTGCACCATTCTCATACAACCATCATCATCCAAGCCATAGACTTTAGATTTTAATTTAGACTTTAGAGATACAGCATGGAAACAGGCCCTTCGACCCACCAAGTCCACGCCAACCAGCGATCACCCTGTACACTATCACTCCTACACACTAGGGATAATTTACAATTTTACCTAAGCCAATTAACCTACAAACTTGTATGCCTTTGGAGTGTGGGTGGAAACTGGAACACCCGGAGAAAACCCACGCGGTCACAGGGAGAACGTACAAATTCATACGGACAGATTTCATAGTCAGGATCAAACACTGGTCTCTGGCGCTGTAAGGCAGCAGCTCTACTGATACGCCACCCTGCCGCCCTTGACTTGGAAAATCTCTAATAAAATTATTATATCGTACTATTCATCTGAATGGAGTTACAGCTCAATTACACAAAGCGACAGGTGAATTCTACCTCAGGTTTTCTTCAGATAAGTCATAAATCATACAGTGTAAGCAAAATAACCAACTTGTATCTCCTCTTGTAGTCTCCATTTCCAAGTAATTATCTTATTTTCATTTCGCAGAATTTATAGACTATTTAAGTAATTCAACTGTGTGATCACCTTACCACAAATATTGTGTGCCTTCATATTACTGTCTTACCAATTATTGAAGTTTTATACAATGCTCACAATCATCTTTTTCAATAGATTGTCCCTTTAGCATCTCAATCTAATGAATAATGGTGTCACATTTTAATTCCTCACAACAAATTTTTTACCCTGTATCCCCGCAAATAAATATCATATTTTTTCTAATAAAGTCTAAATATTGTATTATTTAAATATTTCATTTTAAAGAAGCCCATTTCCGTCATATTGTACGATCTAATTGTATTCTTATATTCTTATAGTAGAAACAAGGGACTGCAGATGCTGGTTTATAAAGAAGGACACAAAATGCTGGAGTAACTCAGCAAGTCAGGCAGGGATCCGAAACATCACCTAACATGGATAGGTGATGTTTCGGATCCCGACCCGATATGTCACCCATCCATGTTTTCCATGGATGCTCCCTGACCAGCTGAGTTACTCCAGTTTTTGTGTCCTTCTATATTCTTATAGTGTTTCTTTTGCTCTTCTGATCTACTTACATAAACAGCCTTTACAATTATTTTCCTTTTCTCATTCTCATATCACAATTTTTTCCCCAAAAGTGCATTTCTGCTGTTACTTGTTTGCTCATCCATTCTAATATCAGTTACTCAATTGTGTACTCAAGAACACAACGCTACTACCACAATTACTATTTTGGCAGAGCAGATTCTAAAAGGAGTATTGAGAAACAGAAGCACTCTAAAATGTAATTACAACTCTGTGAATTCAAGCAAAGTTACTGCTCTCACCATTATAAGTAGCACAGTTTTTAACAACGAGTTCTACAAGCTCTCGGAATTCTTCCCGTGAATGACACATTCGTTTGCGGACATTCTCTCTCAACGTCTGCAAGTCCATTGGTTTAGTGATAATTTTGTAATAATCTTTTACAACCTTTGCATTAACTGGTGTATGGAATGGATAAGTCTGGCGGAGAAAGAGAAAAAATTAATGCAGAAAATGCAATGAAATTCAAGTGTCTCTCTGATCTGAACTAACATGTTATCTGCTGACACAACTACATAAAACAATTTAATAAGAAAACTGAAACCGAATACTATTATGCAACATGTTAACAGAATGTTCCAACGGGTTGTATATCCAGTAGATACTATTCCAAGAAGGTTCAAAGATTGCATTTTAGGGACCTTATCGCTAGTGTCCACTGCACCAATTTAAACCATTTTGCGTGATCCAGCCAAATCCACGAAGAACTGGATCAAGATTCCCCGAACTGCCAATATTGGACTCATACAACCCGAAAAAAACTTTTATCCAATCAGTCTGAAATGAATTTTAATAAAGGCCCAAGGGAACAAGACCTCAAATTTCATTTCTTATCAACAGAGCATTAAAATGGATATGGATAGGGCCTAATGGCACCTGCCATTGGTTATTGAGTGGGGCAAGAAAGAACTTTACCAAGAACTTTGTATCCTCCCGAGCCACAGGCGAGGCCCCAGAGGACAAGAGAGTAGCCAATATTGTTGCTTTGTTTAAAGTGGGAACTAGAGATAATCTAGGAAATTATAGACAGGTGATCCTCACATAGGTTGGAAGGAAGGATTTTTTTAAATAGCATTGACTCACATTGGTAAGATATGTCTTACAAATTTGATTGAATATTTTGAGGTGATCAAGGTGATTGATGAGAGTAAGTCAGTAATTTGGACTACATAGATTTTAGTAAGACATTTGAAAAAATCCATCTTGTTAGGTTGATTAGTAAGGTTAAGATGTATGGGATCCACAATGACGCTGGTTTGGATTCAGAACTGGCTTGCCCACACAGGACACGGGATAATGGTGAAAGGGTGTTATTCTGGCTAGAGGTCTGTGACCAGTGATGTTCTGCAGGGATCTGTTCTGGAAGCTAGTAATTACACATACATGACTTGTACAAAAATGTAGATGGATTGGTTAGTAAGTTTTCAGAAGACACAGACATTGGTGGAGTTGCAGACAGCAAAGAACATTGTCAAAGGATACAGCAGGATACATATCAGTTACAATTATGGTGGGGGGGGGGGGGGAATGGCAGATGAAGATAATCTGAGCAAATGTGAGGCGGTGCGCTTAGGGAAATCGAATGTAAGGGGAAAGAATAATGTGATATGTTTGCCTTCATCATTCAGGGCATTGAGTGCAAGAGTCAGGAGGTAATGTTGCAGCTATATAAAACTTTGGTTAGGCCGCATTCGGAGTATTGTGTGCAGTTCAGGTCACCCCAATTCAGGAAGAGGTGGAGGTTTTGGAGAAGGTGCAAAAGAGGTTTGCCATGAGGCTACCTGTATTGGAGGGCATTAGCTATAAGGAGAGGTTGGACAAACTTGGACTGTTTTCTCTATTATGTTGGAGGATGAGGGGAGACTTGATTGAAGTATATAGGTTTATGAGAGGCATTGAAATGGTAGGCAGTCACAATCTTTTTCTCAGGTTGAAAATATCAAATACTAGAGGGAATAGCTTTAAGGTCAACGGGGGAAGGTTTAAAGGAGATGTGCGGGGTAGGTTTTTTTGCATAGATCGTGGCCAGTGCTTGGTGGTGGAAGCAGCTACTATAGTGGCGTTTAAGAGTCTTTTAAAAAGGCACATGAATTTACAGGGAATGGGGAGATATGTATTACATGCAGTCAGGCGAGATTAGTTTAATTTGGCATCATGTTCGGCACAGACATTGTGGGCTGAAGGGCCTGTTGCTGTGATGTAGCAAGTTCTATGTTTCTAATAATTGGCCTTCCCCCTGATAAGGTTAAATTATATTACATCTATAAAACTCTCACATTTGCTAGGTCTCTCATGTCATTGATAATTCCTTCCAGTATGCTTGACAGGGTCACCATCGGGTCTGTCCGCCTTCTATGAATGGACTTGTGAGGTCTCTATTAAGAGAAAACAAAAGCAAAATTCAAGATATTTGCAGTACCCTGACTAAACTAAGAATAAAATTCAACTTTAACTGAATAATTTCCTCATGTTTATAAACATTTTGTTCCTCACCAGAAAATCTAGTACACCAGTCACTGAAAGTTGGTTTACAGGTACAGCAGGCAGTGAAGAAAGCTAATGGAATGTTGGCCTTCATAACAAGAGGATTTCAGTATAGGAGTAAAGAGGTTCTTCTGCAGTTGTATAGGGCTCTGGTGAGACCACATCTGGAGTATTGTGTACAGTTTTGGTCTCCTAATTTGAGGAAGGACATCCTTGTGATTGAGGCAGTGCAGCATAGGTTCACAAGATTGATCCCTGGGATGACGGGACTGTCATATGAGGAAAGATTGAAAAGACTAGGCTTGTATTCACAGGAGATTAGAAGGATGAAGGGGAATCTTCTAGAAACATATAAAATTATAAAAGGACTGGACAAGCTAGATGCAGGAAAAATGTTCCCAATGTTGGGCGAGTCCAGAACCAGGGGCCACAGTCTTAGAATAAAGGGGAGATAATTTAAGACTGAGGTGAGAAAAAAGTTTTCACCGAGAGCGTTGTGAATTCATGGAATTCCCTGCCACAGAGGGCAGTGGAGGCCAAGTCACTGGATGGATTTAAGAGAGAGTTAGATAGAGCTCTAGGGGCTAGTGGAGTCAAGGGATATGGGGAGAAGGCAGGCACAGGTTATTGATAGGGGACGATCAGCCATGATCACAATGAATGGCGGTGCTGGCTCGAAGGGCCGAATGGCCTCCTCCTGCACCTATTTTCTATGTTTCTAAGAAGAAGCACAAACTTTCTTTAAATTAATATTGTTGAAACAAAGATCATCCTACTTGGCTCCTGTCAAAACTCTATCTTTTGGCTGACTTCATCCCCATCAGTCTTTTCTCTAACCTTGGCAATCTTGGTCTCCTGCTTGACTAAGTTTCAAAGTTAAAGTTCAAAAGTTTTATCCTCTCATCAAAATAATCTATTCCTCTGGAAAATTACCCATCGCCTCTCATATTTAATCATCATCACCACTTATATAATCTCTGGGCTAGACACAAAATGCAGGAGTAACTCAGCGGGTCAGGCAGCATCTCTGGAGAAAAGGAATTAGTGACATTTCGAGTTGGGACCCTTCTTTAGAAGAGAGTGATGGGCTCTGGGCTCACTCTTCTCCCCTGCACCTCTGAGCATACTTTATACCATCCAACTTTTCTCATTTTCATTATCATCCTCAATTAACAAAAAACCTGAATTTCCTCCTTGCCCCATTCACAAATGTTTTCAGACTTATCTAAATCGACTGTAGCCGTCTCTGTTATATATCAGTCAATTCCCTCCATTCATCAGTCATGTCAACTGCTCATTCTACAGTATCAGATGTGACCAACTCAAAGGTTATTATTCTCAATGGAAACATGCTAACTCAGCACACAAAGTATCTTTCTGAATACATTCACACCAAGCATTTGTGGTAAAACATTGAATTTCAACAAATGAAGTGCTAAGAAAGAAACATAAGGCAAATCATAGTCTAAGCTAGGTCTATTTGCCCATGTTTGGCCCATATCCCTCTAAACCTTTTCCTATTTTTGTGCCTATTCAAATGTTTTCTAAATTATGTTACAATATCTGCCTCTACTTCTTCTTCTGGGTGCTTTTTCATATGCCCACCACCTATGTGAAAAATGTGCCCATCAGGTTCCTATTAAATCTTGCCCCTCTCACCTTAAACCTATGTCCTCTGGTTCTTGATTCCTCTGCCCTCAGGTAAAAGACTGTGCATTCACCCTATCTATGTCTCTCATGATTTTATATACCTCTTTAAGATCACCCTCAGTCTTCTGCACTCCAAGGAATAAAGTCCTAGTCTGCCATCCAATCCCTATAGCTCAGGACTTCAAGTCCTGTCAACATCCTCTTAAATCTTCTATGTACTCTCTCCAGCTTAATGGCAGGTAGCTGGAGAGAAGACGTTTCTATTTGGAGAGGCCACAACCTGTGGCTATCGAAATGTCACAGATGAACCAAATTGGTAATTCAAGAGTTAAGAATATTTAATATCGAACAAATACAACAATTTCTCGAATTGAAATTATAATTTTACCTGTCGTGAGTCTAAGCTTGTTACAAACTCCTTTAATAATTCATAAATTGTTTTAATGTTAGCTCAAACAATGATAGTTGCATTAAGGAAAGCCGTACAAGAGAAAACACTTACATTCAGGTAATCACAGTGGACGGTAGTTCCTACTCTTCTGCGGCGTTTTGGAGGAAGCTGCTGTTTGGGGAATTTGAGGACCAAAGATTTCCTGCGCACTTCATCTGCACTTTAGTAGCAAAGAATAAAGTAAAGTACAAATTAGAGAAACGTAGAAACATAGAAAATAGTTGCAGGAGTAGGCCATTCGGCCCTTCGATATGATCATGGCTGATCATCCAACTCAGTATCCTGTACCTGCCTTCTCTCCATACCCCCTGATCCCTTTAGCCACAAGGGCCACATCTAACTCCCTCTTAAATATAGCCAATGAACTGGCTATATTTAGTTGAAGGATATAGTTGAAGGATGCGTCAGAAATTAAGATACAGAAATATTTATGTCACATTTCAGATGAAACTTTGCTAATGCACAATGCCATGTGCCATAGGCAGATTTACGTACATTTCACATGCAACTGAGAGAGCAGAAAATTGATGTTCAGATATGGTAGCATTTTATCTTCAGAGGTATGCATTAGTTACTAAACAATATGAGCTGTTTATTTTGCCTTCCAATGTTTTGGTTGTTGCTTGATATAATAATGGACTTTAAAACAATCATGAAAATTAATTCCAAATGAGGAAAATCCAGGAGAATCCAAAGATTATTTTCACTCAAGTCTGTTACATTTCAAGTCTCCAAGTAATGAGAAGTTGTGTTCACAAATATTGCTTTCGGAATGAAAAACATCTTATTTACATTTGGACAATTAATGTTATCTGCTTCCCCATCTCCCAAGGAAGCTTTTACCAAAGAATGATCCCACATTCAATGCAATGTTTCCAGAAATCTGTTTTCAATTTACTGCATTTCATGATGAAGAAACTGTTCTATTGCTCTGGAAAAATGTGAACTCTTCATGCTGGACATTATAATCCACTTGGAATCCCCAAAACAGTATTCACATTGCCACTTGAGAAATAAAATCTTTTGGACAAACGTTCTGTAAATCTCAGTAGGTCAGCCAGCTTTATCATATCAAGAAACAGAGTCTCAGATTGAATTCATTTCAGCTTGAAACAACCACATCAGTTTTCCCAGCTGCTGCCAGACCTGTTGAATATTTCCAGTGTTCTATTTTTCACTTAACATGAGAATTGTGCCCAACACAATCAATTACCATAATTCATTCCACACAATTTGTTTTAGTAAGAGTGATACAGTATGGAAACAGGCCCTTCGGCCCAACTTGCACACACCAGCCAAAATGTCCCAGCTACACTAGTCCCACCTGCCAGCATTTGGTTCATATCCCTCCAAACCTGTCATATCCATGTACCTGTTTAACAGTTTCTTAAATGTTGGGATAGTCCCTGCCTCAACTAACTCCTCTGGCAGCTTATTCCATACATCTACCACCCTTTGTGTGAAAAAGTTACCCCTCAGATTCCTATTAAATCTTTTCCCCTTCACCTTAAACCTATGTCCTCTGGTCCTCGATTCACCCACTCTGAGCAAGAGACTCTGTGGATCTACCCGATCTATTTCTCTCATGATCTTATACACCTCTATAAGATCACCCCTCATCCTCTTGCGCTCCAAGGCAGAGAGTCCCAGCCTACTCAACCTCTGCCTACAGCTCAAACCCTCTAGGCCTGGCAGCATCTTCGTAAATCTTCTCTGTACCATTTCCAGCTTGACAACATCTTTCCTATAACACGGTGCCCAGAACTGAACACAATATTCTAAATGTGGCCTCACCAATGTCTTATACAACTGCAAAATAACCTCCCAACTTCTATACTCAATACTCTGGCTGATGAAAGCCAATGTGTCAAAAGCCTTTTTGACCACCCGATCTACCTGTGACTCAACCTTCACGGAACTATGCAACTGCACTCCTAGATCCCTCTGCTCTACAACACTACCCAGAGCCCTACCATTCACTGTGTAGGCCCTGCCCATATTAGACTTCCCAAAATGCAACACCTCACATTTTTCTGCATTAAATTCCATCAATCAATCCTCAGCCCACTTGGCCAATGGATCAAGATCCTGCTACAATTTTTCACAACCATCTTCACTATCTGCAAAACCACCCACTTTTGTATCATCTGCAAACTTGCTAATCTTGCCCTGTATGTTCTCATCCAAATCGTTGATATAGTTGACAAACAGTAACGGGCCCAGCACCGAACCCTGAAGCACACCACTAGTCACAGACCTCCAGTCCGAGAAGCAACCTTCCACCATCACCTTCTGCTTCCTTCCATGAAGCCAATTTTCTATCCATTGCAGCTATCTCTCCTTGGATCCCATGCGATCTAACCTTCCAGAGCAGCCTACCATGAGGAACGTTGTCGAAAGCTTTACTGAAGAAAATGTTATTTTATAACCTTCTTTGAAATGCTGCAATATTCTTTTTGTACTGTGGTAACCAGTAGTCTTCACCTGTATCCATTATTTATAAAGTGGGCAGAATTAACTTAATATTTTTACTTACTATTACCCTCTATTACATGTCAAAACCTGATTTTCTGTACTCCCTGTCATTATCAATGTTCCAATAAGTTTAATTTATTATCAGCCAGCACCGCCGATCACATTCTTTGTAAATGTACCTTACCTTCTTTTCATATAACATAGAAAAGTACAGCATTGAATTAGCCCTGAAGCCCATAATACTTGTGCCGAACATAATGCCAAGATAAACTAACCCCATCTGCCTTCACATGATCGGTACTCTAACCTAAAACGTATTCTATCCATACCTAAAAACTTCGAATGCCACTATCGAATCTGCCGTCAGCAATGCCCCTGGCAGAGCATTCAAGACATTTAAATCCATTGTATATTAAGTAACTTGCACAAGAACTTAAGAAATACAAGCAGAAGCCCATTTAGCGCTTATGCTGCTCCACCATTCAGTAACGCCATGGCAGCTTTCATCGAGATGCACCACTTTTCTGTGCTGACTATGTCTTTCATATGCAAATCCATGAATAAACATTAATTTTGAATGAGTTGAAACTTTTATGACTGCCAGTTTGCTGCTGAAAAGAACGCACTAACCTTGTAATGACATACTTCAGTTTAATTCTATAGGATGAATGCAAAACAGCATCCTTCCTTTGCATAACGCTTGTCCATGCAAAAGGAGCCTCAAGCTCATTATCATACCAAAAACAATTATACTTGATAATTTCAATACAAAAATTATTGTGAACTTTTTTGAATGGAAGATAGGCAGATACAGTGCCCTCCATAATGTTTGGGAACACAGACCCATCATTTATTTATTTGCCTCTGTACTCCTCAATTTGTGATTTGTAATAGAAAAAAATCAAATGTGGTTAAAGTGCACAGTCAGATTTTAATAAAGGCCATTTTTATACATTTTGGTTTCACCACGTAGATATCACAGTAGTGTTTATACAGTCCCCCCATTTCAGGGCACCATAATGTTTGGGACACAGCAATGTCATGTAAATGAAAGTAGTCATGGTTAGTATTATATTGCATATCCTTTCAATGCAGTGACTGCTTGAAGTCTGTGATTCTTGGACATCAGCAGTTGCCAGGTGTCTTCTCTGATGATGCTCTGCCAGGCCTGTATTGCTGCCATCTTTAGTTTATGCTTGTTTTGGGGGGTAGTCCCCTTCAGTTTTCTCTTCAGCATATAAAAGGTATGCTCAATTGGGTTCAGATTAGGTGATTGACCTGGCCACTCAAGAATTTACCATTTTTTAGCTTTGAAAAACTTTTAGCTTTGTTGCTTTAGCAATATGTTTGGGATCATTGTCTTGCTGTAGAATGAACCGCTGGCCAATGAGTTTTGAGGCATTTGTTTGAACCTGAGCAGATAGGATGTGTCTATACACTGCAGAATTCATTATGCTACTACCATCAGCAGATGTATCATCAATGAAGATAAGTGAGCCAGTTCCTTCAGCAGCCACATGTGCACAGGCCATAATACCCCCACCATCGTGTTTCACAGATGAGGTGGTATGCTTTGGATCTTGGGCAGTTCCTTCTCTCCTCCATTCTTTGCTCTTGCCATCACTCTGATATAAGTTAATCTTCATATCATCTGTCCACAAGACCTTTTTCCACAACTGTGGTTGCTCTTTTAAGTACTTCTCAGCAAACTGTAACCTGGCCATCCTATTCTTGTGGCTAACCAGTGGTTTGCATCTTGCAGTGTAGCCTCTGTATTTCTGTTCATGAAGTCTTCTGCGGACAGTGGTCATTGGCAAATCCACACCTGATTCCTGAAGAGAGTTTCTGATCTGTCGTACAGGTGTTTGGGGATTTTTGTTTATTATAGAGAGAATTCTTCTGTCATCAGCTGTGAAGGTCTTCCTTTGCCTGCCAGTCACTTTGTGATTATTAAGCTCACCAGTGCTCTCTTTCTTCTTAATGATATTCCAAACAGTTGATTTTGGTAAGCGTTTGGCTGATGTCGCTAAGTTTTATTCTTGTTTCTCAGTCTCATAATGGTTACTTTGACTTTCATTGGCACAACTTTGGTCCTCATGTTGATAATAAACAGCAATAAAAGTTTCCAAAGGTGATGGAAAGACTGGAGGAAAGACTAGGTGCTGAAAGCTCTCTTATACCTGCATTAAGGAGGCAATTAAACACACCTGAGCAATCACAAACACCTGCGTAGCCATGTGTCCCAAACATTATGGTGCTCTGAAATGGGGGGGGGACTATGTATAAACACAGCTGTAATTTCTGCATGGTGAAACCAAAATGTATAAAAATGGTCATTATTAAAATCTGACAATGTGCACTTTAACCACATGTGATTTTTTCTATTATAAATCTCAAATTGTGGAGTACAGAGGCAAATAAATAAATAATGGGTCTTTGTCCCAAATATTATGGAGGTATACAAAATATGAAATTAAAAAGTGATCTAACTTCATGTCATGTAATTTCAATTCTATTTTATTTCAATATTATGACTGAGAGACATTCAGTCATAAACCAGCAATGGTCGTATTGCACCATTGGTTCCTCAGCTCACACATACACCAAATATCTGATCCTGTGGTTCCTCGTGTATGAGCTGGATTACTGTTGCGACAACACATCATCAGTAGGATAGAACTAACCTGTCCCATGGTAGGAAAACAACAATTTACCTAACCAGCAGTCAGCATTGTCACAATGTGATATGGTCTACCTCATGGCCACACATGTGAGCAAGCGAGACCATTTGCAGACTGAAGAGATGGAAAATCTCAGGATGTGATACTGATTAATTCTCTTCCAGATCTGGGAGTATTTAAGAGAGGGTAAACTGGAAAAACAGAGGTGAGAATTTTCCTTGCATGATACCACCTTTGGGGTTAATCTCATGGATCATTCAGCACCATAAAGGCCCTGTGGTCTTTAATCAAGGGACCACAAACCTGCCACACACATTTTTGTTCTAATTCTATCAAAACAGATACCCGTTTTCTTTTTCAATACTGCCTTGCAGAGGTCAACTACACTGAAATCAGCAATTGCTGTTTTTCATTTAAAAAAATCAAAATCTATTTCTTACCTCTCAATCAACTGTTTTCCCAGAACAATTTTGGTTCCTTCTACTTTAATAAGTTCCTCGTTGTCATTCGGTATAACAGTCTTTTCAAGTTCCTCCTCTTGTTCTTCTGTCATAGCAACTGGGTTACTTGGTGGAGCATTCGTTTGATAATACAGAGGACAAAATTTATTGGTCCTCATGTGTCCAATGGCACCACAAGCACCACATTTTAACTATTACAAAGGAAAAGAAACAAGGAGATTTGAGTTTCATGCTGAAGCACCAATTGCAAGTGGTTTTAGAAACCACATTTTGACTCCAGAGGTTATTTATAAACTAGCTCCAAACATGGCTCCTCTATGCGCCAAGTACAAATCTGGTGTATGCATACAGAAAGGAAGGAGTAATTTTTTATTATTCTTTGCTTAATATATGTGCTCTCAGGACCACATCCTAAATGCAATTCCAACCTGCCTTAAATTTGCTATTGACAGTGCAATGTGGAACAATCGCTGGGGAAATAGATCCAGAAAAGTGACTAAAGGAAAGGTGGTGTGAAAATCACCCACACAATAAACAACTTCCAAATCAGGTGGTATCCGATTTGCAGGGGAACCTGCAAGAATGTCATTTAACATGAGCTCATTAGTCTATCTCATTTAGCATTTTGAGAAGTCCACACAATAACATGTCCTGAAATCAAAAACAAGATATGGTCTCCATTTAAACAATGCACTGCAGCTGGCACAGGAACACTGGTGGGAATGTTAAATAGGCTGATCTCTTGCAGCTGCTTTTCCCGTTCCTTGCCAGGATTTGGGCAGCACACTGAATAGTGATGCTGACACTCTTTGATGATGGACAATGAAGTCCCCCACTCAGAGTATATTCTGGAATTAGTTACCTTTAGGTCAGGTCTTTCTTTGACTTTTTTGGGTTTCTTTTCTGGTGGTCCTTTTAATTTATCCTTCTCCTGATTTCGTTTGAGTCTCCTAAGCTGCTCCTGAATTCTGCGTCGTTCTCGTCGCATTTCCTCACGATGTTGTTCATCAAATAGTGCAAATTTACGGCTATGAAAAATAAACACCAAATCTTAAGACAAAACATATTGCGTCCTTTTCTATCAAATGTCTATGTTTTTTAGTTCTGTGTCCATTGCCTGCTTAGACCATTACATGGTGATACAAAATGTTCAAAATACATCTATTCCTTCCATCCAAGAGAGATAATGTATCAATTTGTCATCGCATCCCACAGATTGCATCTCCAACAGTGCAGTCAGTGCACTATTGCATCATTCACTGCTGATTCTGAACACAATTGTCCTTCAATGAACTGTTACAAACCTACCCAAAGAGTTAGTTTTATTTTCTAATTAATTCCTTTGCAAAGTCCAAGCCAAACATTACATGTCTTCAAATGTAAATTTTAGCTCCATGCACAATGATGAACGACAATTACTATGCAGTGCAAGTTGAATTTACATTATTGCAACAAAAATGTAACTTACATAAATTCATCATCCTTTGTTGTCCGAATTCTAACATATGCATCGATAACAGCAGCTTTCCTAACAGTCTCGCATCTAACGTACTCCTTCCCATCTTCATCTCGGAATGTACGATAGATCTTCAGCCGTCGTCCTGTAGCTGAGGAGTTAAGACTGGTAATGGAGGCTGTATCATCATCTTTGTGAAATATTCCTGGGGTTGGTGTGCTACATGCTAAAAAAAAGAGAAAAAATTGGGGTGTCACATTGCTAATGTTACCAGGCTTTATTGTATTTAATCCAAACAAAATAATAAAAAACAGTTCCTGATGGAATAGTTGGTTGAATACTGAACTTTCCACTCTCCCCTGGATCCAAATGCAGTTCAGACAAAAGAGATAAAAGTCAAATTACTATGATGCAGTCAAATCCTGTATGAAACAGATCAGTCCTGTTTGGGCTGTCCTAAATTAGTTCCTCCTTTCAATGGCACTTCATAGCAAAACATAGAAAATTTTGGCACTGAAATGCTGTTTCACCAAACAGAGCAGAGGATGGCTATTGTGGTGTTCATCTGCAATGCAGTTAAATATGATAAAAATGGACTGAAACTTACATCTGCAACTAGTTCTATTGTTGTGTATTTTAGGCTTGATATCACTAGCAGGGGTAAAATTGTTAACAAATATATATATTCTCTGACTCTCGTATCTCATATGAACAAAAAGAATGGAGGGATAAAAATAACCTTATGCAAAGAATTCACAACAATAAAATATATGGCAATGAGTTCAATATCCTTTGTATTTTGGAGAATGCTGGTTGATATTCAGTACACAGAAGATATGGACTCAATTCCATGGTATCAATTGCCCTCGAATATCTCACTCATGTATGAATCTAAACATTGTTACATAAAAGATGAAGACACTAACATTGGTAAAAAAATGAAGTAATTCACTCATACATGTTACAATCTCTTAACTCAGCATAGTTAATCTTATTCAGGACAGAAATATGGGCCTTCACTCAGTCATATTATGCTTAAATGCTGGATGGATTTTAACCCTGTAATATTTAAGGGAAAGTCAAATGAGTTTACCACTCTTGATCACTGTTCTGCCCATTTCAAGAACTCCCACAGTTTACCCCACATTTTTGGCACAAAACTTATATCTTGCCGAAGACTAGTGTTGCAGTGCTAATTTTTTGTTTAAAACAGAGGCGTCATTTCAGGTTTTGCTGTGGCAGGGGGGCAAGCTGGTCTCCCAAGAGGGTCAAACATGATTATAGCCTATCACTACATCCCAGTGTATAACTAGTACAATAAAACATATAATAATTTAATAATATAACAAAATATTGCATGGTTGCCCTCACTAATTATCATGAAATATAATTATCAAGCAAGTAAAGAAAAATGACGTAATCATGTGCCGGCCCGGCACCAACTCGCCCTGACTCTCCCGCAGCTCTGGGCCTTCACACTCACACACACTCACATACCCACCCATTCACCCACTCACTCACACACACCTGCAATGGACCACAACTGTACTTCATTTAACACCAGATCCACACCCTCAACAAATGCTTCCTCGCCTATCTGGACTCTACCAAGGATCACAAGCTTGCCCGCCTCCAGACCGGTCCCTCCACTGACACTCCTTGACTCGACCGCCCACCCGCCCGGAGCTCCACCACTGGACCGCTGTGCCGCCTGCCCGACCACCTTGGGGCCGAGATGGCCACCACAAGGAGCAGCAACAACATCCACCGCCTCTCCGACCCTCACCGCCTTCCCGGCTAAACCCAGACCCGGACTACCGAAACTGCCACGGCTGCCGACTCTCACCGCCTCCCTGGGGCCATCGCTGTTGTCGCCACTCTCACCGCCTCCCCGGGACCACCGCCGCTTTCGCCGACCTTCACTGTCTCCCGGGGCGACCGATGATGCTGCCACCGACCCGTATCTCCACTCCAGCCCCACACGAGCCTCCACCAGCGACTCTGCTGACCCTCACCTCTCCACCGGCCACCAGGGGCCAGAGCCATCACCTCACCAGAGTTCCAGGTTCAGCACCAGGCCCACAACTTCCACGATGCACACAGCATGTGGTCTGACTTTGATGGGTCCTATTGCTTCCCCCCCCCCCCCTCCTCCTCCTACATGGATCCTCAGTAGTGATGGGTCTTCCCCTTCCCACTCTTTTAACCAGGTTACCCCGACCACACATCCGCTAGTTAAAATTACCCGCTGTTTGTTTTGGCTTTTTTTTTACAGAGGTGCCGGAGACCAATCACTTAAGTCTATTAAAACAAACTCTAACATCATGAAAGATTAAAAATATAAATAATTTCTACATATTTCACACCAAAAAAACAATGTACAGTTCTGTTCACCTATCTCTGATATTTAAAAACATGCATTTTGAATAACATATGCATGGAGATTTTGAGCATTTTCATTCAAGAAACAAGACAAACCTATCAAGCCTCGATCAACATTTGCACCTTGATCCATTTAAGACTTAACTTGTCGTACCAGTTTTCACCATCTACTCTCATGTACTGACGCATCACAATTTTCTCCTTCAGACTCACTTGGCATTAGTTCTTTCTACCCCAGCACCAGTACACAAATAACATAAGTTAAATGGTACCAAATATCTCTCCTGCAACAATACCAAGCAAGTGTCACTCACATGAACCTTTCCTGTCTTTCTTCTCCTTCTTATCACGGTCTTTATCATTTCCAATTTCTTCTCCCATTAACATCCTCTGCAGTTCCTTGCGTTCCTGTTCCTCACGCTCACGAGAAAGTTGTGAGCTTGTTTTCTTATTCTGTAACATGTTTTCAATATTTTTTCCCATTTCCTCAAAATCACTGTCTTCTGCTGAGCTGCTGTCTGTGTCTGTAGAGAGAACCTCAGTTGAAGACAGGACCCTAAAAGTGAATAAAGGAATTCAGCATTCTGAATTACACTTGTCAATCGTGTGAAAAGCATTTATTTTTCAATTTTGAAACCACTAACGGAACTGTCAAACAATGCAATCTTCAGCTGGCTCGGAAGTCAGCCCAAAGGTCATCTCGACAAACTGAAGATCAGTCCAAATCCTTTCTTTGGCATTAGCATGAAGAATTCCTGTCACAACATTAGCATTTGAATTGAGTCGTCAGATATTTTTGAAAACAAGTTGATAGATGGAATTCTTGTGATCCCCAGGGTGTACATGTGGAGATTAAGTATTAGCATCCTTTACAATGACAGTCTACGTCTATACTGTATTCAAGTCATAAGGTCAGAGAGATACAGCAGAAAAAACAAGCCCTCAAGCCCATCAAGTCCACACCAATCATCAACCTCGTTTACACTAATTGAATGTTAATCCCATTTTTTAATTGAGATATTATGAAGTTGCAAATCATTTCAATCTTTAGAAAATATGACTAACTGTAAGGATCAAAAAATTGTTAGATAGGAGCATGTTACCAGTCTGAATAAAAGAGTAACCCAACAAGTTAAAAGATTATCCTTCAGTCACAATCATTCAGACCTAGTTCTTAAGCTAATTTTAAATCCATTGCATACCCTTCATAACTTCTACACACTTGCATTATCAAAAGATAGACACCAATTCTGATCTGATCCTATATTTGATTGAAGTTTACACAAAAGTTAAGATATAACGATAACAATTGTTTCCTACTTGTTCTGAAGATCAAAAATGCGCTGACATTCCTCCTTGTATCGCTCCTGATGTTCAGCCACTGAAAATCGTGAACCACGGGCAAATTTGCTCATGGGAGTATCCCCTGACCTGGCTTGCTCCGTTGACATTGTACGCACAACATCGATCACTTCCCATCGAGAGAGCTTTTTGATCTGTCATAAAATGAAAAAAAAAAAAAAATTTGAATATTTCAGACTTGCAAATTTTCCACAGAATTTTGTATCGTAGTGCTGGCATAATTTTAAAAAAAAGTTTTATTAAAATAACCTGATATCTAAAAGGTTCTAAAAATCAATGTTGCTTTTGTTCCAGCAGAGACCAGTGAAGGATGCACTTCTGGTAAAGCTACATACTGGAACAACTTACTTCTTCCTCTGGAACTCCAAACTTCCGAAGGAGCTGTTTGGCATTTTTCAAAGATAGTCGCCTGAGGTCAGCATCTGTTCCTGTAACTGTCTTCTTTACTGGTTGAGGCTGGTTGTCATCCTAGAAATGTCAAATAAATGTTTCTTTTAATTTTGAATTTAATGAGGCAACATAAATTAATTTGCGATACCTGAAACAAGAGGTTCGATGTTTATCTTCACAAATAAAATAAATAAAACTGCAAGATAAATTGGAATCTGCAACACAAATTTAATTTTTAATAAGCTGGAATATAAAATCTTAAGATTCTGTAAAAGCAGCTGCAGGTCCTTCAGCAAAACAAAAAATACGGGTTGATATTTGTGGTAAAATCAGACCTTCTCTCTATTCTGATATCATGTACAGGCTTTTGAATAACAAATGCAAAGTCCACCACCCAGGCTTGCTTTTAAACAAATTCTGTGTGTCAGTATTCTACATTATCCAATGTTCATTTGATTAGTAACAATAAGTTCACCATATTTGTCCAGCTATCACATCAAAAACTTTACTCTAATTATTTTGTGAGGACATCCATGAAAATTCCCAGATGGAGACAATAGTTGGCCACTCTCTGCTCCCAGCACTGAGCATGTTATTTGATACAAATCCATCACGGGATAAACTATCGACTGACATCTATTATAAACCTACTGACTCCCATATCTAAACTACACATCTTCCCACCCTACTTCCTGCAAAGACTCTATCCCCTCTCCCAATTCCTCCGTCTAAGCCGCATCTGCGCCTAAGATGAGGTGTTCCATACCAGGACATCCGAGATGTCTTCATTCTTTAGGGAATGGGGGGTTCCCCTCTTTCATCATAGATGAGGCCCTCACATGTGTCTCCTCGGTACCCCACAGTTCAGCTCCTCCTACCCCTAGTCACAACAGGGACAGAGTCCCCCAAGTCCTTACCTTTCACCCCATCAGCTGTCGCATACAACACATAATCCTCTGACATTTTCGCCACCTCCAACGGGATCCCACCACTAGTTACATCTTCCCATCTCCAACCCATGACAATAAACTCTCTTGAATCTTGAATCTCTTGAATCTTTCCGCCCTCCGCAGAGACCGTTCCCTCCGCACTTCCATGGTTAACTTATCCCTTCCCACCCAAACCACCCTCTCCCCAGGTACCTTCCCCTGTAACTGCAGGAAATGCAACACCTGTCCTTATACTCTGTCCAGGGACCTTTCAGGTTAGGCAGAAGTTCACCTGCACCTCCTCCAACCTCATCTACTCTATCGTTGTTCAAGGTGTGGACTCTTGTACATCGGCAACACCAAACGTAGACTGGGCAATCGTTTCACTGAACACCTTCGCTCAGTCCGCTTGGACCTACCTGATCTCCCGGTGGCCAAACACTTTAATTCACCTTCCCATTCTCACACTGACCTTTCTGTCCTAGGCCTCCTCCTTTGGCAGAGTGAGGCCAAACACAAATTGGAGGAACAGCATGTCATATTTTGCTTGTGCAGCTTGCAATGATTATTGTTGATTTCTTGATTTCTCTAACTTCAAGTAAACCCTTACATCCCTTCTCTCTCCATCCCTCCCCCACCCAAGTTGTACCAGCTTCAAAGTCGTCTTGTTAAGTCTCATTGTCTGTACTCGTTTTCACCTAACACATAGCTAACAATGGCCTGTTTCCTTTATCATCGTTATTTTTTTGCATATCTTTCATTCATTTGTTCTATATCTCTCCACATCACTGTCTATATCTCTACTTTTCCTTTCCCCTGACGCTCTGTCTGAAGAAGGGTCTCGACCCGAAACGTCACCTATTCCATTTCTCCAGAGATGCTGTCTGACCTGCTGAGTTACTCCAGCTTTTTGTGTCTATTACTGGTACTGAATGTAGCCTGTCGAATGATGACAATTTCCTTGTCATCTTCATCCGAAGACTGGCCTACTAGTTTAGGTACTCAATGATTATATGCTATCCGCATACTTCCCTTCTTATATTATAACCACAAGGTCAGTTACGAACTTGTGGTGTTGAAAATGAATGACTAATGTAACAAAACTGTCTGTACGTATGATCCAAAAATAGAATCCTAGAACATACTACACTGGATATTACTGACTGCCCTGTCAAAAAACAAAAAATTGTTTCAATTAATAATACCAAAATGCACTCAAATCAAACTAATAATATAGTAATATTATGTTCATGATTTCACCCAAGTAATTCTGGCTTGTACTAGTGGAACTTTACCATTGTTTTAATTTGAAACTTTGTAAATACATTTAATAGATGAGCAAGTAGGCACTTAAGATGCATTCCATACATCTACTGATGCTACAAATAACAAGCAGTACGAAAAGTAAAATGGTTGCTGCAATGGTTGATAAAAAATTTCCATTGCAGTAAATAGTCAGTAGAAATGGAAGAACAGAACTCAAACTCCAAGATATTACCTTCTGCTGCTGTGGTTTGTTGGGAACCTTGACATAGGAAAATCCTTCACCACAGCCAGTAGGATCAGCAACTCCTGTAACCTCCAGTAGGCATTTGCCCTTCATTGCAGCAATGAACGCCCGAGTTGTATTCCAAGGTGCCGTCCTGACCTGCAAGAGGGTGAGATGATGGAAAGGTCAGCAAATATGCCCTTGGTCTTGTCCTTCAAGATAACGATGGCTATGGACGTAGGACAGGATCGGTGCTGGTGTGCAGACTGTACGCTCGCCTCCCGTGCCCTTGGAGGTGCTGTGGTTGTTCCGAGGTTGGCTGTGAGAAGCGCCCCAGTGCAAGGTGGCTGAGGGGGTGATGATGACGATGATACTTTATTGTCACATGTGACAAGTCACAGTGAGAATCTTTGTTTTGAACAAGCAAAGTATTCCATTTTAACACAGCCCACTTTTAACACATTTCATTTGTGGTTCCCCCCAGTTCTTGTTCGAGGGATAGCGCATTTGCAGGTCGATGTGTCTATAAAGTGGGCAACTGGAGGCCCTGCAGCAGCCTGAGGATTGCATGGATCAGGAACTAATCAAGGATTTATCCTTTACTGATATCTAAACTGATCCAATCATCAAGTTTGCTACTTTGTCTGGCAAGCTTATATGACACCTCTCAGGATCTAATACTACCCTTGACTTTTTGATCCATTTTGTATCCTTAAGCGACAGGAATGTACAACAGTTAATGTACAATTGTCCTACATCTGTTCCCATACTTCAACTGTTTTTGAATGCCTATGATTATCCTGAGGCAGAGTTGTCGCATGATCATTGCATCCCGTGGGAGTGCCATGCAGTGACATCTAGAGCTTATGTGCATTATTATATTTTCAAGCATTGAAGATTTTACTTTAAGGAATTAAGCTTCCTTTTTGATACCTCATCATCAATCTTCATCTGAAATTCTTCTTCATTCTCTTCCTCTGGTGCAAAGAATGATTTTTCACCATATCCAGCATCCTGCAAGTATTGAATATGTAACTTAGAGCAGTCAATCAATATTCAGTGATAAGTTTATTTGATACAATCCACTAATTACTTTCAAACAGAGATATATTTTAGAAGCAAAACTTAGATTGTTTTCATTTGAGCAATGTATTTTGCCTGCCGGCGTGAATGGTATATAAATGGAACACAGAGTATTAAACTGAATTTCATAATTGCTATGTTTCATCTAACCTTTAAACGCTGCTCTGCTGCTAACATGCTGTAATATGAACAGCACTGCTCTGGAGATACCATGGCTCGAATCTCTTCTTCAGTTGGTAATCGGAAGTCTGGTTTTAGCACCCACCAGTTTGAATCCATCCCTTCAAAGGCAGATTGATGTAATGTAATAAAGTATGTTTATAAAGTAACACAGAAGGCTCCTGTTCAGTACATATATAATAATTTGGCTACACGCCTTACAATACTGAAATCATATGACCGAGGTTCTTTCTATTACTGCTGTAACAATAGTCAGCTTTACATTACTATAATACAACTAGGCCAAGTGCGGACCCGTTGGGCCCGTTCCCCCAACGCAATTTTCCACCACTCACCCATAGCCCCAACTGCGCAGGCGCAGCTGACATTTTTAAAGTTTAAAATGGCAATAACGTAAAATATAAGATCAATGTGAATGCATCTCACTCTCCCTCTTCAGTCCCCTATTCGCCTCCTCCATTGTCCTCCCTCTCCCCATCCTCCACCAACCCTCCTCTGCTTCCTCCCCTCACCCCCTCCCTCCCCTCCCTTCCCCTCCTCCATTACCTCACCATCTCTGTTCCTACCCCGATCCTCCTCTATTCCTCCACATCCCCCAGCACTCCCTCCCCCTCCTCTTCACCCTCCCTCCTCCTCCCCTCCCACTCAATCCCTCACCTCTCCCTCCCTCTTCTTTCCCCTACCCTCAGTCACTCCCTCCCTCCATAACCCCTCTCCACTCCCTACCCCCCTCCTCTCCCTCTATCCCCTCCTCCCCCACTCCTCACCTCCTCCTATCCCACCCCCCACTGCCCTCCTCTCCCTCTATCCCCACTCCCTACCTACCCCGGTCCCCCCTCCTCACCCTCTATCCCACCCCCTCCACTCCCACACTCCCTCCTCCCTCTCCTCCCTACCGCCCTCCTCTCCCTCAATCCCCCCAGTCTCCCTCCTCACCTCCCCAGGATTTCGATGTAAACCACCGCCGCCCCATTTGCTCCACCATATCAGCGATGAAGTTGTAGTTGAGGCGGGGACTGTCGGGGGGGGGGGGGCACACACACGGGCCGAATGGCCTGGAGCCACGGGAGGGGGAGGGAGAGGCCGAGGCTGCGGCCTAGTCCTTGCTGGGTCCTGGTCCTCTCCCTCCCCGCGGGTCCGGAGCAGCAGCCCCCGGACCCAGTGCTCAGGGCCCAGTCCGTGTCTGTGTCCGCTCCCCAGCGCCCAAAGTCCGGATACAGCCTCAGGGCTCGGCCCACACCAGGCCTCTTCACCTTCCCTCTTCTTTCCCCTCTTCTCCTCCCCTTCCCCTCTCACCTCTCCCCTACCCTCAGTCACTCCCTCCCTCACTCCATAACCCCTCTTCCTCCCTACCCCCCTACCCCCCTGCTCTCCCTCTATCCCCCTGCTCCCCCACTCCTCACCTCCTCCCTATCCCACAATGAAAATCACAATTTTTTTTAATGGAATTCTCAATGAAAATCACGTTTTTTCTTTAAAAAAAACCAAAACATTGTTAGCTGTCAATGAAAACGGAAGAATTTGATTAAAAGAGTTTTTTTGAAGATCACGATTTTTTTAATGCAAATGAGATTCAGGATCCCATTGTGACGTCATTGTAACGTGGCTGACGGGCAGGGCAAGTGGAAAAGTGGTTTGAAAAGTGTTTTTTGTAAAGTTTAAAATGTCAATAACTTGTAAAATATAACATCAATCCGAACGAAACCTGTCTCTGTTACATCCCAGGACAATGGTTAGTAAGTTGGGCCAAAAATTGTAGTGCTATCGTGTACCGTTTTGGCGGGGTTTTGAAACATCACGCACCCGCACGCATACAAACAAACAAA
This sequence comes from Malacoraja senta, assembly GCA_038087875.1. Classification (NCBI taxonomy): domain Eukaryota; kingdom Metazoa; phylum Chordata; class Chondrichthyes; order Rajiformes; family Rajidae; genus Malacoraja; species Malacoraja senta. Next base: position 18,326,881 of record CM075983.1, on the reverse strand, counting down.
CAGAGTTTTAGTTTTATATCTATATATATATATAGATGTTGTAATAGTTTTGTAGTAATGCATTAGCGCATTATTGTGTACATTCTAAAACTTATACCTGTCCGTTTAAAGTCTGCACACAACTTTAATCGCTTTCTGATGCTGCTCTCAGAATGGGAAGGAAATGCCTTCTTTATGTCCTCCATGCGGATTCGACGTGGGCGATCCTTACTTTTCCAGAAAAGACGGTAAATAAATACCTATAAAAATGTTAGCAAATATTGTATATCAGTCTTATAAAGGGTTACAATTTACAAGCTAAGTTAGCTCTAAATTAATGGGCATGTGGGACAGATTAGGTTTCAGGAATATAAATTGGGGAATGGGGCTCATGGGAAAGTTCTGAGAGCTGGGGTAGACCTCATGGGTCAAAAGGCCTCCTTAAAATGAAATATGAGAATTATTCAAAATTATCACCATGCTTACCTGAAGAAAATCTCGCACATGTGTGTTTGCACGCTTTGAATTTGGACCAGGAACTTCATAAAGAGGACATTGCTGGCCTACAACAAATATATCAACCAGCTCTCTAATATGATATCCTTGACGAGTTCGGATGACCAGAAAATCAGTTTCTGGCATCTTGTGTAGGTATATTGGACAACGGAAGAGGTTGTTTTCAAATGCCTGTCAAAACAAATGAAGAGCCATTCAATTAAAGCTCAAATTACTCTATTTCTATTTCAACGACTTATGTTCAGTGTTGCCCCCTTCTTTATAGACTTAGTTTACATTTCGGAACGTCACAAATGAATATCATTTAGGAATCAATGAACCTCAAATGTAGACCAAACTTTCGAAGACAATGCATCACCGGTGAAGATTCATATCACAAAGTTACTATACTATGGTTATTTTTAAACTTTTTTCATTGAAAAAGGTCTTTAAAAATAAAATAATGGATTAAAGATGTATGCCAGGACACAGCCCCCACCGTGTTCTGTCCCATATCTGGATTCTACTCGCACTATCATGGTTCTAATTTCATTAAATGCTAAATCCCTCTGCCGCAGGGACTACTTGAGACATCTCTGTTTAGGTGACTTTGTCTCTCGTTGAGTTGTCTGTAGTCTCATCGCTCGTTCTTTAATCAAAAGATTGTGGCTTCAAGGCTCAACATTGGAATCTGAACAATAAATCTAGTTCTTGTAGTACAGAAACTGTATTGTATTATCTTCTTTCTGATGTTCTATCAAACCCAGACCCTATCCTAACATAATGTAAATATGCCATTCCATGTCATCTATAATCAACTAATTTGCAGTAGATTTGTGCAGGACATATTAAGCAGGTGGAATGAGCCAAAATCTTCAACTTAAACCTGAAAAATAATTGTAATATGCCTTTTAATTCTGGAAAGGCGAGTAGCAATAAAAAATATGTTCCCAGCATCGAGTTGTTCAAGTGAGTATAAGCAAACTGATAAATATCAACAATGACAACGATCACTGTGAAACGCAAAATATAATATGCTGAGGATGGTTCCTCATCGGTTTCTAAAGGCATGAACATTGAATTCTCCAATTTTAGGTAATTAACTGACAAACAACCCCCCCCCCCCAAATGTTTTTAGTTACCTAAAATTGGAGAATTGAATGTTCATACCGTTGGGTTGCAATTTGCTCAAGCAGAATATGAGGTGCTGTTCCTCCAGTTTACGTGTGGCCTCACTCTGGCAATGGAGGAGGCTCAGGATAGAAAGGTCAGTTGTTTCTATTGGAATCAAGGGATATAGGGAGAAGGCAGGCACGGGTTTTTGATTGGGGACGATCAGCCATGATCACAATGAATGGCGGTGCTGGCTCGAAAGGCCGAATGGCCTCCTCCTGCACCTATTTTCTATGTTTCTAGTATGGAAAGGGGAAGAAGAGTTTAAATGGTTAGCATGCAGGAGATGCAGTGGCCCGAGGCAAACCGAGAGCAAATGTGTGGCTTGCGCTCGGCCCGCCTACTGAATCTTCCGGTTGAAGGAACAGAACCTCATATTCCGCTTGGGACGCTTACAGTATGAACAACAATTTATCACAGGTCCTGACCTCCCCATCATCGAAGGGATTTACAGGAGTCGCTGCCTCAAAAAGGCAGCCAGCATCATCAGAGACCCACACCACCTTGGTCACGCTCTTATTTCACTCCTGCCACAGGGAAAAAGGTATAGGAGCCTGAAAAGCTCTGAACTACATCGACTTGGGGACATTGTTTTTGTCTTTGCACTATTATTTGATTTTTGTTGTTGTGTTTAATGGTGTTTACAGAGTTCTGTTAACACATATCTGTTGTGCTGCTGCAAGTAAGAATTTAATTGTTCTACTTCGGAACGTGTGACAATGAAACACTCTTGACTCATGATTGAATTCTCTAACTTTTGGTCATTAGAACTCCCCCCTTCCCCCTTTCTTTCCCCCCTTCCCCCTTTCTTCCCCCCCCCCATCCCTCTCTCCCTTGTGACCCACCTGAACTCACACATATTTCTCCCCCTCCCCCCATATATTTCTCCCACCCCCTTCCACATATATCCCTTCCTCTAGCAATTTTTTTTACAAATAGCAAAGGCTTTGACAATTCGCAACTCCTCAATCTTTTTGTCTCACACCTTCTCGTCTCATCTCTGACCTTTCTCCAACCATCTGTCCATCAAACTCCCCCCTCAGCTGCATCCATCTCTTAATTACCAGGCTTTATCCTGCCCCTATGCTCTTCCAGCTTTCTTTCCCACACTTCCCCCCCCCTCCCCAGCCCAGAAAAGCTGTCTGACTCGCTGCTACTCAGAACATTATGTCTTTTGTTTGTAAACCAACATCTGCAGTTCCTCGTTTCTATTAGTTGCTAGGCGATGTTCTGCCTCCATGTGTGATCCAGCTTTCTTTCTCTACCATAATCAGTCTGAAGAAGGGCCCGTCCTGAAACTTCATCTATCCATGTACTCCACAGAGATGCTGCCTGACCCGCTGAGTTACTCCAGCACTGCATCTTTTTGGGGATTGTTCAAATTACCTAATATTTCATTTTAGCTGCTCATCATTTTGCATTCAATCTAATGCAGAATCATACATACCTGCAATAACTGGCCTGGATGTAAAGATCCCAGGAATGGAGAAGTGTGGCAATAGACAGTCTCTCCATATTTACAGTCAGGTGCACCAGGGTCCTTGCCTGGCTTCTGTAATGTAAAATAATACAATCCAATTACATAAATGGCATATTTAGCAATTTTAGAATTTCAAAAATGCAAACATTTAAATGTAAACTGAAATGAAATGCCAGCTTCAATGAAAGGTTTCTCTACTTGTTCTCCAGTTTGAGTCATGAATCTGTACACCCAGAGTGGATAAAGTAAACATTAATATGCATAGTACCTTTCCTGTAAAATAATTCTATAATAAATTTCAACTCACTCGTTTGTAATAATTTTTGATTTTAGTTGCCATTCCAACTTGCATCATAAGTGGTGGGTATTCTTCACTATACTCCGCAAGAATGAGGTCACCGTCTTTACCAGTCAAATCTTGAGGAGTTCTCATGAAGAACATTTCTCCACCGCCAGAGGCCTGACGTTCTTGCTCACGCATCTAGGAGTAAATCAGAAAGAGGACATCAGCCTATTATCAAACAGAATAGAAAGAAATACCAAACAAATGTGCCAATGAAGTGCAGATACTAATATTTTCACAGATACTCATATTTCCTTATGAAATAAAATGAGGCCATACAACCCATTCAGTAAAGCAATATTCTCCCCCACTTCCCTGTGCTCAATTTTCTCACACAAGGCCAGGTTTCTCCCAACATCTGTTGTTGGGTCGTGATTTGTGGACCTACAAAAGTTCAAACTAGTTCAACTTTTCACTTGATTTGCATTTTTACCCCATAAAGAAACCTCACAACAAAAATGTAAACAACTTTGAGAAATCCCTTGGTCTGTTTATCCTTGACCAGGCAAACAACTTTACGAGCTGATACTGAAATTTTGTACACCAACGTATTTTCAACATAAAATATTAATGCTCTGTCTTCCTCGCTATTGCTATGCTAATCCTTGCAATCTGATCTATTCCTTGTGATTTACCCGAATTTCCTTTGTATTTCTGATAGTGTTGGTACTATCAGCATATTGTAAAATACTAGCCATCCTCTATTATTTATGGTTTGTACATAAATGCAGTTAAAAAAAGGACAATGCATGGTTAATGGAACTGGAGTTGAAGAGAACATACACAAAGATATTAGGATGGAGAAAGTTCAAAAGTTATAAGTAGTATAAGATCATTTATATATTTAGAAATGAGGATGAAAATCCAATATCATTGATGTTGATAATCAATGGATGCCCAGTAAACATTTGCTGAGGCAAGGCCAGTGACTGAGCAATAGCACAGCAGTGCAGAAAAATATCAATGGAATAATTTAAGCTTGCAGAGGAATAGAATATGGATGAACATTCCATCAGTAACATAGTAATAAGAAATCCACTCCCTCAGACTCTCCCAACACTACCACAGGTTCTTTCCGTTCTGACATTCATCCATCTCTCTTCAGAATGCCCCGAGGAAATATCAGAATAAGGGATGTCCCTACCCCCCTACCCCTCCTACTTCAACTCTCCCTCCCCACTCTTCCCCCTCTCTCCTCTCCCCCTCCCTCCCCTCCCACACCCTCTCTTCCCCCTCCATCACCCCTCTTCACCCCCATCTCCCACCCACCCCCTTCACCTCTCTCTTGCACCACTCCCCGTTACCCCTCTGCCCCTCACTCCCCACTGTTCCCCTCTCCCTCCCCCACCTCTCTCCCTCCCACTCCCTCTCTCCCTCTCTTCCCCCTACTCCTCTCCCCTTCCCCTCATCCCCTCTCCCCCCTTCCTGCCCTCCCCGCTCTCCTCCCACTCCCCACTCTCCTCCCCCTCCCTCTCACCCACCCTGATCTCCTCTCCCTCCCCAATCTCTCCCCTTTCCTCTTCCCCCTCTCCCCTCCCTCCCCCTCTCCTCTTCTCTCCCCACCCCGTCTTCCTCTCCACCCCTCCCCCGCCTGTGTTTGGGGGGTGGTTAGTGTGAGTGCGATGCCGCAGCCCCCCCCTCCCGCAAACGCGCGTTGTGAAAACAGCCCGCCAACAGTCTCTCTGTCTTTAAGACAGAACTGCAGATGCTTGAAAATCAAAGGTACACAAAAAATGCTTCATAACCTCAGCGGGTGCAGCAGCATCTATATCAAAAGAAATAGACAACGTTTCGTGAAAAAACCCGTCTGAGGATGTGTTTCCGCCAAAAGCATTGCCTATTTCCTTCACTCCATAGATGCTGCTGCACCCGCAGTGTTTCTCGAGTTTTATTGTGTGTACCAGTCTATCTGTCTCTCCCCTCTCTCTCTCTCTCTGCCCTTCTCTCTTCACAGCCCGCGGCTCAACTCATGCACGCCTGCTCCAACCCACCCCCTTCACCTCTCTCCCCCATCCTCTTCTTCCTCTCTCCACCCCTCTCCTCTCTCACCCTCCTCTCTCCCCACCTTCCTCACCCCCCTTCCTCTCAACCCTCCTCCTCCCCCACCTCACAATTTTTTTTCTAACATTAAATTTTCTCTCTCTGCACCACCCCCCCCCCCTCGAGACGCACCTGAGAGGTGATGGCTATTCGTCAGTGGATAGGGTGGAGATGGAATAAAAGAAAATTAAAATATTAATATAATATAAAGTAGGCATGCAGGTGCAGCAGGCAGTGAAGAAAGCGAATGGTATGTTGGCCTTCATAGCAAGAGGATTTGAGTATAGGAGCAGGGAGGTTCTACTGCAGTTGTACAGGGTCTTGGTGAGACCACACCTGGAGTATTGCGTACAGTTTTGGTCTCCAAATCTGAGGAAGGACATTATAGCCATAGAGGGAGTGCAGAGAAGGTTCACCAGACTGATTCCTGGGATGTCAGGACTTTCATATGAAGAAAGACTGGATAGACTTGGCTTATACTCGCTAGAATTTAGGAGATTGAGAGGGGATCTTATAGAAACGTACAAAATTCTTATGGGGTTGGACAGGCTAGATGCAGGAAGATTGTTCCCGATGTTGGGGAAGTCCAGGACAAGGGGTCACAGCTTAAGGATAAGGGGGAAATCCTTTAAGACCGAGATGAGGAAAAACTTTTTCACACAGAGAGTGGTGAATCTCTGGAACTCTCTGCCACAGAGGGTAGTTGAGGCCAGTTCATTGGCTATATTTAAGAGGGAGTTAGATGTGGCCCTTGTGGCTAAAGGGATCAGGGGGTATGGAGAGAAGGCAGGTACGGGATACTGAGTTGGATGATCAGCCATGATCATATTAAATGGCGGTGCAGGCTCGAAGGGCCGAATGGCCTACTCCTGCACCTATTTTCTATGTATCTATGTATCTAATATCAAGGTGTGTGATGAGTGTGTGTGTTTGTGGGTGCCAGATTCACACCCCGCAACCCTGCTTTGGAGGTACAGACCCAACGGGTGGTTAGTGTGACGTCACAGCCCCCCACCCCAAACGCACGTTCGGTGTCCAGACCCAACGGGTCTGCACTTGGTCTGCCTGACTTGTGTCTGCCATCCGCCCGACGTGTCACAAATCCCCTTTGATACCGCTCTAGGCCCACACAGCCCGCGGAAACGCCGATATTTTTTACCGTTTCTAAAGAGATTACGTTTATCTTTACGAATAGACAATCCTGATTAAATTTGGTCGTGTTTATGTACACTTTTTAAAATAAAATACCTCTCCCCCCCCCCCAAACCAAACATTTCAAAATGTTAAAAAAAAAACAGCTCAGCCATAGAATGTTAGTAAAGATTCCGTTGTGTGATGTCACAATGCACAATGCTCACAGATGTCCAATCGGAATGAATCCGTTTACATATGCCTTTGCAGCAGCCACAGCCCAGCCCCTCCCCCCCCACCCCCGCAGCCTGAGTCGAAGGGCGTCGTCACGTTTGTGGCAATAGAGAAAGAGGATTGGGGGTGATAGGGAATGGGAAACAGATGGACTGTCCCTACCCCTCCTACTTCAACTCTCCCTCCCCACTCTTCCCCCTCTCTCCTCTCCCCCTCCATCCCCTCCCACCCCCTCTCTTCCCCCTCCACCACCCCTCTTCACCCCCATCTCCCCCCCACCCCCTTCACCTCTCTCTTGCACCACTCCCCGCTACCCCTCTGCCCCTCACTCCCCACTGTTCCCCTCTCCCTCCCCCACCTCTCTCCCACCCCCTCCCTCTCTCCCTCTCTCCCTCTCTTCCCCCTACTCATCTCCCCTTCCCCTCATCCCCTCCCCCCTTCCTGCCCTCCCCGCTCTCCTCCCACTCCAAACTCTCCTCCCCCTCCCTCTCACCCACCCTGATCTCCTCTCCCTCCCCAATCTCTCCCCTTTCCTCTTCTCCCTCTCCCCTCCCTCCCCCTCTCCTCTTCTCTCCCCACCCCGTCTCCCTCTCCCCTCTTCTCTCCCCACCCCGTCTTCCTCTCCCCCCCCTCCCCCTCCCCCCTCCCCCCGAGTGTGTTTGGGGGTGGTTAGTGTGAGTTTGGGGGGTGGTTAGTGTGAGTGTGATGCCGCAGCCCCCCCCCCCTCCCGTGCATGAGTTGAGCCGCGGGCTGTGAAGAGAGAAGGGCAGAGAGAGAGAGAGAGACTGGTACACAAAAAAAAGATGGAGAAACACAGCGGGTGCAGCAGCATCTATGGATCAAAGAAAATATGCAACGTTTCGGTAGAAAACCATTCTGAGGATGGGCTTCGACCCAAAGCATTGCCTATTTCCTTCGCTCCATAGATGCTGCTGCACCCGCTGTGTTTCTCCATCTTTTTTTTGTGTACCAGTCTCTCTCTCTCTCTCTGCCCTTCTCTCTTCACAGCCCGCGGCTCAACTCATGCACGCCCGCTCCAACCCCACCCCCCTTCACCTCTCTCCCCCATCCTCTTTCCTCTCTCCACCCCTCTCCTCTCTCCCCCTTCCTCTCCACCCTCCTTCCCCCTCTCCTCTTCTCTCCCCACCCCGTCTACCTCTCCCCTCTTCTCTCCCCACCCCGTCTTCCTCTCCCCCCCTCACCCCATCCCCCCGAGTGTGTTTGGGGGTGGTTAGTGTGAGTTTGGGGGGTGGTTAGTGTGAGTGTGATGCCGCAGCCCACCCCCCCTCCCGCAAACGCGCGTTGGGAAAACAGCCCGCCAACAGTCTCTCTGTCTTTAAGACGGAACTACAGATGCTGGAAAATCGAAGGTACACAAAAAATACCTGTATATCATCAGCGGGTGCAGCAGCATCTATGGATCGAAGTAAATAGGCAACGTTTCGGTAGAAAACCAGTCTGAGGATGGGCTTCGGCCCAAAGCGTTGCCTATTTCCTTCGCTCAATAGATGCTGCTGCACCCGCTGTGTTTCTCAAGCTTTTTTTTGTGTACCAGTCTCTCTGTCTCTCCCATCTCTCTCTCTCTCTCTCTCTGCCCTTCTCTCTTCACAGCCCGCGACTCGACTCATGCACGCCTGCTCCAACCACCCCCCTTCACCTCTCTCCCCATCCTCTCTTTCCTCTCTCCACCCCTCTCCTCTCTCCCCCTTCCTCTCGACCCTCCTCCTCCCCCTCTTCAAACATTTAATTTTCCCTCTGCCCCAACACCTCTAGACGCATCTGAGAGGTGAGGGCTATTCGTCAGTGGATAGGGTGGAGATGGGATAAAAGAAGCAAATTAAAAAATTAAAATAATATCAAGGGGTGTGATGAGTTTGTGTGTTTGTGGGTGCCGGATTACGTGCTTTGGAGGAAAGGGGGTGATTAGTGTGAAGCCACAGCCTTCCCCCCCCCCCCCCACAAACGCACGTTCGGTGTCCCAACGGGTCTGCACTTGGTCTAGTATACTTTTAAAACTCTCTGGCTGCCGTCCGTCTGTACGTCTGTACGTCTGTACGTCTGTACGTCTGTACGTACAACGTTCTGCTTGACCTGTCCCGCCTTTGATACCGCCCCGCGCCCGTGGGAATAGAGAAAGATGATTGGGGGTGATAGGGAATGGGGAACAGATGGACTGTCCCTACCCCTCTTACCTCCACTCTCCCTCCCCTCTCCTCTCCCCCTCCCTCCCCTCCCTCTCTTCCCCCTACTCCTCTCCCCTTCCCCTCATCCCCTCTCTCCACCTCTAACATCCTCTCCCCCCTTCCTGCCCTCCCCGCTCTCCTACCACTCCCCACTCTCCTCCCCCTCCCTCTCCCCCACCCTGCTCTCTTCTCACTCACCAATCTCTCCCCTTTCCTCCTCCCCCTCTCCTCTTCTCTCCCCACCCCGACTGTCCCTACACCTCCAACTTCCACTCTCCCTCCCCACTCTACCCCCTCTCTCCTCTCCCCCTCCCTCCCCTCCCACACCCACTCTTACCCCTCCACCCCCCCTCTTTACCCCCATCTCCCCCCCCACCCCCTTCCACTCTCTCTTGCACCACTCCCCGCAACTACTCACTCCCAACTCTTCCCCTCTCCCTCCCCCACCTCTCTCCCTCCCCCTCCCTCTCTCCCTCTCTTCCACCTACTCATCTCCCCTTCCCCTCATCCCCCCCTCTCCACCTCTAACATCCCCTCCCCCCCTCTCCCCCCTTCCTGCCCTCCACGCTCTCCTCCTAACTCACCACTCTCCTCCCCATCCCTCTCCCCCACCCTACTCTCTTCAACCTCACCAATCTCTCCCCTTTCCTCCTCGCCCTCTACCCTGCCTCCCCCTCTCCTCTTCTCTCCACACCCCGTCTTCCTCTCCCCCTTCCCCCCGAGTGTGTTTGCGGGGTGGTTAGTGTGTGTGATGCCGCAGCACCCCCCCCCCCTTCCCGCAAACGCGCGTTGGGAAAACAGCCCACCAACAGTCTCTCTGTCTTTAACACGGAACTTCAGATGCTGGAAAATCAAAGATACACAAAAAAAAGCTGGAGAAACACAGCGGGTGCAGCAGCATCTATGGAGCGAATGAAATAGGCAAAGCTTTGGGCCGAAGCCCATCATCAGTTTTTTTTTAACCTGAAACGTTTCCTATTTCCTTCGGCCCAGTCTCTCTGTCTCTCCCATCTCTCTCTCTCTCTCTCTGCCCTTCTCTCTTCACAGCCCGCGGCTCGACTCATGCACGCCCGTTCCAAACACCCCCTTCACCTTTTCTCCCCCATCGTCTCCTTCCTCTCTCCACCACTCTCCTCTCTCCCCCTCCTC
>CM075983.1:18134198-18316474 GCA_038087875.1 Malacoraja senta | reverse complement strand
GCATTTGATCAAGTAGAATGGAATTATATGGATAAAGTATTACAAAAATTTCAACTGGGAGAGAATTTTATTTTATGGATTAAGTTACTATATAACAAACCTACAGCTAGAATACTTACTAATAACATATTATCCTCGAAATTTCAACTATCAAGGGGAAATAGACAAGGATGCTCATTATCACCACAGCTGTTTGCTCTCATTATTGAACCGCTAGCAGAAAAAATTAGAATACACCCTGATATTCATGGATATAATACTAAAGACTCATATAATAAAATATCTTTATACGCGGATGATATATTATTGTATATTACAAAACCTCAAATCACTATACCAAATATATTAAATTTAATTGAAGACTTCGGATCTTTTTCTGGATATAGAATAAATTGGAATAAAAGTGAAATTATGTCAATAAAAACCGAAAGATTCAACACATCTTTTAAAATTCCCTTTTAAAATAGCTACAGAAAAATTTAAATATTTGGGAATCGAAATTACCAGAGCATATCAAGGTATGCTCAGGGCAAATTTTGACCCCCTACTTAATAAACTGAATACATTAATTAAATTCTGGAAAACGCTTCCGATGTCTTTAATAGGCCGAATAAACGCAATAAAAATGATCTTTTTACCACAAATTTTATACCTATTTCAATCAATTCCTATATACTTACCTAAGAAGTTTTTTAAAAAACTCGACTCAGATATCACTAATTTTATATGGGACTATAAATCACATAGAATACAAAAAACCCATCTGAATAAATCTAAAGTATTGGGGGGGTCTAGCACTACCCAATTTTATGTATTATTATTGGTCAGTAAATATTAAAAACATGATTCAACTGATGGATAACTCCGCCCAGCAAGTAGACTGGATTGTAATGGAGAAAGAGGATTGCTCCTCTAGAAACATTGGAGCGATCCTCCTCTCTCCAATGAAATTGAATAACATAAACTATAATAAGAACCCAATTATTCATAGTACAATCCGTATTTGGAAACAAATAAAACAAAATTTAAAATTAAGAAACTTATCACTTTTATTACCTATAGTCAATAACCCTTCGTTTAGTCCTTCTATTATAGATAAAGCTTATACACAATGGGATAGACTAGGAATTAAAACGCTTGGTGACTTGTATGAAACTGGAAAATTACTTTCATTTCAACAATTACAAATAAAATATAAACTCGGAAATAATCAATATTTTAAATACTTTCAAATATGCGACTATTTGAAAAAATATATAAAAGATCATCATAATAACCCAGCAGATGTACTGGACGAGGCAATGCAGATAAAAGCGGAATCAGCAAACTTAATATCATATTTGTACAATATTATCTTAAATGTACAAATACCATCTACGGAGGGTATCAGAAGAGACTGGGAACAAGAGTTAGCTATTAAAATTTCAAAGGAAAGTTGGAATGAATACTTATTAAAAGTACATAAATGCTCGATTAATGTAAGACACACTTTAATACAATTTAAAATTTTACATAGATTATATTATTCGAAAACTAAAATTCATAAAATTTTCCCAAACGTATCATCTATTTGTGATAAATGTCAATCCCAAGAAGCAACTATAGCGCACTCATTTGTCTTCTGTACAAAAATTCAAAAATTTTGGAATGAAATTTTTGAAATCTTTACAAAGTTATTTAAAACAAGACTGATACCCAAAGCAGAATGGATTATCTTCGGAATAACGGAAGATGATCCAGAACTAAATGTGTTTCAAAAGAAATTAATGGATTATGGGTTAATAACTGGAAAAAAGCTAATTCTAAAATTTTGGAAGAAGGCTCCAATACCAACTATAAATATGTGGATTTCAAATATGTTTGAAACACTACACCTTGAAGAGATAAGACTCCTCCTAGCAGGTAAACCAGATCACTTCCACCTGACGTGGTCTGCATTTATAGAATTATTACAAACATAGGGTGCAAAAGTACTTTAAAAAAATAAAAAATTGAGGTCGGGTAAGGGGGGATGATAGTTGAAGAGTTGGTATGTCCTATTTACGTGATGCTCAAAAAAAAAAACATTTGTTTTTCTTTTTTTTCTCTCTCTCTTTTCTTTTCTTAGGGCCTATTTCTTAACTCTTTTTCTTTTTGTTTTTAATTTCGCTCTCATAGGGTCTTCGTCCTTTTTTGTTGTTACATTTTCTACACTTTTCTACACTTGCACTTTTTCCTTCACTTTCTTCTCTCTTTCAATCTTTTCTTTCTTTAGTGTAAAAAAATAAATAAAGGGAGTACATTAATTGTAAGAAGATATAAATGACGAGTATTAATGTATGTGGCTGTGATGTAATGTACTTCTAATAAATAAAAATTAAAAAAAAAAAAAGAGAATGGGGAACACATGGACTGTCCCTACCCCTCCCCCTTCCACTCTCCCTCCCCACTATTTCCCCTCTCCCCCTCCCTCCCCTACCCCATCTCCCTCCTCCCCCATCCCTCCCCCACACCTCTCCCCATCCCTCTCTCCCCTCCCCAATCCTCTCTCTCCCCTCCCCATCCCTCTCTCCCCTCCCCATTCCTCTCTCCCCCCCCACCCCATCCCTCTCCTCCCCCTCTCCATCTCCCTATCCTCCTGCTTCCACCCATTCCCTCCCCCCACCCCCCTTCTTACCCCACTCCCTTCCCTCTCTCGCCCACCCCCTTCCCCCTCCCTACTCTTCCCCCTCCATCCACACTCTTCCCCCTCTACCCCATCTCCCTCCTCGCCTCCCCCCCTCCCCTCTCTCCTCCTCCACCCCTCTTCTGCCCCTCACCCTCTCCTCCCCCTCCTCCCCCTCCTCCCCCTCCTCCCATCCCTCTCTCCCCACCCCCTTCCCTCTCCCCCGCCCCCTTCCACATACCCCTCTTCCACCACTCCCCCTACCCACCACCCTCCCCATTCTTCCACTTCTTTCCCCCCCACCCCTCTCCCCCTCCCTCCCCTACCCCATCTCCTCACCTCCCTCCCCATCCCTACCGCCCTCCCCCCACACCTCTCTCCCGCTCCCCATCCCTCTCTCCTCCCGTCCCCCATCCCTCTATCCTCCCCCTCTCCATCTCCTCCTCCTCCTCCCACCCCCACCCCCCTTCTCCCTCCACACCCTTCCCCTCCCTCCCATACCCCATCTCCCTAATCCCCTCCCTCCCCACACCTCTCCCCCTCCCCGTCCCTCTCTCCTCCCGTCCCCTTCCCTCTCTCCCCAGCCCCCTAACCCTCTGTCCCTCATCCACCACTCCCCCTACCCCTCCCTCCCCACTCTTCCACTTCTCTCCCCCTTACCCCACCGCTCTCTCTCCCTCCCCAATCCCTCTCCCCCTCCCTCCCCTCTCCCCTTCCCCGCTGTCCCTCTTCCACCACTCCCCCTACCCCTCACCCCCTCCCTCTCTCCCACTACCACCACACCCCCTACACCTCTCCCCCTCCCTCCCCATTCTTCCACTTATCTCCCCCACCCCCCATCCCTCCCCACTCCCTCTCCCCCCCTCCTCCCTTCCCACCCTCCCTCTCCACCACCCCCTTCCCCCTCTTGCACCACTCCTCCCTACCCCTCACTTCCACCACTCCCCACTACACCTCTCCACCTCCCCATTCTTCCACTTATCTCCCCCCATCCCTCCCCCCCTCCCCAATCTTCCCCCTCTTTCCGCTCTTCCCCTCCCTCACACTCTTCCCCCTCTCTCCTCACCCCTCCCACCCCCTCTCTTCCCCCTCCCCATACCTCTTCACCCCCATCTCCCCCAACCCCTTCCCCTCTCTTGCACCACTCCCCGCTACCCCTCACTCCCCACTCCCTCCCCCTCCCTCTCTTCCCCCTACTCCTCTCTCCCCTTCCCCTCATCCCTCTCCACCTCTAATATCCCCTCCCCCCCTCTGCCACCCCCCTACCCCTCTCCCCCTTCCTGCCCTCCCCGCTCTCCGCCCCCTCCCTCTCGTCCACCCTGCTCTCCTCTCCCTCCCCAATCGCTCCCTTTCCTCCTCCCCCTCTCCCCTCCCTCCCCTCTTCTCTCCCCGCCCCGTCTCCCTCTCCCCCCTACCCTCTTCTCTCCCCACCCGTCTCCCTCTCCCCCTCCCCCCGCCTGTGTGTTTGGGGGGTGGTTAGTGTGAGTGTGATGCCGCAACCCCCCCCGCAAACGCGCGTAGGGGAAACAGCCCGCCAGTCTCTCTGTCTTTAAGAAGGAACTGCAGTTGCTGGAAAATCGAAGGTACACAAAAAAAAGCTCGATAAAACTCAGCGGGTTTCGGCCCAAAGCGTTGCCTATTTCCTTCGCTCCATAGATGCTGCTGCACCCGCTGAGTTTCTCCAGCTTTTTTTTGTGTACCAGTCTCTGTCTCCCCTCTCTCTCTCTGCCCTTCTCTTCACAGCCCGCGGCTCGACTCATGCACGCCCGCTCCAACCCCCCTTCACCTCTCTCCCCCATCCTCTCCTTCCTCTCTCCCCCCTCCTCTCCCCCCTTCCTCTCCACCCTACTCCTCACAAATATTTTTTTTCAAACATTAAATGTTCTCTCTGCCCCCCCCCCTCTAGGTGAGGAGGGGGAGAGAGGGTTATTCGTCAGTGGATAGGGTGGAGATGGGATAAAAGAAGCCAATTAATAAAATTAAGATAATATCAAGGGGTGTGATGAGTGTGTGTGTTTGTGGGTGCCAGATTCCCACCCCGCAACCGTGCTTTGGAGGAACAGACCCAACGGGTCTGCACTTGGTCTAGTCTATATTTAAAACTCTGTGTGTGTGTGTGTGTGTGTCTGCTTGACTTGTGCCAGCCAGCCCCTTTGATTCCTCGCTACGCCAACACCGCACGCAGAAACGCCGAGATTTTTTCCATTTCGTTAGAGATTTCACTTTTTTTACGAGTTGCCACTCCTGATTAAATTTCGTTGTGTTTATGTACACTTTTTAAAATAAAATCCTTCTCCCCACCCCCAAAATTGCAAAATGTTTAAAAAACAGCTCTCAGCCATAGAATGTTACTGAAGGTTCCGTCGTGTGATGTCACAATGCCCAATGCTCACAGATGTCCAATCGGAATGGATCCATTTACATATGCCTTTGCAGCAGCCCCAGCCCCAGCCCCTCCCCCCACCCCCGCAGCCTGTGCCGAAGCGCGTCATCACGTGTGTGGGAATAGAGAAAGAGGATTGGGGGTGATAGGGAATGGGGAACAGATGGACTGTCGCTACCCTCCGACTCAACTCTCCCTCCCCACTATTTCCCCTCTCTCCCCCCACCCCTCTCACCCCACACTCTTCCCCTGCCTCCCCTAACCCCCTCCCTCCTCCCTCCCCTCCCTCCCCCATCTCTCCCCCTCCCCACACCTCTCTCTCGCTCCCCCATCCCTCTCTCCCCCTCCCCATCCTTCTCTCCTCCCCTCTCCTCACCTCTCCCTCTCCTCCCCCACCTCCTCCCACCCCCGTCCCTCTCCCCCACCCCCCTTCCCTCTCTCCACAACCCCCCTTCCCCTCCCCCACCCCCTTCCCCCTTTCCCACTCTTCCCCGTCCATCCACTCTTCCCCCTCTACCCCTACCCCATCTCCCTCCTCCCCCACACCTCTCTCTCCCTCCCCTCTCCTCCCCTCCCCCCACCCCTCTCCTCCCCTCCCCCCACCCCTCTCCTCCCCCTCTTCCCTCTCCCCCCTTTCGCTCACCCACCCCCTCTCCATCTACCTCTCCATCTCCTCACCTCTCCCTCTCCTCCCTTTCCCCCCTTCCCTCACCCACCCCCTTCCCTCTCTCCACAACCCCCTTCCCTCCCCACCCCCTTCCCCCGCCCTACTCTTCCCTCTCCATCCACACTCTTCTCCCTCTACCCCTACCCCACCTCCCTCCTCCCCCACACCTCTCTCATCCTACCCTCTCTCCTCCCCTCTCCCACCCTTCTTCCCTCTCCCCTTCCCTCACCCACCCCCTCTCCATTTCCCTCTCCCTCACCCCACTCCTCCCCCTCCTCCTACCACCCCCTTCACTCTCTCCCCCACCCCCTTCCCTCTCTAACCCACCCCTTCCCTCTCTCCCCGCCCCCTTCCCCCTACCCCTCTGTCCCTCTTCCACCACTCCCCTTCCCTCCCCACTCTTCCACTTCTCTCCCCCTTACCACACCCCTCTCCCACTCCCTC
This sequence comes from Malacoraja senta, assembly GCA_038087875.1. Classification (NCBI taxonomy): domain Eukaryota; kingdom Metazoa; phylum Chordata; class Chondrichthyes; order Rajiformes; family Rajidae; genus Malacoraja; species Malacoraja senta. Next base: position 18,310,336 of record CM075983.1, on the reverse strand, counting down.
CCTCCCCTCCCCTCCCTTCCCCCTCCCTCCTACCCCTCTTCCACCACTCCCCCTACCCCTCCCCACTCTTTCCACTCTCCCCTCCCTCCACACTCTTCTCCCTCCCTCCCTCCCCCACTCCCACACACCTCTCTCCCCTATCCCTCTCTCCTCCCGTCCCCCACCCCTCTCCTCCCCCTCTCCATCTCGCTCTCCTCTCTCCTCACCCCTCTCCTCTCTTCCTCCTCCAACCCCCATCCCTCTCTCCCCCACCCCTTCTCCCTCCACCCCTTCTCCCTCCACTCTTCCCCCTCCCTCTACACTCTTCCCCCTCCCCCTCCCTCTCCTACCCCATCTCCCTAATACCCTCCCCATCCCTCCCCCCACCTCTCTCCCCCTCTCCCATCCCTCTCTCCTCCCGTACCCCTTCCCTCTCCCCGCCCCCTTCCCCCTACCCCTCTGTCCTTCATCCACCACTCCCCCTACCTCTCGCTCCCCACTCTTCCACTTCTCTCCCCATTACCCCACCCCTCTCTCCCCCCTTACTTCCCCTTCCCTCCACTCTCTCCCCCCACCCCTTGGATGGGGGAGGGGGAGAGATGTGTGGGGGAGGGGGAGGGAGGAGATTAGGGAGATGGGGTAGGGGGAAGAGTGTGGAGGGAGGGGGAAGAGTGTGGAGGGAGAAAGAGGAGAGACCCAAGAAGAAATAACTGAATATGTCGAGGATCAACGAGAAAGAACACAAAACATGGAGCAAGAGACACAACGAAAATGAACATAACTAAATACATTTTATCTTTACCATTTAAATTGTTGTATTTTAAGTTATTTACATTTTAAGATTTCATAAATCACTTTTCCACTTGCAGCGCGTCATCCGCTATCTCTCTGCTCTCTCTCTCTTTGATCTTTATCTTTTTCTCTGCCCTCTCTCTCTCTCTTCCACTCTGTCTGTGCACACTCTCTCTGCCCCCCCCCCTCTAGACGCACCTGAGAGGTGAGGGTTATTCGTCAGTGGATAGGGTGGAGATGGGATAAAAGAAGCCAATTAATAAAATTAAGATATCAAGGGGTGTGTTGAGTGTGTGTGTTTGTGGGTGCAAGATTCCAACCCCGCAACTGTGCTTTGGAGGAACAGACCCAACGGGGGGGGGGGGGTGGTTAGTATGACGCCGCAGCACCCACCCCCCCCCCGCAAACGCGCGTTGGGGAGACAGACCCAACGGGTCTGCACTTGTTCTAGTGTACATTAAAAATCAAGAGGGTAACCAGGGAGAAGGTCAGATCAGTCAAGGATAATAGAGAGAATGTATGGTTAGTCAGAGGATATCAGCGAGAAAGTAAACAAGTACTTTGCATCTGTATTCACTAAGGTGAGGGACATGGAGGATGGTGGGATCAGTGTGGGGTATACTAATATGCGAGAGCAGTTTGAGATTAAGAAGGATGTGATGCTGTGTCTTGGAAAAACATGAAGGTGAATAAATCCCCAGGGCCTGATGGGATAATTCCCACGTTGTTTAGAGTCGAGGGTGAAGATTGCAGGATCCATGACAGAGATTCTTGAATCCTCTCTAGCCACAGGCCTGGAAGACTGGAGAGTAACTAATGTTTCAGGAGGAAAATGAAGATAATACAGGGATTATAGGATGGTGAACCTCATGTCAATGGGGGAGGGGCTGCTCTTGGAGAGGATTCTTTGGAAAAGGATTCCCATTTGGAAGAGAATGCGATAATTAGACAACATTGCTTTGTCCATGACAGTTTATGCATTACTAACTTGATTGGGTTATTTTAGGAGGTTGAAGGGCCTGTACATGTGCTGTTCTGCCTATGTGCCATATGTTTTATATAAGCAAATAATTCAAATATTTACAAAGTTTGCATCCGCACAACTGTCAACTGTGATGCCTCTCTATGCTAATCCCATTTGTCAGTATTGGAACCAAATTTCTCTCTGCCTTTCCTATCCAAGCACTTCAGTTCATAATGCCTGTGCCAAACATACCTGATTAAATGCCTTTGAAAAGTTACCATAGCATATACTTCCACTGGAAGCTTTTTCCAAATGACAGAGAATTCCAGAGATTCACCACTCTCTGTGAGAAAAACATTTTTCACACAGAGAGTGGTGAATCGCTGGAATTCTCTGCCACAGAAGGTAGTTGAGGCCAGTTCATTGGCTATATTTAAGAGGGAGTTAGATGAGCAGGGAGGTTCTACTGCAGTTGTACAGGGTCTTGGTGAGACCACACCTGGAGTATTGCGTACAGTTTTGGTCTCCTAATCTGAGGAAAGACATTCTTGCCATAGAGGGAGTACAGAGAAGGTTCACTAGACTGATTCCTGGGATGGCAGGACTTTCCTATGAGGAAAGACTGGATGGACTCGGCTTGTACACGTTGGAATTCAGAAGACTGAGGGGGGATCTTATAGCAACTTACAAAATTCTTAAGGGGTTGGACAGGCTAGATGCAGGAAGATTATTCCCGATGTTGGGGAAGTCCAGAACTAGGGATCACAGTTTAAGGATCAGAGGGAAGACTTTTAGGACCGAGATGAGGAAATCATTTTTTACACAGAGAGTGGTGAATCTGTGGAATTTCTCTGCCACAGAAGGTAGTTGAGGCCAGTTCATTGGCTATATTTAAGAGGGAGTTAGATGTGGCCCTTGTGGCTAAAGGGATCAGGGGGTATGGAGGGAAGGCAGGGATGGGATACTGAGTTGGATGATCAGCCATGATCATATCAAATGGCGGTGCAGGCTCGAAGGGCCGAATGGCCTACTCCTGCACCTAGTTTCTATGTTTCTATGTGGCCCTTGTGGCTAAGGGGATCAGGGGGTATGGAGAGAAGGCAGGTACGGGATACTGAGTTGGATGATCAGCCACGATCATATTGAATGGCGGCGCAGCTCGACGGGCCGAATGGTCTACTCCTGCACCTATTTTCTATGTTTCTATGTTTCTATGACACTGCCCTCTGTGTGGAAAATCATAGCCTACAAGGTATTTCCAAAAAATTTTGATTTAAAAAAAAAATTGTCTCGTGTAGTGAAATACAGTGAAAAAATGTTGTTTTGTCTGCTATCCAGGAAAATCATGCCATAAAATATTACATCAGGTAGACAATAGACAATAGGTGCAGGAGTAGGCAATTCGGCCCTTCGAGCCAGGAATCAATGTGATCATGGCTGATCATCCCCAATCAGTACCCCGTTCCTGCCTCTCCCCATATCCCCTGACTCCTCTGTTTTTAAGAGCCCTATCTAGCTCTCTCTTGAAAGCATCCAGAGAACTGGCCTCCACCACTCTCTGAGGCAGAGAATTCCACAGACTTACAACTCTCTGTGAGAAAAAGTGTTTCCTCGTCTCCTTTCTAAATGGCTTACTCCTTATTCTTAAACTGTGGCCCCTGGTTCTGGACTCCCCCAACATCGGGAACATGTTTCCTGCCTCTAGCGTGTCCAAACCCTTAACAATCTTATATGTTTCAATGAGATTCCCTCTCATCCTAAACTCCAGAGTGTACAAGCTCAGCTGCTCCATTCTCTCAGCATATGACAAACTACGCTGCACTCCCTCAATAGCAAGAATGTCCTTCCTCAAATTAGGGGACCAAAACTGCACACAATACTCCAGGTGTGGTCTCACTAGGGCTCTGTACAACTGCAGAAGGGCCTCTTTGCTCCTATATTCGATTCCTCTTGTTATAAAGGCCAACATGCCATTCGCTTTCTTCACTGCCTGCTGTACCTGCAAAAGAGAAAATAAACCGAGTGCAGAGTGCACCTGACAGCTGCAGAGAAAGTCCAGATTTTTTTTTAAAGTGCAATGGCCATAACAAAGTAGATTGGAATATCAGGAACTTATCCAAATATGAGACATCCATTCAAGATAATAGTGGGTCCTAAATCTGGTAATACGTGCTAAGTTTTTGTATCTTGTCTGACAAGAGAGGGGAGAAGAGAGAATGATGTAAGGGTATGAAGTATAGATATAGGTGGGAAGGTGGGTTGTGATGGACTGAGCTGCATTCACAATTCTCTGCAATTTCTTGCGGTCTTGGACAGCGCAGTCTGTCCCAAACCAAACTGTGATGCATCTGGATAGGATTCTTTTTGATGCATCTGTAGAAATTGGTTTAAAATGCTGAATTTCCTTGAACATCAGTGTGAGAGGAACTTATTGGGTCATGCAGCATCTGTGGAAGGAATGGACACATGATGTTTCAGGTTGGGACCCTTCCTCAGATTAATGGAATGGTCTCCCCCCATATTCCAGTATCTGCAGTTTCTTGGAGTCTGCAGAATTTCTCCTTCCCCATTTGCTACCTTACTTGCTGAGTATTTGCAGATTTTTTTATTTTATTTAAGTGTTATATATCCTGCTTCCATTTACCTTATTCCAACGTGGTTTCATGCTCTTGGAGCTAAAGGAATCAAGGTATACGGGGGGGAAAGCAGGAACGGGGTACTTATCAGCCATGATCATATTGAATGGCGGTGCTGCTATTCCTGCACCCATTTTTGTTTTTAAGAAGGGGAAAGGTGCTTGGAGGACGAATATTTGTTTTTCTATCAAACCAGGGCACCTTGCAGTCAAGCTCGTTTAAACCAACGTCTGAAGTTCCTTCCTACACCTTACAGTAGGTATGTTACAAAACTTACCTTCAGCCGCGCTGTAATTCTGCCACTGACTGTGTGCGCGATTTTGGCACCTTTAAGGGGGGCGGGGTTAAAACGTGGGTTTCTCCTCCCTTGTCCTGGTTAATATTTTGTTGGAGTACAAGCCTTGGCTGACAAATCGTTCCTAGTGGCGGTTTGTGTATTTTTTATTTTTATTAAATCGTCAATGTCAGCGCTGGAGTAATTTTAAAAGCAGCTCCTGAAGCGTCAACGCCGATAACGGGGACGGATTTCACACATGGGACAGGTAAACGAAAGTGGTTTCTTTAAATGTATAAAAGTGCTTCTTAAGAAGCCTTTAATTCAAATTTTTTCATGCGACACGGTGATTTTATTCCCCGAATTAACGGCAGTATTTTTCATGCCAATACGGGGTTAAATTCACCGCAAATCAACGTTCCAAATGATCGCGTTCCAGAAATCCTCACTCACAAGATGATTTAAATCCCCATTAATTTACAGGTATTAAACATTCAATTCCTTCCATTTGGCCTGTAAATTCATGACAATTAGATTTAAAAATTATGTTATATTGTGAATTATTGTGTGAATGTTATTTGGACACTTAGGCTATTTAAAAATGTTAATCTATTCTTAAGAAATTGATAGATGTTTCGATCTAGTAATTGAATTTTGTAATTAGCTACAATTAGGTAACTAACTAATTATATGCTTTACTTTCATGTCTTCGAAGTAAGATTGTTTCATATTTGTTTCAGAATGCTTCAATCTATAATAACTGAAAATTTCTTTCAGTTATCATAATATTTAAGAAAGTTATGGGCTTTTAACTGTCCTCGATCACAGCTTTTGTGTTGTCAATGGAAAAGCAATAGGGAACTAGATGCTAATTTCTGAGTATGATAATGGCCATAACTTTTTTAATACTGAAGATATGAAAGTGAATTAAGTGTCAAATTAAACTTCTTTTTATGCTTTATCTGATGGGATAAATTGCAGACCTTATTTTTACAATCTCAAAATTTTGTAACATTGCTACAATAGGGAACTAGATGCTAATTTCTGAGTATAATAATGGCCATAACTTTTTAATACTGAAGATATGAAAGTGAATTAAGTGTCAAATTAAACTTCTTTTTATGCTTTATCTGATGGGATAAATTGCAGACTTTATTTTTAAAATCTCAAAATGTTGTAACATTGCTACTTACAGTTGATCCAGTGTCGCCGCAATTAATTTACAGTATTTCTGCTACATATATATTGACCCAATATTTACCATCCTCATTGGTGCATTCATTCATTTCAAAAGCTCTAAAGTGGTGTGTTTAAAAATATAAAATAAAATTCAATCGTTGGTTCTTTTTTGTCATTGTTTTTTAAAACAAGGCCCTCTGTCGACAACAAGGTCCTCCGTCACAACACGGCGACCGCGGCTGTCGCGCGAACATTCTGGACCTTTCCACGGGCTCCACACAATCACCTTTGTTGCGCATGCGATGACCAGACCGTCGCAATGCTGCCGCGCAGCGATACCAACTGGTAAAGCAGTGAGAAGAGGCAACTTTCATGTTCCAATGCCAAGCCCCTTCCGCGAAAATGTTATGAATTGTGAAATTAATTAATACGTTCAGAACAGGAAAATCACATTGCTTGGATTCTCAGTAGTGAAAACAAATTCATCGGATAAGAGGCAGAAGTTTGAACATTGGCGTTAAAGCGACGGGGTTATTGTTTCGTGAGTTTGAGGACTCTTTGCTGTGAAAATAGTCCGGAGCTACCGCCAGCTCCCCGGAGGTGACGGCGAGTTTACAGTCTCGGTGCGAGCATCATTCAGGGCCGGGCATCGGCAATGTGGCATTAGGAACAGAGAAGTTGTGGCCGAAAATCGGGTTATTAGTGGACACGGGTCCGTGGTAACGAAGTGTGGAGGGGGGAGGAGTATAAAGCGAAGGCCTTTTCATAGTGTCTGGGCCCTTGGCCTCGGGCGTACCCTCTGATCGGAAGGAAAAGTCTCCCCTAGTGGAAGCGGGCCCGGAACGAGGAAAACCCCGGACAGGAAAATGGCGGCGTCGGTCGGCGGTGTCGCCGACAGCACAGGTGAGAAAGCACAGGGTCAATTTGGGCCTCAATCTAATGACGAAGTTGCTTTCCTGTATGTGTAACCAGGCATTCAGCTTCTGATTGCTTATACAGAGCTACGTAAATCAGAGATAGGCACAAAAAGCTGGAGCACGTCTGGAGAGCAGCATCTCGAGAGAAGAAATGGGGGACGTTTCGAGTCGAGGTCCTTCAGAAATAATCAGAACTACATTTCATTGTGGTACTGGAATCAAGATCAAAACAAAGTGTTGGAGGAAAAAATAGCTTTTCACGGTGCATTGGTACGCGTGACACAAAACAGCGGGTTAGGTGGCATCTAAATACGATCAAATAGAACAAGTTGTCCTACAACTTTAGGCTGTGCACGCCATACGCAAGAAGAAGAAGAAGAAGAAGATGGCATCTGGAGAGAAGGGATATTTCATTGGTGGAATGGGAACTATTGGATAACGACAACTTTTAAGGAAGCGGGAGAATAGAACATGGGGACTATTTAAACTACATTGGAAATGGTTTCATGAGCGTGGAAACTAATTGGAAAAGTTCATCTTGTTCTCCAATTAATTTTACAGAGCATTAGCATGTACATAAACGTCGAATGCATAAAACGTGATCTAAGATTAATGAAATCTAGACTGGTGAATAAAATGATGTATGTTTCATAAAATTTGCAGCAATTCATAAGCACAGAATAATATAACTGAACTAAAACCAGTTTTAGTTGGTCAAGCAACATCTCTGGAGAACATGGAGAGGTGACCTTTGGGGTTGGGGAGGTCCCGACCCCAAACTTCACCTATCCATAGTCTCCAGAGATGCTGCCTGACTCGGTGAGGTACTTCAGCACTGTCTTTTTTTGGAAACCAGTTCCTGCAGTTCCTTGCGTCTCCATTACAATATATTTGTTGACCTATATTTGCAAAGACCTTATTTTACAACCGTGTACAGGAATCACAAACCTTTTTTTTTTATCAGTATTTCAATAGATGGGGTTAATTGGAAGATGCTGCTCTAGATCTCTTTAGAAAAATATATTGACTCAAAAATGTTTGTACTGATAAATCTCATCCTGGATCTTTGAATATTCATGTTGGATTATGTTTTACCCTTTATTTACAAATGTTCTGTGCTTCTAACTTGTGCAGGTTGCAACTAATCAAATTGTAATTTCAACTCTGCAAACCTGCCTACTTCAAAAAATCTTTAATCTCCATGTTTATTGTTAATTTATCTAATCCTTGAAAATATTCAAAGATTCTTATAAATATTATTTGGAGAACTTTGTTAGGAAGTCTCCAGAACTTGACAAGAAAAAATTGCAGTTGTAGATGAACTCCTAAATTACAATTAAAACACAAAGTACTTGGTGCTACAACTCCAGGATAAACGCTCAACTAAGAAAACCAAGCCCAAAACCAAAGTATTATCTAACTAAATACACCAACTTACAATAAATTACTCCAAATGCAAAACCCCCCAGCTACCTACATTTTAATTGTTTTCAAACCCCCACCCCCCAACAGATCCTGTATATCATTGGGGTTATCAAGTGGGCACCTAGTTCTGCATAGGGGCCGGAATGCATGTCTATGAGCGGATGGCGGGCCACATCTATCGCATGCACACATCATCCTGCCCCGGATGGCAGGATTCAAATCACATGTTCCCATAGATCCCGTCCCTTTGTCTCTGTCCTGAAGGCGGTGGCTCAAATACTCGCACTCACTCGTCCCCAGCCTATTGACAGCGAAACCCAGACACAGAAGGTGCATGGGCTTTGGAGGCTCTGCAATTGCGGCCGCTAGCGCAGGCCTCCTTGTGTCACCGCGCATGGGCGGCTCGGGAGGTGTCGGGGATGAAGGAAGTATGCGGGCTGGATGATTACCTAGAAAAAAAACGCCTGCGGGCCGGATGATTTTGGGTTACAGGCCACATTCAATAGACAATAGGTGCAGGAGTAGGCCATTCGGCCCTTTGAGCCGGCACCGCCATTCAATGTGATCATGGCTGGTCATCTCCTATCAGTACCCCGTTTCCTGCCTTCTCCCCATATCCCCTGACTCCGCTATCTTTAAGAGCCCTATCTAGCTCTCTTGAAAGTATCCAGAGAACTGGCCTCCACTGCCCTCTGAGGCAGAGAATTCCACACTCACGACTCATTGTGAGAAAAAGTGTTTCCTCGTCTCCGTTCTAAATGGCTTACCCCTTATTCTTAAACTGTAGCCCCTGGTTCTGATCTCCCCCAACATCGGGAACATGTTTCCTGCCTCTAGCGTGTCCAAACCCTAAATAATCTAATATGTTTCAATAAAATCCCCTCTCAACCTTCTAAACTCCAGAGTGTACAAGCCCAGCCACTCCATTCTCTCAGCATATGACATAGAAACATAGACAGTCCCGCGCATCCTGTGAATTAACCTTGTAAACCTACGCTGCACTCCCTCAATAGCAAGAATGTCCTTCCTCAAATTAGGGGCTCACAATACTCCAGGTGTGGTCTCACTCGGTGTTAAAGAAGGAACTGCAGATGCTGGAAAATCGAAGGTACACAAAAATGCTGGAGAAACTCAGCGGGTTCAGCAGCATCTATGGAGCGAAGGAAATAGGCAACGTTTCGGGGCGAAACGTCTGAAGAAGGGTTTCGGCCCGAGACGTTGCCTATTTCCTTCGCTCCATAGATGCTGCTGCACCCGCTGAGTTTCTCCAGCATTTTTGTGTACCTGTGGTCTCACTAGGGCTCTGTACAACTGCAAAAGGACTTCTTTGCTCCTATACTCGACTCCTCTTGTTATAAAGGCCAACATGCCATTCGCTTTCTTCACTGCCTGCTGTACCTGCATGCTTACTTTCATAGACTGAACAAGGACCCCCAGATCCCGTTGTATTTCCCCTTTTCCCAACTTGACGCCATTTAGATAGTAATTTGCCTTCCTGTTTTTGATACCAAAGTGGATAACCTCACATTTATCCACATTAAACTTAATCTGCCATGCATCTGCCCACTCTCCCAACCTGTCCAAGTCACCCTGCATTTTCATAGCATCCTCCTCACAGTTCACACTGCCACCCAGCTTTATGTCATCTGCAAATTTGCTAATGTTACTTTGAATCCCTTCATTCAAATCATTGATGTATATTGTAAATAGCTGCGGTCCCAGCACCCACTAGTCACTGCCTGCCATTATGAAAGGGACCCGTTAATCCCTACTCTATGTTGCCTGTCTGCCAACCAATTTTCTATCCATGTCAGCACTCTAACCCCAATACCATCTCCCCCACTCCTCACCCCCTATCCCCCCACTATCGCTCCTCACCTACCCACTACCCTCCTCTCCCTCTATTCCCCACTCCCTACCTCCCCCACTTTACCCCTCCTCTACTCCCCCTCCTCTCCCTCTATTTCCCCTTCCTACCCCATTCTCCCTCCTCGCCTCCGCCCTCTTTTCCCTCTCCTCCCCTCCCCAAATCCACCCTCTCCTTTCCCCTACCCTCAGTCATTCCCTTCCTACCTCCATAACTCCTCTCCCCTCCCTACTCCCCTCCTCTTCCTCTATCCCTTCTCCTTCCCCACTCTCCCTCCCCAGAATCTTGAGGTTGCCGCTCCTCTCCCTTCTTGCGTGCCCCGGAGGAGCATCGGCTGTCGGCGCCCTCAGAGCCAGGCCTCGGTTTGTCGGGGGAGGGGGGGGGGGAAGAGCTCGAAGAAAAGATGGGGGGAGAACCATGGGGTGAAGGGGGTATCAGGGGGGATGGGGCAGGAGCCAGCGAGAGGGACCAGAGGGGAAAGGGGTGGAGCTGCGGGGCGTGGCGATGGCAGTGCGTTTGGGACTCACAGCGGGCGCTGGATGCTCTCCCCCCCCGGGATCAGACTTTCCGTTTGGCGACATTGCCGGGCTGCTGGGCAGCTTCAGATCCCTCCGAAAGTCAGGTTGGAAACCTTCGCCGGCTTTCCTCAGCTCCAGTAAAGACATTCGGAGGCTGCAGCGCATCGTTCGATCAGCCGAGAATGTTGGCTGCAACCTTCCCCCCATCGACGAACTGTACACTGCAAGGGCCAGGAAGCGAGCAGGGGAGAGTGGGTGGGGTGAAGGGGGGTTGTGGGGGGTAGGGTTGTGGGGGCGGGGTGGAAGGGTGTGTGGGCAGGGGAGAAGGGTGTGTGGGCAGGGGAGAATGGTGTGGGGGCAAGGAGGGGTTGGGGTGGGTTGTGGGGGCAGGGCGGCGAGCGTTGTGGAGCCGGAGAGGGGTGGGATTGTGTGGCTGGGGGCAGGTGGGGGGCGAAGAGAGCACGTAGAAAAGACGAGGTGGACGGCGGTATCATGGGGGAGGGGGGGCAGGAGCCAGCGAGGGGGCTGTAGCTGACGGTGCGCTGAGGACTCACCCCAAGCGCTTTTCTCTGGACGTTCTCCACCGGGATCAGAGTCTCCGTTTTCCGGCTTGTTACATCTCTGACACCGCATCTGGTTGGAGACCAGGCCATCCAGAGCCTCCTTCAGTTCCAGTAGAGTCTCCGTTTTCCGTTTGGCGACATCGGTGACATGGCTGGGTTGGGCGGGGCCGCTTCCGGTCCCTCTGAAACTTGTGTCTGGTTGGAAACCTCCACCGGCCATCCAGAGCCTCCCTCAGCTCCAGTAAAGACGTGATGTCGCAGGAAGTGGCGGACCGTCCCGCGAAGTGACAGTAGAAAAGACCAATCCACGCTGCGCCGACTGGCAGGAGAGGAGATCTCGATAACTTTTACATTAGACCCCCGATCAGAATGAAACTTGGTGCACTCGCAGCAGAGGAGAACGGTGAGTATGCTGGCGAAAATCGTAGCGCTGCCGCGTACCGTTTTTGTGCAAATAGAATGACCGCGCAAACCGAAAGGTAACAAGATCAAAGTTTTAGTTATGGATAGAAGATATAGATAGATAGATAAAGGAAGAGGTCACGGAATACTTAGAAGTTCACGATAAAATAGGCTGAAGTCAGCATGGCTTTGATAAATTGACAAATTTGCTGGAATTCTTTGAAGAAGTAAATAGCAGGACAGACAAACTAGAGTCAGTAGATGTTGTTTACTTAGATTTTCAGAAAGGCTTGGATAAAGTGCCACACGTGAGGCTGCTAAGGAAGATGAGAGCCCGCGGTATCAAAGGGCAAATACTAGCATGGATAGCTGGTTAGCTCGATGACATTTTGCTAGTACTGAATTACCATTCAGCACTAAACTTTACTTCGAGGTGATATCTCCATTTAGTTGTTCCTTTCAATCCATTTGAAATCCTTTACCATTTCTGCAAACCAGCAGCATCATGTTTTTGACAGCTTCTGGTTTGCAATCTTAGGACATGTCATCCCTTTAATTTAAAGATTCTCTCAACTGTAGATTATAGGTTTATAATCTAAATTGCCTTTATTGCTCTCTGGTAACAATAAATTGAATTGTGAAACGTTGACTGATGAGAATACTGACGTTAATCACTAAGGCAGGTTTATCACAAGTAAAGTTAAAGTACAACATTAGAGAAATCACAGCAGAGAAGCTGGGTGTTTGTAGAACTGGTTTATGTGGCCAGTGTAGTTTCAATTCTGCTTAATGAAAATGCTTCAAAACACAGAATTTTAAAAACAAATGGAGTGGACATTTTCTGACTATACGAAAAAGTATTCTTGGTCGATTGTATAGATTGAATGCTGTTTTTGTGTGCTAACTGTCTTTTAAATATGTCTTTACAGTTTTATTCTTTTGGTCATTTTATCTTAATGCTTTTTATTTCTCAGATGTGCAAAATTTATCGTATGTAATCTTGAGTTTGGTGGTCAATTTTATGATTGCTGAATTTAGTGAAAAAATACTGTCACTTTTTGTAATATATAGAATCTATTTTACAATTGTTAGATTTATGATCTTGCCTTCTAAAGATCCTGCAAAGCTGCAGTTTTATGGGTATTGAATTCTGTCTGCTCTCATTCAAGTTCTCTGGATGCATTTTGAATACGCATCTTAATAGCATTGTGGATACCATTAGTGGACAGTTTTTCAACAGGATTTGTTCTGTTTTTGTGCATGTTTACATCCTACTATCCATGGTGATCAGGAATAAATGTCTAAGCTCATGTTTTTTTTTTGTTGCTCTGCAGATGAGAATTGTGCTGAGATCAGTTGTAATACTCAGATTTCCTTATTTGATTTATGATAGCAGGGAATTAATTTGGGATCTTCTGGTCTGAATGTTTTGCTGCTATAATAGGCACTCAGCTTTTTCATCATTGAGACTACCTGTTAATCTGTAGCATAGCTACATTCATTGATTCTGTGGGTAAGCTCCAGGTCACACTTCAAGATAATTTACTGACCAATTTGGGAGCAGCATCTGACATTTCACCTGATATTTCACTCTTAAAATAGTGAGTCAAATCCATTTTTTTGCATTTACTTTTACATTCCACTTTTCATGCAAGGCCAGCATTCATTATCTTTAAGCAGTGTTATGGTTCACATTGAACTGCTATTGGTCTCAGATGTATTGTTAAATCCAGTGTTTAGAAGTAACAGCAAAGGAATAGAGATATGTTCAAGTCTTATTAATATATAACTTGGAAAGTGGCAGGGGTAATGTTCCCTTCTTACTGCGGCACTTCTCCTTGATGGTTGTGGATTTGGGAGGTATTGAATGAATCGTCTTGATGGGTAACTGGAATACATTTTGTATTTGGCACTCACATCTACTATTGTGATAGAAACAAAATTCTGAAATATCTCAGCGGGACAGGCAGCATCTCTGGATAGAAGGAATGGTTGACGTTTCTGGTCTAGACCCTTCAGACAGTCGGGAGGGTGGCACAGAGATAAGGAAGTGTAAGAGATCAAAAGAGATGAAGATCAAGAAAAATGTGGAATAGACCATTGTTAGCTCAGAGAAGGTGACAACAAAGCAGATAAAATGTAATCAGGGGACAGTCAGACTGGTCGGAGAACTGGGAAGGGGAGGGATGGAGAGAGAGGGAAAGCAAGGGTTACGTGAAATTAGAGAAGTTAATATTCATACCGCTGGGGTATATGCTGCGAAATATGAGGTGCTGTTCCTCCAATCTTTGCTGGGCCTAACTCTGACAATGGAGGCGACCCAGGACATTGTGTGCTAGGCCCAGGGTGTGCTATTGTGATGTTGGATAGTTGTAATGTTTTATGCAGTTGACGTGGGGCCAAAGAAACTGGTTTCTATGTTTGAAAGGTGTTGAGCTCTTCAGAGTTGTTGGAGTTGCATTCATTCAGGTAAATAGAGAGTTATTCTCCTGCCATAAAAATATTGAGAATATTTGGCATGCCAGGAAGTGGTCATTTGTCACAGAAAAGTCAGCTTCCAATCTGGGGAAAGTAACAACATTTATGGCCAGCCTAGTTCAATTTCAGATTTATGCTGACCTCCAGAATGGTGTTGGTGAGAAAACTAGTGATGTTAATGCATGCAGCATCAATTGCTTTGTTTGCCGAAGTGTTGCAAATGGAGATTGGACACTGCTCTTAGGAACTGAGGGCAAGTTTCCATAAGCATTCTGAGGGGGAAGGTTACTGGAAGGGAATCTGAGCGACCGATCTGTCATCATTTGGAAAAGCAAGGATTGATTGCAAATAGTCTGCATGTCACCGTACATAGTAAATCATGTCACTCAAATATGAGTTTTTACTTTTTGGTGATTAATAAGATTAATGCGGGCATGGTGGTAGACATTGTTAACATGGATTTTTAGCAAGATCTGGCATGATGACTGTTTTCTAATGGAGCAGCTGTGGTTGAGTGATCTTGTGGCTAATAAAATCATAAGATGGATGGTTAGTCTTTTTCCTGTGATTGTTGTTGGGGGGAGAGTGGTCAGGGGAGGCATTAAAAACTGGAGGGCGTAGCTTTAAGGTGAGATTGGAAAGATTTAAAATGAATGTGAGGGACATCTGTTTAACACAGGGTGGTGGGTATAGCAATTAAGTGCTAGTGGATACTCTAGAGCTGGGGTCGTCAATCTACGGCCCCCGGGCTGAATGCGGCCCGTAACCCGAAATCATTCGGCCCGCAGGCGGATGTTTTCCCCTGTAATCATCCGGCCCGCAGACGGCCGGGCACCCTGAGCAGCGGCGACCCGAGCAGATGCCGGGCACCGCGAGGAGCGGACGAACGCAGCGAGCAGCAGCGGCCGGGCTCTGGCTGTACTGCATCCTGCGCAAAACCGCCGGCACGGCAGCGCACCTTCTGTGAACACGTTTAAGAAAGAACTGCAGATGCTGGAAAAATCCAAGGTAGACAAAATGCTGGAGAAACTCCGTGGGTGAGATATGCAAGGATTGCATGAGGCTGTCTCACCCGCTGAGTTTCTCCAGCATTTTTGTTTACCTTCTGTGAACACATGATTTGATGCCTGCCATCTGGGCGGGATCCATGTGTATCCATGATAGCTGTGGCCCGCCATCCGCTCACAGACATACACAGACAGGCCCCAATGCAGAATAAGGATCCCGACCCTTGCTCTAGTGGTAGGTACAATTACAATATTTAGACAGGTTACATAGAAAAGGTTTAAAGTAAAAAGGGGCCAAACCCAGACAAATGGAACTAGCACCGGTAATGTGTAGGAAGGGACTGCAGCTGTTTAAACTGAAGATAAATATCCAGTTGATAAAATGACGAGTTGGACTGTACGGCCTCTTTCCTTGCTGCTTAACTATATACTCACCAACTATTTCCTGGATCTGGGACGCTTAATCTCCAACAGACACAGTAATCATTTATGCAACGTTTGAGTCTAAAAGTTTGGGAAAGGTTTTTCCCCTTCATGTCTGTTGATTAGTTTTATGGGGAGGGGTGCTTGATTTGGCTCACATGATGTTTGATATGAGGAGCAGTTATAATTTGTTGGTAATTTTTGGCCAAGATTGCAAGGTCTGTAACTTGGTCTGGTGCAATTGATACCAGATGTTATCCAGCTGGTAACAAAAGGAAGTGCCTCTTCATGGCATCCATGATTTTCTCATTAAAATGTAAAGGACTGCATTGACGGCATAGGATTCAACTGAATTTTTCTGAACAGGACAGACCATGCACTGTATTGTCAGGATAATCCCAGTATTGTTAATTTACTGAAACAGCTTGTCTGAAGTTGTGGCTTCTTGTGTGACTGCTCCTTTCTTCATCCCCCCCCCCCCCCCCCCCCCAAATTCAGGGGTGTGCACACTTTAATATTAAAGCCAGTGTCTTTTTCTGCTCATCATTCAAGAACTAACAGGGCACATGCTTTCATTCCAGGGCTAGCAGAGTTGGCACATCGTGAATATCAAGCAGGAGATTTTGAGGCAGCTGAGAGGCACTGTATGCAGCTTTGGAGACAGGAACCTGACAATACTGGTGTGCTACTGCTTCTCTCTTCCATTCATTTCCAATGTCGCAGACTGGACAGGTAATGTGCAAAATGCATATCTATTTCATAAGCTCTCTGGGGCCCTTTCAATAAGCGAGTTCGGTATTCCAAAAAACGCAAGGAATCATGGGATTTGTCAAAGGTCATTTGCGATAAAGAAAAAGCGAACGAAGCACTGGCTGTATAAACTCTATAAATTCTTATCTTTATTCATAATTTATGTCTAAAAATATATTTGACCTGAGGAACAGGTGTGCCAGGTAGCGGGAGACCGGGGTGTAACATCGAGCGAGAGGAGGGCAGATGTGAGTGGGAGACGGGGAGAGACTGGATCGGTGGAGAGACATTCTCGGCAGCTGCGCTGCTGCGTGTGTACAGTTCTGTGCCACATACGCAGCCAGGATCGAACCCAGATCCCCATCGCCGCCACTGGATCATCCGCCCGTCCCCGTGTTGTCATCATCGTCGTCCGTGTCCCGTCTCCCCCCCCCCCCCCTTAGTGGCCGGAGACGTCTGGAGCGACCCCGGACCGACGGGACACCGGCCCGGAGCAGCAGCGGCCCCCAGGCCCACAGCCAGCGCGGAGAAGAGGCGCCAACCCCAGCTCAACTCTGCCTGCCCAACCGACAGCCCCGGACCGATGGAACACCGGCCTGGAGCAGCGGCAGCCCCATGTCCACAGCCAGCACGGAGAAGAAGCGCCAACCCCGCTCCAACTCCCGAGGAACCTGCTGCCTGACGGGCCGGCGACCGCCAGCTGCACCCCCGCCCCACCCGACGACCGATGGTCAACCCCTCCCCGGCGCCGGCGAAAGCCATCAACTGGAATACAAATGCTGCAGCAACTCAGCGGGACAGGCAGCATCCCCGGAGAAAAGGAATGGGTGACGTTTCGGGTCTAGACCCTTCTCCAGAGATATTGCCTGACCCGCCGAGCCACCACAGCACCCTGCATGCATCCCCACCACTGACTGTTGCTCGGCCCCCGCTGGCACCGAGTGGGCGAACCGACAGCCACTGGACAAGGCGTGAGGCGCAGCCGACGGTCCCTGGCCTGCCGGCCAACCCCTGGTGCCGAGCCGGACAGCCCCGGACCGATGGAACACCGGCCTGGACCCCCCCCCTGCGCCGGCTGCAAGTCCAGGGCCGCCACCGTGCCAGTCCAGGGCTGCCGGCCAACCCCTGGACAGTGCCGGATACCTCCGGCCGCCCCTGGACAGTGATGGGACACCCGAGAGGGTACGGGGACAGCCCAGCAGCAACTCAACAGCACCCGCAGCACCGGAGACCTGGGCCCGACCCCAACCACGGACGAAACGCAGGCCTGCACAGCAGCAGCACAGCTACCGGGAATGTTTATCGCGAGTAACCTATGACCTGGGCATGCGCAGTCAGAACCGAACTCGCGTATTGGGAATGTAGCAGATAATTCTTTCACAAGTATCACTTGTAATTTGGTAGTGGTTTATTGCCACATGTACTGAGATACAGATGCATGTTATCCAGGCAAATGTCAGTGCAACAGGCAGTGCAAAAAGAGGAAGGAAACATTGCAGAATGCAGTGTTACGGTTAAAGAGTTAAGGTTAAGAAATAAGTACAGTGGCCTCCACGCAAGCAGATTGGAAGCAGGAATATTTCCTTAGTATATGAGAGTTTCTGTACTCAAATTAAGGCTAGCTATTTTGCACTTTTAAGATAAAGTTATTAATCATTGAATTTGATGACAAACATAGAAACTACATTTGATTGGAAGGGCTGAGAAAATGTGGATGTAATTACAAAAAATACCCTGTTCTACAAGGATTTATTTTTTCATTTTAGGTCTGCTCACTTTAGCACTCTGGCTATTAAACAGAACCCCATGTTGGCTGAGGCCTACTCAAACTTGGGGAATGTCTACAAAGAGCGTGGGCAACTTCAGGAGGCTATTGAGCATTATCGACATGCTCTCCGGCTAAAACCAGACTTCATTGATGGATATATCAATCTGGCAGCAGCATTGGTTGCAGCGGGCGACATGGAGGGAGCTGTACAAGCCTATGTATCTGCTTTGCAGTACAATCCTGTAAGTTGCCACATGCTTTTTGTGTTACTTAACTTAATCATATCCATTTCAGTTTATAATGCAAGTTGAATAACCCGCCACAATTTTAGGATGTATCAGAATAAGCAGATTTTATTCTACATATGGTAAGAACATAATAAAAACAGAAATGGGACATTTGGCCTCTCAAACCAACCCAGCCATTCAAGAAGATGGCTGTTCTCGTATTGGCCTCTCACTGCTATCCCACTATTTCCTGACACCCAATGACTCTCTTGTATTTAAATTTCTGTCAATCCTCACGCTAATTATAGGCAGTGATTCTGCCGCCACAGCTATCTACACATTCACAACCCTATGGGAAAAGAAATGTTTCTTGAAACTATTACCCTTTAGTTTTGAATGCTCCAAAAAGGCGAAGCACCTTCTCAGTATCCACCCTGCCAAACCCACTCAGAATCTTGTGCTTCACTAAGATCATCTCTCTTATTTCCAAACGTTGTTTGGGCTCAGGCTGTCTTTAGACATTCAGTCTTTTTCAATAACCTTTTCAATAAATTCCAACAATTTTTTTCCTAAGCTTTGATTAAACCTTGTTAATTCTGACTGTCTAAATATATTCTAAATATCCTGTTCTGACTGCAGTATATACCCATCATTTTCCCATGACTGTGACACAAGGTGACTAACTGCCCTGTAGTTCCCAGCTTGGTATCCCTCCTTTCTTGAATAGTGGTTACATTTAAGTTTTCCGATCCTTGGACCTCTATTGAATTCAGAGAATTTTGATAACTTCTACACTTTTAATGGAAGTTGAATACAACAACTTGGTAAACTTCTGCTTGTCCATCCTGGAGTAATTGATGCATATTCATTCCACTAATTAGAAATGGAGGATACCCCCTAACAATATGGTTCTCAGTGGTCAAGTATGTCCGTCTAGTGAAGCCCAATTTTATGCTCTTTCATTTATAGGAAGGCAAAAATGTGACGTTAATTTGACTTTTTCTGGGGAAAATGCACGTTTCTCAAATGGCATCTATATACTACTTACCAGTAACAATAGTAGCAAATGATTGTGAAAAGATAGTATATGCTATGACAATAAAAACACAGATGCTGAAAATGTGAAGGAATAAAGATGAAGCTAGGAAAACCCAGCAGATTGGGTAACATTTGTGGAAATAGTAATGGTTACTGTTCCATCTTGAAGATTCCATGTCATGGGTATGTTGAGGGGCATCATCCTGAAACAATAAAAGAGAAAATTTTACATAAACGTAGAAAGTTGAGGGTGGCTGGGAGGCAGGTAGGTGAAGCTAGATTGAGGTTGGGTTGGGGGTTGTTATAGAGCTCATCCAGTTAATGGGGTTGTACAGTGGGAATACAAACTAGGAGCATGAAAAATTGTGAAATGCAGGGGTCAAGAGGTTAGGCTGAGTTGATGGAGAGAGGGAAGGCTGGGTTGAATTTAAATATAATATCCAAATGTATGAATCTCAGAATTGAATACATTCAGTGACTCGCACTCGTTTGTCTAGAGTGGCAAATTTCTACGTTTAATGACATGGTGTCTTCATCTTAAATGTGAAGCCACTTATTCTGAATAACCTGCCACAATTTTAGGATGTATCAGAATAAGTAGCAATGTTACAAAATTTTGAGATTTAAAAAATCAGGTCTGCAATTTATCCCATCAGATAAAGCATAAACAGAAGTTTAATTTGACACCTAATTCACTTTCATATCTTCAGTATTAAAAACGTTATGGCCATTTTCATACTCGGAAATTAGCATTTTGTTCCCTATTGCTTTTGCATTGACTTAACACAAAAGCTGTGATCAAGGACAGTCAAAACCCCATAACTTTCTTAAAAATTAAGAGAACTGAATGAAATTTTCAGTTATTATAGATTGAAGCATTCTGAAACAAATATAAAACATCTTACTTGGATGACCTGAAATTAAAGCATATAATTAGTTAATTACCTAATTGTAGTCAATTACAAAATTGTCCGTTGTGACGGAAATAGTAATAAACACCCAGACTGCCTTGAAAATTCAAAAATGTGATATTCTCAAGATCAGAACTTTAATATTATTGTATTATATGCTGTAAGTCCATAACAGATACAAATGACAATTTCTAGCAATAGACCAAGTCTTTATGGAGAAGATCAGTTGCTAACTGGTACATTGGCATATCATAATCAGTAGCATCATCATACTCATAGAAACATAGAAAATAGGTGCAGGAGTAGGCCATTCGGCCCTTCGAGCCTGCACCGCCATTCAATATGATCATGGCTGATCATCCAACTCAGTATCCTGTACCTGCCTTCTCTCCATACCCCCTGATCCCTTTAGCCACAAGGGCCACATCTAACTCCCTCTTAAATATAGCCAATGAACTGGCCTCAACTACCTTCTGTGGCAGAGAATTCCAGAGATTCACCACTCTCTGTGTGAAAAATGTTTTTCTCATCTCGGTCCTAAAATATTTCCCCTTTATCCTTAAACTGTGACCCCTTGTTCTGGACTTCCCCAACATCGGGAACAATCTTCCTGCATCTAGCCTGTCTAACCCCTTGAGAATTTTGTAAGTTTCTATAAGATTCCCCCTCAATCTTCTAAATTCCAGCGAGTACAAGCCGAGTCTATCCAGTCTTTCTTCATATGAAAGTCCTGACATCCCAGGAATCAGTCTGGTGAACCTTCTCTGTACTCCCTCTGTGGCAAGAATGTATTTCCTCAGATTTGGAG
This sequence comes from Malacoraja senta, assembly GCA_038087875.1. Taxonomy (NCBI): domain Eukaryota; kingdom Metazoa; phylum Chordata; class Chondrichthyes; order Rajiformes; family Rajidae; genus Malacoraja; species Malacoraja senta. The sequence goes on along the minus strand of CM075983.1, from coordinate 18,289,410 downwards.
ACCAAAACTGTATGCAATACTCCTGGTGTGGTCTCACCAAGACACTGTACAACTGCAGTAGAACCTCCCTGCTCTACTCAAATCCTTTTGCTATGAATGCTAACATACCATTCGCTTTCTTCACTGCCTGCTGCACCTGCATGCCTACTTTCAATGACTGGTGTACCATGACACCCAGGTCTCGTTGCATCTCCCCTTTTCCCAATCGGCCACCATTCAGATAATAGTCTACTTTCCTGTTTTTGCCACCAAAGTGGATAACCTCACATTTATCCACATTATACTGCATCTGCCATGCATTTGCCCACTCACCCAACCTATCCAAGTCACCTTGCAGCCTCCTAGCATCCTCCTCACAGCTAACACTGCCCCCCAGCTTCGTGTCATCCGCAAACTTGGAGATGTTGCATTCAATTCCCTTGTCCAAATCATTAATATATATTGTAAATAGCTTGGCACTGAGCCTTGCGGTACCCCACTAGTCACTGTTTGCCATTCTGAAAAGGACCCGATTACTCCTACTCTTTGCTTCCTGTTTGCCAGCCAGTTCTCTATCCACATCAATACTGAACCCCCAATACCGTGTGCTTTAAGTTTGTATACTAATCTCTTATGTGGGACCTTGTCGAAAGCCTTCTGAAAGTCCAGATATAACACATCCACTGGTTCTCCCTTATCCAATCTACTAGTTACATCCTCGAAAAATTCTATAAGATTCGTCAGACATGATTTACCTTTCGTAAATCCATGCTGACTTTGTCCAATGATTTCACCACTTTCCAAATGTGCTGCTATCCCATCTTTAATAACTGACTCTAGCAGTTTCCCCCACTACCGATGTTAGACTAACTGGTCTGTAATTCCCCGTTTTCTCTCTCCCTCCCTTTTTAAAAAGTGGGGTTACATTAGCTACCCTCCAATCTTCAGGAACTACTCCAGAATCTAAAGAGTTTTGAAAAATTATCACTAATGCATCCACTATTTCTGGGGCTACTTCCTTAAGTAGTCTGGTATGCAGCCTATCTGGCCCTGGTAATTTATCGGCCTTTAATCCATTCAATTTACCTAACACCACTTCCCGGCTAACCTGGATTTCACTCGGTTCCTCCATCTCATTTGACCCGCGGTCCCCTGCTATTTCCGGCAGATTATTTATGTCTTCCTCAGTGAAGACAGAACCAAAGTAGTTATTCAATTCGTCTGCCATGTCCTTGTTCCCGAAGATAAATTCACCTGTTTCTGACTGCAAGGGACCTACATTTGTTTTAACTAATCTTTTTCTCTTCACATATCTATAAAAACGTTTGCAGTCAGTTTTTATGTTCCCTGACAGTTTTCTTTCAAATCTATTTTCCCTTTCCTAATTAAGCCCTTTGTCCTCCTCTGCTGGACTCTGAATTTCTCCCAGTCCTCTGGTAGGCTGCTTTTTCTGGCTAATTTGTACGCTTCATCTTTTGTTTTGATACTATCCCTGATTTCCCTTGTTAGCCACGGATGCACCACCTTCCCTGATTTATTCTTTTGCCAAACTGGGATGAACAATTGTTGTAGTTCATCCATGCAGTCTTTAAATGCCTTCCATTACATATCCACCGTCAACCCTTTAAGAATCAATTGCCAGTCAATCTTGGCCAATTCACGTCTCATACCCTCAAAGTTACCTTTCTTTAACTTCAGAACCCTGGTTTCTGAATTACCAATGTCACTCTCCATCCTAATGAAGAACTCAACCATATTATGGTCACTCTTGCCCAAGGGGCCACACACAACAAGACTGCTAACTAACCCTTCCTCATTACTCAATACCCAGTCTAGAATAGCCTGCTCTCTCGTTGGTTCCTCTACATGTTGGTTTAGAAAACTATCCCACATACATTCCAAGAAATCCTCTTCCTCAGCACCCCTGCCAATTTGATTCACCCAATCTATATGTAGATTGAAGTCACCCATTATAACTGTTTTACCTTTGTTGCACGCATTTCTAATTTCCTGTTTGATGCCATCCCCAACTCCACTACTACTGTTAGGTGGCCTGTACACAACACCCACTAGCGTTTTCTGCCGCTTAGTGTTTCGCAGCTCTACCCATATCAATTCCACATCCTCCAAGCTAATGTCCTTCCTTTCTATTGCGTTAATCTCCTCTCTAACCAGCAACGCTACCCCACCTCCTTTTCCTTTCTGTCTATCCCTCCTGAATATTGAATATCCCTGGATGTTCAGCTCCCATGTCTCCATGATCCCCAACTATATCATAATCATTAATAGCGATCTGCACATTCAACTCATCCACCTTATTACGAATGCTCCTTGCATTGAGACACAAAGCCTTCAGGCTTGTTTTTACAACGCTCTTACCCCTTATACAATTATGTTGAAAAGTGGCCTTTTTAGATTTTTGCCCTGGATTTGTCTGCCTGCCACTTTTACTTTTCACCTTGCTACCTATTGCTTCTACCCTCATTTTACACCCCTCTGTCTTTCTGCTCACACATTTAAGAAACCCACCACCTCTTATTCTCTGTTTATTATTTGTTTCTTCTTTCCCCCCTACATGTTGCGTCTGAGTGCTTCCCTTCTCTGCCTCCTGCCTCACACACTGTCTGCTAGCTTTCTCTATTTGAGTCCCTCCCCCCAACCGTTCTAGTTTAAAGTCACCGCAGTAGCCTTTGCAAATCTCCCCGCCAGGATATTGGTCCCCCTCGGGTTCAAGTGCAACCCGTCCTTTTTGTACAGGTCACACCTTCCTCAGATTGTAACCATTAAGCAACTCTGTACACCTTGTTTTTCCTCAACTTTTCTATTTTGGCATTGTAAACTACAAGTTTTTGCTCTTCAAACCACGCATGACATGCCTTTCAGCCCACTACTTTCCCATTAAGAATGTCTTGTAGATTCCATTTCTTAAGAAAAGGATATTTTTTTTAAATAGCCTAAGTATCCAAATAACAAACTAATCCCATTCACACAAGAATTCACAATATAACATGATTTTTAAATCTCAGTCATGAATTCATATGCCAGATGGAAGGAATTTGATGTTTAATTCCCATAAATTAATCTAGAAACATCCACTCAATATAATCAAAATTATTATTTTTTTGCACAATACATGGGACTAAAACGGATATTTAGTATAAAAATATTGACTATGGGTAGACAATAACACAAAATATAGACGATTTAGATGCTCTTATGACATGATTGTCCCAAAAAAACGAGCATTTAAATCATCTTGCAAGTGGGTTTTTCTGGAACGCGATCGATTGGAACATTGTGTTTGCGGTGAATTTGAACTCCTTATCGGCAGGAAAAACACTGCCGGTTCGTATGGGGCCCAAATCACATTTTCACAACGTAAAATTAGATTAAAGCCATCCCAAGAAGCAAGTTTATATGTAAAATAGACGACTTACCCATTGTTTTGTCCCGTTCTTGCGATCCGTCACGTTGTAGGCGTTGAGGGCGTTAGAAGTCGCTTTTTAATTGAATCAAATTATTAAATTGTCTCGCGATTTAAAAAAATAAAAATAAATCGGGAACGGAAGTTGGATCGATTATTCTTCAGCAGCTAGCAGCCCGAGGAAATCCGCCTCCGACAGGCAGGAGAAAACTGGATTTTAATCCCGCCCCCCCCCCCCCTCAAAGGCGGCAAATTCGCGCACACAGCCAGTGGCAGAACTGCAGCGCTGTTGAAGGTAAATTTTGTAACATCGCTAGAATAAGCAGATCAGAATAGGACATCCTTTCTAAACGACTGTTATTTTCAGTCCTCTCAGGATCAACAAAGGCTGCTTATGGTAAAAAAAACACCATAGTATTTCAAGCCTTACAGTGCTGGAATCCATTTGAGCTCAGGAGAAAGTGGCTTGTAGGATGAAAGTAGGTCTTGGAAGGTGGCGACAAAAAAATGGAATGGCATAGCTGTTAGAAGTAATAATTTTGATGTTGATTCATCTCGTGGGTATTACTCAAGTTAATACTAAAATAGACCAGGTAAAGTAAAGTCACAAGTTGGGGATCTGGCTGTGTTGGTTTAAAAAAAATACAGTTCATGTTACTTTGGTTTATCATTATTTATTATTTGCCACTGTATGTACTATGTATAAAATGTCTTTCATCCTAATCATTTTCTTTGGCCAGCAGATTCGTTGCATTGTCTCAATTTGCAGATTCAATTTTGATCATCAAACTGTTCATAGGGAACAATGTATTTTGATATAGCAAGTCATTGCATTTGAGCAAAGCAGTTTAATTAGTAACTTTTAAATCTGTGCTGTTCATGCTATCCACAAAGGAATAACGGCATTATTAGACAATGAGTAGAGCCAAGGCCATTTGACAATTGCATAAAATGTATAATTAAATCTCATAATTAAGCCATATTGTTCGGGGGTGGGGGGGGAATAGTTAAATTGATGTTTTGGGTATTGATTTAGTTTATTAATACAGTTTTATAATTTAGTGTTTGGATCCAACCTAGTTTAAATGATGTATTTGAAAATATGGAACTAGGATCATTGTACAGGATAATTTTATGTTTAAACATTTGTAGATATTTTAAAAAAACAAATAGTAGTCAAGATTGGGGTTCCAGGTGACAGAACACAGGACATATTGGCAGAAAATTGGTTGAATGGCAAAGGAAAATTTGAATAAGAATTGGAATAAATGCCTAAATGATTTGGTTGAGTTTTAGAAGAAATATTAGTTAAGAATGGCTTGGGTAATCACTTCAATGAATCATGAATATACCTATTGGTGCTCTCTTACAGGATTTGTATTGTGTTCGTAGTGACCTAGGGAATCTCCTTAAAGCCCTTGGTCGCTTAGAAGAAGCCAAGGTAAGTGTTGTTGTTGCTAATTGGACCATATCGTGACGATAAACCTCCACACGATTCACAATAGAAATCCATTATCCTGACTGGTTAGATAACATTGACTGGATAGTAACCAAGCAAAAGAATCAGATATACACTTTAGCACCAGAGCTGACAGAACATTCTGACTGAACAAGTATAGGAATAAAATAAGATTCCCCATGCTACCTGAAGACACTTCCTGAGCAAAGATCGGCTGAAATGGTCTGACCTAGTGCAGACTGATTCATCCTTTTTTTTTAGCCCTCTGTTACAGAGATACATTTCATCTATTTTATTATATCCACCCCTGGTGCAGACCATCAACGTGAACGGGAAGAAAGGCTGCAATAGCGCCTCAGAAGTCGAAAACCAAGTATCCAAATTTTGAGTTATGGTTTGCTTTTCCGTCACTGCTGGTTTGGTCTCTAAGTGAACCGATGTACCAGATTTGCTCAGTTAATAAGGTGGCTTCTAGCAAATTTTTTCCGATATGGTTTCGTTGTGGGTTGGAAATGGTGTTAATCACCCATGTTTTAAAGTCTCATTGTTAATGTATGTGTATGCATATATGTGTAAATTTTATCTATATGTATGTGTGTATACACACATAGTTGTAACCTTTTTGGAGCATTAAAAGCCACCTTATGAAAAGCCACTGAGGGGCAAAGAATGGGAGGAGAAAGGGACCTTGTCCAGAGTCCCTTGACCTGCCATTCTGAGTCCCGCGCGCTTGCAAAGTGGAGTGTCTGCGCAGTGTAGCTGTCCATTTGACTTTGTGTATGTGTGCTTAAGGGGGGGAAGAGGGATGGTGGATATACAGGGAGTGACAGATCATTGGGGTAAAGAGAATCTCAGCCCACAGGCCGTTGAATGGAGAGCTAACATTCAGTGCATTCCACTGCAGCTTCAACCTGTATAAATTGAGACTGCGCTTGCTCCTGGATGCTGACTTCTTTATTTCAGCGGTGGAAGGTGATAGTTAGCAGTTTTGTTCGATGAAGTATAAAATTAGATTTAATTTCAAGGTCTGATCGGTACATTTAAAAGACGAAACCAGCAGACCTACAGTGTAGTTGGGTTCTAAATTAGAATGAACTCTTAAAATATATTAAGGTCCTTCCTTGAATTTGAATCTGTCTGGCACGAAAAGGGATTTACGCATTCCCAACTTGGACACTCATGTGTAGGTGTTGTTTACAATTTGGAAAGGCAAAAATTATTTACACTCTAAAGGGAAAAGGAGAAACCATACGTTTTTTTTTTTAAATTTGCTATATTTTTGTTGATTGACCAGAAGTTATTCGACTCCCATCATGTTTCACAAAGTTGGTGTTGTGATAATGTCATTATCAGATGCAGTTATATATTGCAGCACTTCACTTGCATGAACTGAATCTGAACACTTGGACTACATTTGAATTTCAATGTGAAATTGCATCTATTTCTTTTCTTTCAGAAGATTGCATTTTAGAACAAATCCAGGAAAATGTTGTTGGATTCTTTACTAACTATTTTGTCTTTCTTATTTGTCTTTTTCGTTTTCATGATTGATATTATACATAGAAGGTTTCAGGCGGGTGAAAGCTCTCCCTTGTAGGTGCCTCACTGACCGGAGCTCGAAGCCTGGATCTAGGGGTGACACCGTCTGCTCTTCCCACCATCGACTACCTTGAAAATGAGATGAAATAATGGTAACGGGTTTGTAGCACTGCCACAAACAATTTGCCTCCATGCCTGAGTTCTTCTGTCTCGTGGCTTCCAAAAAAGTGTCTAAATAATTAAGTATTTTATATTTACTTTTTTTTTAATGGGAAAGATTGTAATTTGGAAGAGAGAATTTTCAATTTGATACATGTTTTTAAAATGGCCACTGTCTTAGACAAAACTAGTTTAATAAGTAAAATTGGCAATAGCTCTACAAAGTACCAGTAATGCTTCTAACTACTGATTTTGTTAATTTCTTTCCTCTTTGTTTGGTTTGCAGCGTTCTGCTCTACTGATCATGCGCTGTGAGCCTGCAGTAACGCATAGGCTGCGCGGTGAAGCGCCTGCGTGCGCCAGCGTTAATCAGTGGATGGCTGGCTGAGTGTTTACCTTCGATAGTTCTGAATAAGATGTCCAGGTTGTCCTTGTCCCCAGTTAATCCTGACGAAAATCAATAGAATCATGTCTGCAGCATGGCCTTGAAGAGCTACTAAAATGCAGTGGTGTATTTTATTTTTATTTTCCCTTTTATTTTAATGTTATTGAAATGGTAACATTTCAATTTCATGTTGATTGATTTCATCTTGGGTTCAATAAAATTGGAGTTGTGCGGTCCACGTAGCCTGGGCAAGTTAGCACCTGTATACCTAGCGATTTCTGTGGTTCTGTGCCAGAGTTTAGAGGTGCTGCTGACCACCTATGGTAAAATCTCAGTTGGCTATTTACTCTCAGCAATTTTGCGCCTGCGGATGCGGTGCGCTGTGCTGTATTTTCTTTTTTTAATTAATTATTTTTCAAATCTGCGCCTGCGAACTGCTGATGTCGCCGCTGCAACTTGTTGCAGAGCCGTGCATGGCGCATTGGCAAGTGCGCTTTGCATTACAGGGACCTTGATCTTCATCCTGCACTGTCATTTGAGGTTGTGCATTTCATTCTGCAATAGATTTTTACAGATACTGGAAATGCACTTATTTTAGCTACCCCACACTTGGTTGTTGATGTGTGTGGCCTAAACCTTTAAAAATCTTTAGTAAAATAAATAGTACATTCAGTCGAGTTTAGGTTGGTTAAAGTGCTAAAATTTCTAAAGATAATTTCTCCTAAAAAACCCCCCAAATTCATTGGGTGTAAAAGTACTCGAATTAGGTAGCTATGTTTTAAAATTTCTGCACAGGTCCTTTCCTTGCTGTAATCCATTTCTATTGAAAAATATCTGATTATTGAAGTGGAAGAGCCATTTTTAACTCGGCACTGCATAACTGAAAAATGGCTGGCTGTATGTGGGTTGAGGTTTTATTTTGCGCATGCTCTCATGGGGCCAGTGAGCGAATTCAGCGCTAGCCTTTGCTGCAGGTTCACTTTTGTCTGGTTTAAGAATGAACACTAATGACATTTTTCTTCCCCCCCTCCCCTCTTTTCAATCTTTGTTACAAATCTCCCGTCCCATCTTTCTGATACTCCTTCCCTCCCTTGCCCTTGTTTCAATTAAAATAATAAAGGCTTGTTACCTGAAAGCGATTGAAACTCAGCCCAACTTCGCTGTTGCCTGGAGTAATCTTGGGTGTGTGTTTAATGCCCAGGGAGAAATCTGGCTAGCCATACACCACTTTGAAAAGGTAAGGGAATACCCTTTTGATACATCACTCCGCTCGAGGACAAAGCTCGAACCAATTGTATTTTGCTTCATCACTCGTTTTGAACTGCTTGTTGTGATGTTTTTCTGATGTGATAAATGAGCACAGATTGGTGGCCAGTTTAGTCATCTAGCTTGTCCTTAAGCAGAGAATTAATGTGCTGCAGTTTTAGACTACTGAATGGTAACTTGGGCAACTGTCATAGAGCTAAAAAGTATGATAAAAATGTGTATTTTTCATAATATTTTAATAATTGGGAACATTGGACAGGTGGCTTATCTTAGTTAAGAATAACTCATGGGGAATCATTTATCTTTTGCTCAGTAGTTAAATCACTAATTAGTATTTATGTAGTATCTTATGAAGCACTTAACAAGAAATGTTAAGACTGAACTGCAGAGTAATTAAAGCTGATGCTGGAGCTTGAGGGTATAATTGAGAGAATCCTAAACTATTTTGGTGCTGTGGGTTTTGGAAGGGAATTTTAAAGCAGCAGCTAGCTCGCAAAGAACTGGAGGAATACGAACGGGACTGTGGAGCTGGAAGCAGATCAAATCATGGAAGGATTTGAAAATGAGGATGAAAGTGTTAAGATTTGAGGCATTGCTTAATTTACAGTATACATTGACAATTTTACAGTTTGTGGGAGGAGGGAGAATACTGCACTGAAATTACTGATTTACTGGAAGAAGAATCAAGGATTTACAGTGCATTCAGAAAGTATTCAGACCCCTTCACTTTTTCCACATTTTGTTACGTTACAGCCTTATTTTAAAATGGATTAAATTCATTTTTTTATCATCAGTCTACACAGAAGCAAAAACAAGTGTTTAGAAATTTTTGCAAAGTAATTAAAAAGAAATAACAAATATCACATTTACATAAGTATTCAGACCCTTTACAGTACTTTGTTGGGGCATATTTGGCAGCGACTACAGCCTCAAGTCTTTTTGGGTATGATGCTACAAGCTTGGCACACCTGTATTTGGGTAATTTCTCCCATTCTTCTCTGCAGACCCTCTCAAGCTCTGTCAGGATTGGATTGGGACTGTCGATGCACAGCTATTTTCAGGTCCCTCCAGAGATGTTCGATCGGGTTCAAGTCCGGGCTCTGGCTGGGCCAATCAAGGACATTCACAGACTTGTCATGAAGCCACTCCTGCATTGTCCTGGCTGTGTGCTTAGGGTCGTTGTCCTGTTGGAAGGTGAACCTCCGCCCTAGTCTGAGGTCCAGAATGCTCTGGAGCAGGTTTTCATCAAGGATCTCTCTGTACTTTGCACCGTTCATCTTTGCCTCGATCCTGACTAGTCTCCCAGTTCCAGCCGCTGAAAAACATCCCCACAGCATGATGCTGCCACCACCATGTATCACTGTAGGTATGGTATAGGCCAGGTGATGAGCGGTGCCTGGTTTCCTCCAGACGCGATGCGTGGCATTCAGGCCAAAGAGTTCAATCTGTGTCATCAGACCAGATGGTCTGAGAGTCCTTTAGGTGTCTTTCGGCAAACTCCAAGTGGGCTGTCATGTGCCTTTTACTGAGGAGTGGCTTCCGTTTGGCCACAGTAGCATAAAGGTCTGATTGGTGGAGTGCTGCAGATATAGTTGTCCTTCTGGAAGGTTCTCCCATCCCTACAGAGGAACTCTGGAGCGCTGTCAGAGTGACCATCGGGTTCTTGGTCACCGCCCTGACCAAAGCCCTTCTCCCCCGATTGCTCAATTTGGCCGGGCGGCCAGCTCTATGAAGAGTCCTGGTGATTCCAAAGTTCTTCCATTTAAGAATGATGGAGGCCACTGTGCTCTTCGAGAACTGCAATGCTGCAGAAATTCCCCAGATCTGCGCCTCGACGCAATCCTGTCTCGGAGGTCTATGGACAATTCCTTTGTCTTCATGGCTTGGTTTTTGCTCTGACATGCACTGTCAATTGTGGGACCTTGTAAAGACAGGTGTGTGCCTTTATAAATCATGTCCAATCAATTTAATTTGCCACTGGTGGACTCCAATCAAGTTGTAGAAACATCTCAAGGATAATCAAGGAAACAGGATGAACCTAAGCTCAATTTTGGGTGTCATAGCAAAGGGTCTGAATACTTATGTAGTATTGAATACCACTGAATACCAGTGGTCGTCTAGAATGGGCAGGAAGGAAGCAAAATAATAATTTTGTTTTCATTTTGCGTGGGAAGGTGATGTGAGAAGCTATATTGGTGGAACTAGTACTCGTCCCAAAGAGTATAGTACTTTGGCATTGCTTGGAGTGGAAGTTGTGCTTGCTGATATGATTGTACTGGAAACGTTTGATGTTGTGGGTTATAGGTGAGTGAAGATAAATCTTAACGTAACTCTGGGAGGGAGAAGGGACGAGTAGAAATACAGGAAGTAGCTAAGGGTGATGCCAACTGTGGTGAATAATCCCTTGAAGGAAAATATGAATGCTGGTACAGGATGATTAGATCAAATGGTGATGGCACAAATGAAATTGCCTTTGCAGCAGGTAAGGTGGAAGCAAATACTTTAGAGCTTATTTTTAAATAATGGGAATGCATTATCATCAGCATAGTTCTCTTGCTTCTGGCAATAAAGAATTGTTCTTCTCATCCACTTCCTCATATATTCCTGCAAAATGCACTTGTTGCTTCAATTGTAATTAAATTATTTAGCATCACTGCAATATTAAGGACCAATTTGAAGCCCTTTCTCTTCGCACCTAGTGTCTAATAGAAAGCAATTTTTGGAAAAGGTGCAGTGCATGGTACCACTCTGATGTAAATCACAATGAAAGGGAGGATTTTATGTTTTGCTTGGTTAAACTAGGTTCAGTCTGCATCCCAAGCAATGCTCATAAACCCAATATAGATACTATTGTGTTTCTGTCCTACAAAACCATGAGAGGAATAAATAGGGTAAATGCACAGTCTTTTGCCCAGAGTAGGGGAATCGAGGTCCAGAGGACATAGGTTCAAGGTGAAGGGGAAAGGATTTAATAGGAATCCACGGGGGTAACATTTTCACACAAAGGGTGGTGGGTGTATGGAACAAGCTGCCAGAGGAGGTAGTTGAGGCTGGGACGAAGTGGACTAGCAGAGCTGCCAAGTGGTATGGAATTATCGTATTTTGCGGAAATGCGATTAGAATACGGATGTGCGGTTTTGTGTTAAGTATGGATTTTAAATAAGGAGTTCAGTTCAGTCTGAAGAAGGGTCTCAACCAGAAACGTCACCCATTCCTTCTCTCCAGGCTGCCTGTCCCGCTGTCAGTTTAACACATGGGAATTTAAACGAAGAGCTGTCGGCTACAGTGCTATGGGTTCTAAAAATAGCGCTACCAGCTGGAGCGCTATGGGCTTTACACATAGCGCTATGGCCACAGCGCTATGGGTCACACAGATGGTTCAGGAATTGGAATTCTTTTTCTCAGTGGTAGTTGAGCCTTTGATTATTGTTCAGGCAGTGGTAGAATTCTGGATAAGCCTAGTGGTGAAAGGTTACCAGTGGGATTGCAGTTACATTGGGACTGGCCTTGGTTTTGGGTGGGCTCAAGGGGATAGAGGGAGGGATAGAGAGGGAGAAGGAGTGAGAGAGGGAGGAAGGGAATAAGAGAGGGAGGGGGAAAGAAAGGAAGGAGAGAGGGTGGGTGTGAGGGAGGGGGGTAGGGAGGGCGAGAGGAAGGAGGGAGAGAGAGGAAGGAGGGAGAGGGAGGGAGGCTTCCAAAATGGCTTCTACATCATCATCTGGTGCTAAAAGCAGGAAGCAGCCGTTCGAACAGCAGTATACAAAGAGATGGCAATGAATGCACTGCCAAGTAAGGTGCGTAGAAGACATGTCAATTGGAAGCAAAGTTATGCATTCTTGTACTCTTACATTGGTATGACTGCACATAAAAAAACATTTTTTTCAGCAAAGTGGCACCGTGTAAACATACTGATTTCCTCAGCAAAAACTGGTTTTCAGGTACTAGAATACTGAAATGCTCTGACAAAACTTGGCAGCTCTGGACTAGTGTAGCTGGGACATTGTTGGCCGGTGTGGGCAAGTTGGGCCGAAGGGCCTGTTTCCACACTGTATCACTCTATGACATAACCCTTAACCCCCCCCCCCCCCTTGCTTATGTCGACCTAGTACCTGCCATACCTGTCAGTCTGAAGTATGGTCTCGACCTGAAATGTCACCCATTCCTTCTATCCAGAGATGCTGCCTGTCCTGCAAAGTTACTCCAGCATTTTGTGTCTATCTTCGATTTAAACCAGCATCTCCAGTTCTTTCCTTCACATTTTGTATGCTTCTGCTTGTGCTACTTTTCCTCCCCACCACACACAATTCGTATGAAGGGTCTCGAACCAAAATGTCACCCATTCGCATTCTCCAGGGATGTTGCCTGACCCACTCAATTACTCCAGCACATTGTGTTCTTTAGCTTTTTCAACTTCAATATCAGAAAATGTTTATCTCAACATTGTATCAATAGAAAGTCTTTGTGTAGAATTATTTTCATTGGACTTGTTAATTAAATTGCAGGCTGTTACTTTGGATCCAAACTTCTTGGATGCTTACATCAACTTGGGAAATGTTTTAAAGGAGGCACGTATTTTTGACAGGTGAGCAAATAAGAATTGCAACATTTCAATATGTTCTTTTACTTGTTGCAGGTCATCCAGTGTTAATTTCTATGGCTGAAATCCAATTGGCTATATGTAAAATGAATAGCAAGATAGTTATTACACCAGGTTTTCCATTCCATTTCTGTTCATTTAGTTTTCCACTAACAAGCACTACGATTGGCTAGTAGGAAATAATCAATCTCCATCTTTCCTTGTAGAAACAAAAGAAAGCATCGGTACATAGGAACATGGTGGCTAAGCAATATAGGTAGCGGAACGTTAATAACGCATATGGGGAAGTTTGTATAGCTACATAAAATCACCGTATCTAATGGGTGGCCTGCTAACCCGTCCGGCACGCGTGCGGTACGAATTCGCCTCACCTCCTTTCATCGGGGAAGATACCGGGGAGGATGGGGGAGTGTGTGACCGGGGACCCGACGGGGCGGGGAGGTGGTGAGATAGGCAAGCTAGGCACCAAACGCCGCCGTGAGGCCGCGGTGGAAACGGTCGCTGATAGTGCAGCAGCAGGACCGGTAGTCGGAGGGTATACAAAACGCGAGACATCTGGATATGGAGTCGCAGGACGCGGTTCCTTCACTGGAAGGATATGTTGACGGTTGCGTCTGTAAATGGCTCCATCCGCTTCAACCAGATAAGAGCGCGGTTCTTTGGCAGGGCTGTAGATGTGACCCAAACGGCCATAGCCCTTGTTGGTCTGGAGGCGAACCACCTGTCCACTGGTGAGAGGTTTAAGTGGCTTACTGGATTTGTCAAAAAACGTTTCTGTGCATCGCGTTTGAATTGTAGTTTCTGGACCGCAGGCGGAGAACGAACTTGTGGCTGCAAAAGCTGCTGGGACACAGGCAGGGGTGCACGGGTTTGGCGAGACGTCAGTCGTTGGGCTGGGGAACCCAGTATGGGATCCCTTGCAATGTTCCTTAAGTTGAGCAGGTCTAGATAGACGTCCAATTTTGCAAGGTATGACCGCTCCATTAGTTGTTTTGCGATTCGGACGGCTCGTTCGGCGAGTCCGCTGGACTGTGGGAACTCAGGGCTGCTGGTAATATGTCGGAAGTCCCATAGTTTTGCAAAGTGTTTGAAAGATTGGGCTGGTGAACTGTCTGCCGTTGTCAGACAGAATATGTCAGGGGAGCCGTGCACAGAGAAATGACGCTGAAACTTCTTGAAAACCGCTTCAGTTGTAATGGTTTGGAGTAAATCGATGTCGAACCAGCCCGAATAAGAGTCAACAAGAACCAGATAGTGTTTCCCATGCCATTCGAATGTATTGGTGGCTAACGTGGACCATGGGAGAGAAGGAACCGGGTGCGGCAGTAAAGGCTGCTTCTGTTGATGTGGCGTCAGGCTTTTACAGACGGCGCAGACTTCAGTTTTGTCACGTATGTACTTGGTCATACCAGGCCAGTAAAGCATGCTTTGTGCCCGTTGTAAGGTTGCCTCCACGCCGGGGTGGCCCCTGTGGACGGCGTTGAAACAGGCTTGCAGTCGCCATCGGTAGTGGTCTGCAGGCAAGCAGCACCAAGTCCGTACTGGGACGCATCGCAGCCAGCTGCAACTTGAGAGTGTCAAAAGCTCTTTGGTGCTGTGGATACCAGGACCATTCATCATCTTTGTGTGTCAGTTCTTGCAGGGGGGCAGATATGTCGCTGAGGTTGGGAATACATTTCCCCAGGTAGTTGACCATTCCAAGGAACCTTTGGAGACTCACAACGTCAGTAGGAACCGGCATTTCGTTGTAGCTGTAGTTTTTGATGGGTCTGGTCTGAGACCATTACTTGTGAAAACGTGTCCGACGTAGGTAACTTCCAGGACTCGAAACTTGCACTTCAGGGGATTGAGTTTGAGCTGAATGTCTTTGGCACGGTCTAGTACTTGCTTCAGATTGGCATCATGTTCAGCCAGGCCGCGTCCGTAGACGAGAATGTCATCAACAATGATGGTGCATGGATACTCTGCAAACAATTGTTCCATCGTGCGCTGGAAAACTTTGCTGGCAGAGTTGATGCCAAAGGGCATTCTCAGAAATTTGTAGCGGCCGAAGAGGGTGCCGAACGTAGTAAGATTGGACGAGCCTGGGTTCAGTGGAATCTGCCAAAACGAGCTTTTGGCATCCAGAACGGAGAACACTGATGCGTTGCCTATTTGAGCAGCAACTTCCTCTACTGTTCGCATAGGGTAGTGTGAGTGTTTGATAGCAGTGTTAAGATCTCTGGGGTTTATGCAAATACGGATGTCCTCCTTTTTTTCCCGTTGCGACCACCATGGTGGAAACCCAGTCAGATGGGTCGGTAACATCCGCTTGAGTTCATTGTGTACTCTCACGCATGGCATGCGGAACACTATGTGGTGCTCGGACCACAGGAGTGACGTTGGGATCAACGACAATGTGGTATTTGAGGGTAAACTTGCCAAGCTCGTTGTTAAACAGTTCTTTGTATTGAGAGAGTACATGCTGATTGGGTCCGTCAGCGAGAAAAAGTTGATGGACAGTGCGGCCAAAGTATACCAGGCCTAGATCGTGGCATGCATTGATACCGAGCAAAGTCTCTGAATCCCCCTTGAAGATATAAAACTTCAGGGTATGGGGCTGCGTGTCTACGGTGCATTTTAAATTAGATTTTCCAAGTGTGTGTAGAACATCCCCGTAGGTCCGAAGCGTGGCCGAGGCCTTTTAAAAACGTTCAGCATTGCGAATTTTAAAAAACTCTGATAACGAGATGACGTTGCATTTCGCGCCCGTATCAACCTTGGCGATCAAACATGGTTACCTCAGGGTCAAATTGCTCGTTAGACGAAGGGAGGAGAGAGTGGATGGCTGAACTGGAGTCTGCTTTCAGAGAGCTGAGCGGGGGATGGCAAGTCAGGCTCTTGGTATTCGTTATCAGCAAGCTCATGTTGTAACAGATGCAGGCTTGTCCTTGGGGCGGGTTGAGTCACATGGGAACGGCAGCGTAGCAAAGTGGTTTAATTTCTTGCAGAAATGACAGGTTTTACCATAAGCAATACAGAACTGTCGACCTGTAGCATGAAAATAGTTGCAATTTTGACATCGAACAGCAGGTCCTCCCTGCTGCCAGGCCGGGGAGGGCTGGGAACGGCTGTTACGAGAGGAGGTGATTGACACTATACTGCGAACGCTGACCGGAGGGCACAGACTTAGTGTGAGAAGATGTTACCTCAGCAATCTGACAGGCGTGCTCGGCTTGATTAAGGGTCAGGTCAGTGTTACGGAGCAGTTCATCCCTTAACTTGCTATCAAGCATACCTCCAACAATTTTGTCACGGATGAGTTAATTGCACAGATCACAAAACTGGCAGCGTGCAGCCATGTGTTTCAAGCCACCGATAAAACGTTCAATCGGTTCATCAATCTGTTGCATACAAGCATAAAACTTGGTACGTTCAATAATGTAGTTCGAGGGAAGGTCACACAACTGTCTGAACTTTGCAAGTAAGACGGCAGGGTCATCAATCGTCTCTGCAGGCACTAGGACCTGTCCATTTGCATCTAAAACGGCAGGCTCAAATGTGAAATTGTCGGCACGATTAATTGCCTCTGGGCCAGCTAAGTTGAGTAAAACAGAAGCACGCACATCAGGAGGGTCATTGAGATGAATGATGCGAACATAGTGAGTGTAGTCACACTCGAAAAGATGCCAGTGTTCAGCAGTCAGTCAAAGATCAGAAGACTAGGACGGGTGAGACGAGTTTGCCATGATAGAGATAACCGGCACATAAACTAATTAAAAAAACAAAAAACAAAACCCGATGAACGTGAACGGAGTAGGTAAGACTCACTCTCTGACACCATGTAATGAGTCGAGTCACACATATCAAGATACAACACATGTTTATTAAATCTACTTACAGCATCGATCTGCAGGACATTACAGTTCCTAGCAACTACTCATACTGAATGGCGTAGGCAAGCACGTGTTAATATAAAACGCATATTAGGCGGAGCAACTACTAACGAGCACTACGATTGGCTAGTAGGAAATAACCAATCTACATTCTGTCTTTGAATATATTCACAGATACTGCTTCCAAATGCAAACCAATCCTGTTTAAGCATTCCTGAATCTATGTGTGTGTGATGCTGCTGTGAGCAAGATTTTCATTGTTCCTCTACTTCACTGTACTAGTGCATATGACAACAAACTTGACTTGTCATGATAATATGCCCTTTCTGATATTAATCCAGTAAACGTACTCTGAATTGCTTCCAAAGGATTTGTATCCTTTAAAAAAGATCCTTACTGTGCACAGTACATTGGATATTATTTCACCATTCCTATATAACTGCATTAGTTCTGTACAGGCCCATATATAATTATGAATCAGTGGTCCAGTGCTGTTATTTCACAGCTGTGGCCGACATAACGCTCGGGAGGTGCGTCATGCGAAAAAAACAATAGAATTTTGTCAATATTTAGTCACTCAATACTATAGGGCAATGATATTGGATGTGACATCACCGTGTTGATTTGGTTGGCAGCTACAGCTGAGACCTTCCTTTGCCACGTCCCATTCAATGTGAGCTGTCACGCCCTTAACTGCAAGGCATTTTCAGTGATTTGCATGGCCCGTAGATTTAGAAGGTGTTTAGGAAGTGGGGATATTAGGAGGGGGGGGGGGCCCATCATTTATTTATTTGCCTGTGTACTCCACAATTTGAGATTTGTAACAGGAAAAATCATGTGGTTAAAGTGCACATTGTAAGATTTTATTAAAGACCATTTTTATACATTTTGGTTTCACCATGTAGAAATTACAGCTGTGTTTATAGTCTCTCTCCCCCCCCCCCCCCCCCCCCCCCAAAATTGTAGGGCACCATAATGTTTGGGACTTAGCAATGTCATGTAAATGAAAGTAGCCATGTTTAATATTTTATTGCATATCCTTTGCAAGCAATGGCTGCTTGAAGTCTGCGATTCATGGACATCACCAGTTGCTGGGTGTCTTCTCTGGTGTATTGCAGCCATCTTTAGCTTATGCTTGTTTTGGGGGCTAGTCCCCTTCAGTTTTCTCTTCAGCATTTGGGTTCAGATCGGGTGATTGACTTGGCCACTCAAGAATTTACCAATTTTTAGCTTTGAAAAACTCCTTTATTGCTTCAGCAGTATGTTTGGGATCATTATCCTGCTGTAGAATTAACCGCTGGGCCAATGAGTTTGGAGGCATTTGTTTGAACTTGAGCAAATGGGATGAGTCTATACACTTCAGAATTCATTATGCTACAGTTGTATCATTAATAAAGATGAATGAGCCAGTATCTTCATCAGCCATACATGCCCAGGCCACAACACCCCCACCACTGTGTTTCACAGATGAGGTGGTATGCTTTGGATCTTGGGCAGTTCCTTCTCTCCTCCATACTTTGCTCTTGCCATCACTCTGATATGTTAATCTTCGTCTCATCTGTCCACAAGACCTTTTTCCACAACTCTGGTTGCTCTTTTAAGTACTTCTTGGCAAACTGTAACCTGCCCATCCTATTTTTGTGGCTAACCAGTGGTTTGCATCTTGCAGTGTAGCCTCTGTATTTTTGTTCATGAAGTCTTCTGCGGACAGTGGTCATTGACAAATCCACACCTGATTCCTGAAGAGTGTTTCTGATCTGTCGGACAGGTGTTTGGGGATTTTTCTTTATTATAGAGATAATTCATCTGTCATCAGCTGTGGAGGTCTTCCTTGGCCTGCCAGTCCCTCACTAGTGCTCTCTGTCTTCTTAGTGATGTTTCAAACAGCTGATTTTGGTAAGCCGAAGGTTTGGCTGATGTCTCTTAACAGTTTTATTCTTGTTACTCAGTCTCATAATGGCTTATTTAACCTTCATTGGCACAGCTTTGGTCCTCATGTTGATAAACAGCAATAAAAGTTTGCAAAGGTGATGGAAAGACTAGTTGCTCAGAGCATGGGTGGAAATCCTGGGGGGGGGCACTCCCCCCCCCCCCCCCATGCTTTGAGAGGTGGGGGACAATTCCCCCCGCCCCCCCCCCCCCCATGTTTTGTAATCCGGACTTTATCAGACGCTTTCTAAGGGCTGAATCGGCCTGTTTGCGGGGGCCTTTCAGCGTCTGACGCGGTTTAAATCAAACTGCTCGAGGCTCCCGATGTTGAAGCCCCTGCTGGCCGATTAAAGGCCCCGCCAACGGGCCGATTCAAGCCTCACGATTCAGGGCGAATGAAGCTGCTGTTGCTGGATTGGTCACCAACCAGGTCAGCTCCCGATGTTACCGTCCACAGGGCCCACGGCCGAAGCCTCGAGTGTGCGTGCCTGTGTGCGCGCGGCTGCCAAGAAATTGTGTCCCCTCCCCATGTTTTGATAGCGATTTCCGTGCCTGGTTCAAAGCTCTCTTATATACCTGCATGAAGGAGGCAATTAAACACACCTGAGCAATTACAAACACCTCTGAAGCCATATGTCCCAAACATTATGGTACCCTGAAATGGGGGTACTTTGTATAAACACAGTAGTAATTTCTACATGGTAAAACCAAAATGTATAAAAATGACCTTTATTAAAATCTGACAATGTGCACTTTAACAACATGTAATTTTTTCTATCACAAATATCAAATTGTGGAGTACAGAGCCAAATAAATAAAAGATGGGTCTTTGTCCCAAACATTATGGAGGGCACTGTAGATGGCTGATGCAGGCATCTGGGACTAATGGGCCTGAACCATGGGAAACTGTTCTTTGTTTTTTATATCTCAATGTGCAAATATCTTTGCTTGTTCACTTCACCTGTTTTATTATTATTTGAGTCTACACAGACTTAATTTGCATGTTCACTATATCCTTTATTGTTTAGGTTTCTCTGTGTTCTCTTAACTTGTTTTCCTGGCTATCATATAACCATATATAACCATATAACCATAACAGCACGGAAACAGGCCATCTCGGCCCTTCAAGTCCGTGCCGAACATTTAAAATTTTTTTTTTTTTTTTTAAATTAAAAATAAATACTTCCCCCTAGTCCCATCTACCTGCACTCAGACCATAACCCTCCATTCCTTTCCCGTCCATATACCCATCCAATCTATTTTTAAAGGATAACATCGAACCTGCCTCCACCACTTCCACTGGAAGCTCATTCCACACAGCTACCACTCTCTGAGTAAAGAAGTTCCCCCTAATGTTCCCCCTAAACTTCTGTCCCTTAATTCTCAAGTCATGTCCCCTTGTTTGAATCTTCCCCACTCTCAATGGGAAAAGCTTATCCACGTCCACTCTGTCTAACCCACTCATAATTTTAAAGACCTCTATCAAGTCCCCTCTTAACCTTCTGCGCTCCAAAGAATAAAGACCTAACTTGTTCAACCTTTCTCTGTAACTTAGTTGCTGAAACCCAGGCAACATTCTGGTAAATCTCCTCTGTACTCTCTCTATTTTGTTGACATCCTTCCTATAATTAGGCAACCAAAATTGTACTCCATACTCCAGAATTGGCCTCACCAATGCCTTGTACAATTTTAACATTACATCCCAACTTCTATATTCAATGCTCTGATTTATAAAGGCCAGCACACCAAAAGCTTTCTTTACCACCCTATCTACATGAGATTCCACCTTCAGGGAACTATGCACAGTTATTCCTAGATCCCTCTGTTCAACTGCATTCCTCAATTCGCTACCATTTACTGTGTACGTCCTATTTTGATTTGTCCTGCCGAGATGTAGCACCTCACATTTGTCAGCATTAAACTCCATCTGCCATCTTTCAGCCCACTCTTCCAAATGGCCTAAATCTCTCTGTAGACTTTGAAAATCTACTTCATTATCCACAACACCACCTATCTTAGTATCATCTGCATACTTACTAATCCAATTTTCCACACCATCATCCAGATCATTGATGTACATGACAAACAACAGTGGACCCAACACAGACCCCTGAGGCACCCCACTAGTCACCGGCCTCCAACCTGACAAACAGCCATCCACCATTACTCTCTGGCATCTCCCATTCAGCCACTGTTGAATCCATCTTGCTACTCCACCATTAATACCCAACAATTGAATCTTCTTAACCAACCTTCCATGAGGAACCTTGTCAAAGGCCTTACTGAAGTCCATATAGACAACATCCACTGCTTTACCCTCATCAATTTCCCTAGTAACCTCTTCGAAAAATTCAAGAAGATTAGTCAAGCATGACCTTCCCAGGCACAAATCCATGTTGACTGTTCCTAATCAGACCCTGCTTATCCAGATGCTTATATATATTATCTTTAAGTATCCTTTCCATTAATTTGCCCACCACTGACGTCAAACTAACAGGTCTATAATTGCTAGGTTTACTCTTCGAACCCTTTTTAAACAACGGAACAACATGCGCAGTACGCCAATCCTCCGGCACTATTCCCGTTTCTAATGACATTTGAAATATTTCTGTCATAGCCCCTGCTATTTCTACACTAACTTCCCTCGATGTCCTAGGGAATATCCTGTCAGGACCTGGAGACTTATCCGTTTTCATATTTTTCAAAAGTGTCCGCACCTCTTCTATGAATCTCACAGTTTCCATTGCTACTCTGCTTGTTTCCCTTACCTCACATAATTCCATATCCTTCTCCTTCGTAAATACCGAAGAAAATAAATTGTTCAATATCTCCCCCATCTCTTTTGGCTCTGCAGATAACTGTCCACTCTGACTCTCTAATGGACCAATTTTATTCCTTGTTATCCTTTTGCTATTAATATAGCTGTAGAAACCCTTTGGATTTACTTTCACCTTACTTGCCAAAGCAACCTCATATCTTCTTTTAGCTTTTCTAATTTCTTTCTTAATATTCTTTTTACATTCTTTATACTCCTCAAGCACCTCATTTACTCCATGCTGCCTATAATTATTGTAGATCTCTCTCTTTTTCCGAACCAAGTGTCCAATTTCCCTTGAAAACCATGGCTCTTTCCATTTTTTACTATTTCCTTTCAACCGAACAGGGACATAAAGATTCTGTACTCTTAAAATTTCACCCTTAAATGTCCTCCATTTTTCTTCTACATCCTTCCCATAAAACAACGTCCCAATTCACTCCTTTTAAATCCTTTCGCATCTCCTCAAAGTTAGCCTTTCTCCAAACAAAAATCTCAACCCTAGGTCCAGTTCTGACCCTCTCCATAATTATATTGAAACTAATGGTATTGTGATCACTGGACCCGAAGTGCTCCCCGACGCATACCTCCGCCACCTGCCCTGTCTCATTTCCTAACAGGAGGTCCAGCACTGCCCCTTCTCTAGTAGGTACCTCTATGTATTGCTGCAAAAAACTATCTTGCACACATTTTACAAACTCCAAACCATCCAGCCCTTTTACAGAATGTGTCATTGTGTCATTGGCAGATTGAGCAACCATTCCTCAGGTAGCTTCATCCAGAAGTGTACATAAAAGTTGAGGACCATGATCCCTGTGGCACACCATTATATTTTCCCAACCAAAAATATAAATGATTCAGAATTTTGGGAACATTACAGACATTCACCTTTTTTTTTACTGCAAACTATGCTGGTTAACATGGCTTAGACAGGTGTTTGTTAGTTTTACAATGGTTTTGTGTAAAAATAACAAGCTGGCCCCTGCACATGATAGTATTGCATGATGCTGCCGCACTGCAGGGCATGATCATTGAGGATCTTAATGGTATTTGGCACCAATTTGACAAGGGTGCAACTGTTTAGTAGCTTATTTGTATAATGATAAGTGGTCAGCTTGTTGCTGGTATTAAATTGTGAACCACTATATCCTTCATTCAGTTTGTGTAGCAATGTCATTTGAATATTTAAATTGTAAAATGGACTCGCACAACTATCTAGACTACACTTCTTCCCACCCTGCTTCCTGTAAAGAATCCCCTACTCCCAATTCCTCCATCTACGCCGCATGTGCGCCCAAGATGAAGTGTTCCATACTAGGACATCCGAGATGTCCTAACTCTTTAGCGAACGGCGGTTCCCTTCTCCCATCATAGATGAGGCCCGCACCCGTGTCTCCTCGGTACCCCGCAGCTCTGACCTTGCTCCCCGTCTCCTTAGTTGTAACAGAGATAGTCCCTCTCATCCTTACCTTCCACCCCATAGCTGTCCGCATACAACACATAATCCTCTGAAAGTTCTGCCACCTCCAACGGGATCCCACCACTAGCCACATTTTCCCATCTCCACCCTTTCCGCCTTCCACAGAGACTGTTCCCTCCACAACTCCTTGGTTAACTCATCCCTTCCCACCCAAACCACCCTCTCCTCAGGTACCTTCCCCTGCAACCGCAGAAAATGTTACACCTGTCGCTAAACCTCCTCCCTCAACTCTGTCCAGGGATCCCAACAGTCCTTTCAGGTTAGGCAAGCACTTGCACCTCCTCCAACCTCATCTACTGTATCCGTTGTTCAAGATGTGGCCTCTTATACATCGGCGAGACCAAACAGACTGGGCAATTGTTTTGCGGAACACCTTCGCTCAGCCGCCTGAATCTACCTGATATCCTGGTTGTTGGACACTTTAATTCACCTTCCCATTCCTACACCGACCTTTCTGTCCTTGGTCTCTACCATTGACAAAGTGAGGCTAAACACAAATTCGAGGAACAGAATCCCATATATCGCTTGGGCAGCTTACAGCCCAGTGGTATGAATATTGATTTCTCTCACTTCAGGTAGCCCCGGCATTCCCTCTATCCCTCCCCCACCCAAGTCGCACTAGCTTCTAATTTTCACCCTACAAACAGCTAACAATGGCCTATTTCCTTTATCATTGTTACTTTTTAGCATATCTTTCATTCATTGTTCGTTATCTCTCCATATCACACTATATCTCGTTTCCCTTATCCCTAACCAGTCTGAAGAAGGGTCTCGACCCAAAACGTCATCCATTCCTTCTCTCCAGAGATACTGCCTGTCCCGCTGAGTTTTTCCAGCTTTTTTGTCTACCTAACACTATAGGTTTTGTTGCTTATGATGTGTTTTTCTTTTTGTAGGGCAGTGGCTGCATACTCTAAGTCCTAATCATGCAGTTGTCCATGGAAACCTGGCTTGTGTTTACTATGAACAAGGACTCATTGATCTTGCTATTGATACATATAGAAGAGCCATTGAGCTGCAGCCTCACTTTCCAGATGCCTACTGCAATCTAGCCAATGCACTAAAGGAAAAGGGTAATGTAAGTATTTGAGAAATTTAGTGATGCGAGCTTTAACAGCCAACTATCAGCAACTTTTTACTTCCTCATATTTAGTTTTCTTGTGTGTAAAGGTGGGATAAGGTACCTGCCATGTAGAATGAAATGAGCAGGGTTTTTTTTGCAGAGTGGTGAACACAGTCCAATTCATCACAAGCCCGTCATATCCTTCCATCCAGCCCATCTTTACAATGCATTACATCTGGAAGGCTGAAAGTATCGTCAAGGATGCTTGCCATCCTGGCCATTCCTGTTTTTTCTCGTCTCTCTTCTGGGAGAAATTGCAAGAGCTTGAAGCATGGACTTCTTGACTTAAAACTGCTTCTTCCTCAATCTTCTTCCTAACTGCTGTCAAACACTCGAACCAATCGCCTCTTCCAACCCCCTTTCCTGGGGAGACTACCATGTACATTCATTCTTAATCTACCTGTCTGAAGAAGGGTTTCGGCCCGAAACGTTGCCTATTTCCTTCGCTCCATAGATGCTGTCTCACCTGCTGAGTTTCTCCAGCATTTTTGTCTACCTCTTATTCAGTTATTCCATTGTGGCGCTGCAATAATTTTTTTGCACTACAATCTTTGTACCATTTTGTTGTATTTATTGTTGTATTTACCATTTACTATGCATCCCGTTTACACGGGGCTTCATGCAAGCATGCAATTTAATTACACCCTGGTGTATACTGCAACAAACGAATCTAATCTGAACTCCTTGCAGCTCACTTTTCCACTTATTCGTTAGCAAAATAAAGTATTTGCAAGTTATTAACATGCAATGTAAAAGCTGAGGCAGCTTATTAGTTAACAAAATTTTTATGCTAAATATCTGCAAACAAGCTGTGGTCAGGAAGCATATGAAAAGAGAAAACGGTTAATGTTACAGGTCAAAGACGTGTTGTTAGAGGGATACTATCTTGGATTTCAAGTGTTCGGCCAACTCAGAAATGTTGAATCTGCTTTTTGCACAGGTGCTGCTTTAACCGTATGCTCCAGTATTTTGTTTTTATTGAGGATTATCTATTTATCCTCGCTTTGCATTATCTATTAAGCAGTCTCAGACCTTCATTGGAATTTGATATCTTGATTTTACAGCCATGTAAGGAACCTTGACCATGGAATCTCACTGTATGTTTCTGGACATCCAAAGTCACACTTTATGGGCTGCACTTTAATGTATTCTAATAAAGGACACAGTTAAATATAATTTTCCTTTTCATAAAAACCATACTGCATAATCATGTTATGCTTTTCCACTTGCTCTTGATTGCTTTGTTTAAATTCATACTACCCCCATAACTGTTACCTGCTGATCTGGTTCTTCTGTGGCAGGTTGCTGAGGCAGAAGAATGCTACAACACAGCCCTGCGTCTCTGTCCTACTCATGCTGACTCTCTGAACAATTTAGCAAATATCAAAAGGGAACAGGGTAACATTGAGGAGGCTGTACAACTGTATCGAAAGGCTCTGGAGGTAAGATGGAAAGGGAGCAATTAGTGTACTCTGTCTTTGGTATGATTGTATTTCAAATGATACCAGAATAATGTGTTTTATATTTAATAAATGATCCTGTATTTTTGGAATGTGAAATGTTATGTGCTGACTTTAATTTTACTTCCACATTTTACATGAACACAAGAACAAAATAATGGGAACAATCATATTCCATTAGGCCATTTAAGTCAATTCTTCTGTGCCAATTCCCCATAACCATCAATTCCTTAATCTAATCAAATATTTACTGTTGGAAACATTGCAGCATCTACTCTGTCAAGCTTCCTTAGAACCGTGTATGTTGAGTGAGGTCACCCATTATTCTACTAAATGCTAAAGAATGTGGCCCCAGATTATTTGGTCCGTCTTGGTAAGACAATCTGCTCATCTCCGGAGTTGGCCTGGTGCATCTCTTTTATACTGCGTCTGATTGAATAACCTTTTTAGTTGAGGGAATTAAGCTAAATGTAGTATTCCAGATGTGTCATAGCCAATGTGCTACAAGTGCAACCCCCCCCCCCCCATTTTAAACCTTAATCAATTTACAATAAGGCCAAAGTGTCATTCCCCATAATTGCTTTTTGTGATTCATGCACGAGAACACACAGATCCCTCTGAACTTCACTCATTGACAATCTCTCTCAATTTAATTTAGATAACTTTGCCTTTTGGTTTCTCCACTGAAGTGCATGACCTTGCATTTCACTACATTAAACTTCATTTGCCAATCTTTGATACCCTATACTTTTAATTTTATGCAACAGTTTTGTAAATACCTTTTGGAAATCTGAATACTATCTCTACAGGTTCCCCTCTAACAACTCACCCTGTTACTTTCTCAAAAGTTTGAATAAATCGTGTTCACTTGGGTTTAATTGTATTTAGATCACAAGAAACTGCAGAGCTTATGGGCAATTTCATCCTATGGGTGCACTGCATCTGCTGCCACTTTTACAACATATCTGCCATTTCTTTGTATTTATTAAGTCATGATTATTGTTCACACAAGGCCTTGCATTTACTTTAGCTACTCTCTTTCTATTTATGTATCCATAGGAACTTTACTGTATTTTTACATTAAAGTTCTTTTTTCTCAACATTCATTTTTAGTTCGTCTTGGTCTTTTTGGTCTTCTGCTGGATCCTAAAATCCCCTAATCTGGACTACCACTGATACTTGCCACCTTGTTTATCTTTATTTTCAGTTTAACACTTTGATTGGGATAAATTCTAGCTGAGCATTATACACACCTGTTTGAATATCTACCACTGTTCATCTACTGACCTGTGACTTGGCACGTTGATCCCGTCCACCTTGGACAACTTCTTGCTTACACCATTATAATTGAAGATACTGGCTATGAACCCATGGTGTTCATCCTCAAACAGCATTTTGAATTTCTATCATATTGTGGTCACTACTCCTGAAGGGATCTAACCACAAGATATCTTATTAAAATTAGACCCAAAGTGCAGGAGTAACTCAGTGGCAGCATCTCTGGAGAGAAAAAGGGATGGGTGATGTTTCGAGTTGGAACCCTTCTTCAGTCTTGTTAATCCTTCCTCATTACTTAAGACCAAATCTAAAATAGCACATTCCTGAATACTGGTGCACAATTCATCTATGATGCCCTTGCTCATTTGGTTTGTCCAAACAAAATCTCCCATTTAAAATTTGTTGTTCACGTTATATGTGCCCACGATATTTCCCCTTTTATTCTTTGACCTATTGAGAGGCGGCATTTTGGGGATCACTCGGCCACTTCAGTCCATTCCATTTGCACATTCTTTCTTCAGTTTCTATCCTCATCCAACAGGGAACAAAAATCTTGTACCTGTTAGACAAGGGAAAGAAGGATCAAAGCTCCTTGGGACCACCCTCTGGATATAGCTTCTTGCCTTTTCTGTGGTCATAGTGTCTTGTACTTGACTACTTCCCAATTTAGAAGACACGTGATTGTCTTCTACAATACCTTGTCCAGCTAATTATTCTCCCTGAGGTATTGCAGTGTTCTGAAGTGCTGCTGCTGCTTTAGATAGATTTCCTAGGGAATGAGGCACTTCATGGTACAAATCCTTAACTTAAAATCTGATATGTGAGGGGGATTTGGGATAGGAGCAGCACCATGAATTAGCCTGACCTTTCTTGTGTGATATCCACACATGATTAAAACATCCTGAGAGTGTAATAACAAGGTATATGTGAAAATAATGTTTCCTCTTACAGATTCTAGAGCTAGGGGTGAATGCTTGAAGATTGAATGCTCAGTTAAGGCACATTAAAAATGATTTTCTATGGTGAACATTTTTTTGAAACTCTTCCTCAAAGGGTGGTGGTAGCAGAATCGTTGAATATTTTTAGATCTAGTTTGTCGGTAAATGCTTGGTAATCAATTGAGTGGAAAGATCATAGGGAAATTATTAATTAAGATTTCAATTAGATTGTCCATAATCTTAAATGGTAGAACAGGGATGAAGAACTGAACCCTACTAGTTCCTACTTTGTATATTTGCGAAATTCCCATTCAGGAGGGATAAGCATTATCAGGTTGAACTATATGCAGCCTTCACCAAATGGATTTGTTGATGGCTGAAACTCAAAATTACAATATGAGGTAAATGGCTAGAAAACAATCTAAAAATTTTAAACAAATTATTACAAAATTCTGCTTCAGGTTTGTGTGCATTTTTCTGATGTGCTTTGAATGCGAATCACCTCATTTGTTTCAATATTCTGAATATTGTGCGCTTGAATTTTTGTTATTGCTTAATATTTATTTGTAAATCATGAAAATATTTTAATGAAAATATTTTGGGTATTTTGGATGTTATAGGTGTTTCCAGAATTTGCAGCTGCCCATTCAAACCTCGCCAGTGTACTGCAGCAGCAAGGAAAGCTACAGGAAGCATTAATGCACTATAAGGAGGCTATCAGGTAACTACCCACTTGTTTGCCCATCATATTTGTCCTGACCCAATTTGTGTATTATGAATTCATAGCTTAAGAATCTCTGTGTGTTGTGCTGAATAATTGTGATTCTTTGATTATTTGGTCAACATTTGCCTTTGGTAGACGTGAGAAACAGTGTCAGAGTACTCTGCTCAGTCCGCCTGGACCTACCTGATCTGCCGTTTGCTAAACACTTTAATTTGCCTTCCCATTCCCACATTGACCTTTCTGTCCTAGGCCTCCTCCATTGTCAGGAGTGAGGCCAAATGCAAATTGGAGGAACAGCATCTCATATTTCACTTGGGCACCTAGTGGTATGAATATTGATTTCTCTAACTTCAAGTAACCCGTACATCCCCTCTCCATCCCTCTTCAACCCAAGTCACACCAGCTTTTCGTTCTCGCCTAGCAAACAGCTAACAATGACCTGTTTCCTTTATCATTGTTACTTTTTTGCATATCTTTCATTTGTTCTATATCTCTCTACGTCATCGTCTATCTCTTGTTTCCCTTTCCCATGACTTTCAGTCTGAAGAAGGATCTCGACCCGAAATGTCACCCATTCCTTCTCTCCAGAGATGCTGCCTGTCCTGCTGAGTTACTACAGCATTTTGTGTCTATCTTTGGTTTGAAACCAACATCTGCAGTTCCTTCCTACACACAACATATGTTAAGATCTATTGTTGTTAACAACATTGTTAAGAACTACCGATTTTGTGGAGTTCATTGATTATGTAACTGAGGGAAATGGGGTGAATGCCATCATTATAGTCAACAAGGAGACTAATGTTTGTTAATGTTCAAGGGGTATGGGGAGAGGGTTGGTATGAGGTGGATAATGAACTATGATGATGTTGAATGGTGAGCAATACGGAATAGCTGTTTACTGTTCCTATTTTCTATTTCTGTAAATTGTAGGAAAGTTGGCAATGGGACAGATTTAAATGCTTAGTCGTGTTAAATTTAGTCCAAAAAGAACAAATGCATTATTGCCAATTATAAACATTTAAAAAATACTGAGATGCTATAATGAGCACTTCCCGTAAATTGTAAAATGTGATTTGAGAAAATAAGTATTTCTTAATAGAACTATTTATCTGCACTCATTGTGGAATATCTTTAGGCCAGATGAAAATTATCAAAGGAAGATATGAAAATGCTTAATCCCTACCTGATGCGTACTGGCATTGTCCAATATCAGAAACCTAAACCGAGAGAGTGAAGTTTGAGTTCGGCTTTGTTCCACATCTGCAATGTATTTTAGTCAGCTGATCGTTTTCCTTTTTCTAAAAAAATTAATGTATTCCTAAGATGTTTTAACCTTTTTAGTTTTCTAGTGCATTTTTAGTTTGTAGTTTTGAGTTGCTGTTACAGAAACAGCTAGTAATGTTCTGATAAATATGATTTGTCATCTTTAATTTGGCAGAATCAGCCCAACATTTGCTGATGCTTACTCAAACATGGGGAACACACTTAAAGAAATGCAAGATGTACAGGGTGCCCTGCAATGCTATACACGTGCAATACAGATCAATCCCGCATTTGCTGATGCTCACAGCAACCTAGCCTCAATTCATAAGGTAAGGGCTTGCAATGTTTTAAGATTGAGAAAGTTTGCAGCATTCTTACCAAACTTAATCCACAAACAGAGCAAATGATTCTTAGTATTATTTAACAAGATGTTGAATATTTTTAATAATGTTTACTGCATGCAATTATAACTACAAGAATTGTTAATTACTAATAAATGGGAATTGTGCTGTAGGCATTTAAACACATAATTTACCTTTTATTGTAGGATTCGGGTAATATTCCAGAGGCCATTGCTTCCTACAGAACTGCCCTGAAGTTGAAGCCAGATTTCCCAGATGCCTATTGCAACCTGGCACACTGTTTACAGGTAACTGATAACACATGAAAAGAGAGCAAGTGCAGTTAAACTATATTTGGGCTTTAACAGATGCAATGACTTAAAGTGGAAGTTTCCTACCAGTTGAACTAAAAAGATCTTCTGCTGGACAGAGCATATCGGGAGGGGTAGCATTAATTCTTGTCAACTCGATTCTGCTACAATATTTCCTTTGGTTATGGTTATACCAGGGAATACTCTATTTCGTGGTCATTGCCCATTGCAGCAATGGGAGGTTTACTCCAACATGTTGAAACTAATGTTTTTGCTCCAAATGCACATTACTGAAAGCTGAAGACTCCTGGTCCCTTTTCTATAAATAATATTTATTTTGGAGCAAAACTGACTGATTGGCTGAAATCATTAGACTACCCTGGCCATGCTCACATTTCACTCCTGCCATTGGGAAGAAGGTAAAGGAGCCTGAAAAATGTAACGTCCAGGTTCAGGTACTGCTTCTTCCCAACAACCATCAGACTATTAAACACTACAATCTCAACTAAACTCCGAACTACATAGACTTGGCAGCATTGTTTACTTATCAGCTGCACTGCTGCTAGTATGAATTTCATTGTTCTGTTTTGGGGCATATGACAAATCACTTTTGTTTTACCAAATAATGATAAAAATGATCTAGTGGAAGTGTGTGTTGATAAAAAGTTCTAAAATAGTAATGAGTAAGGATAATCTTGACCTTGGGAGAAGGTACTAAGTTGGAATAAGGACCTAGGGAGAGTTATTGGGAGACATTTCAAGGCCAGCTGATCAGACTTCAGGACTGGCATGTTTCAGTAAGAGGAGGGATAAGGATGGCAAAGTATGAGAGTTTTGGATGAATTTGGACAAACAGGAAAAGGAAGCCTATCTTAAGATTAAGAATCAGACAGGGCTTTTGAGAACCAGAGGGAAAAGGGAGTATGGAATGAGCTTCCAAAAATCTCTAGGCATGAGCTTCATTTCAGAGTTAGGGAAGCAATTGGGGAGAATTCTACTGCTTAGCATTTGGTCTCATTCTGAAGAGAATGGTCTAATTAGGGACAGTCATAAGTGGTCATTAGTGATAGTAGAATTAGGCCATTTGGACCATCAAGTCTACACCATTCAATTATGTCTGGTCTATCTCTCCCTCCTAACCCCATTCTCCTGCCTTCTCCCCATAACCTCTAACACCTGTACTAATCAAAAATCCATCAATCTCCACCTTACAAATATCCACTGATGGCCTCCACAGCCTACAGTGGCAAAGAATTCCACAGCTTTACCGCCTCTGACTAAATACATTTCTCCTCATCACCTTCCTAAAAGAACGTCAGCGTAGGTTTGTCCATGGCAGGTCATGCCATACAATCTTGAGAAGGTGGTTAATGAGGCTAGTATGGTGGCTGTTGTCAACATGGTCTTGGTAAAACATTTGATAAAGTTCCTCATGGTAAGCTGATCCAGAAGATTAAGATGCAAGACATCCATGGTGATTTGGTAGACAAAAATGCTGGAGAAACTCAGCGGGTGAGGCAGCATCTATGGAGCGAAGGAAATAGGCAACATTTCGGCCTGAAACATTGCCTATTTCCTTCGCTCCATAGATGCTGCCTCACCTGCTGAGTTTCTCCAGCATTTTTGTCTACCTTTGATTTTCCAGCATCTGCAGTTCCTTCTTAAACATGGTGATTTGGTAGTTTGGATTCTGAACTGGCTTACTCATGGAAGAAGGATTTGTGGAAGAAAGAAGATATTCTGCTGGAGGACTGTGACCAGTGGAGTTCAGTGACATACATAAATGACTGAGACATAAAAGTCTGAAGGTTAGTCAGTTTGCAGACTACACCAACATTGGAGGAAGGCTTTCAAGGTACACAGCTGGTTATAGATTAGCTACAGAAATGGGCAGAGAAGTGGCATATGGAGTTTTAATCTGAGCAAGTGTGAGGTATTGCACAATGGTAACACAAATAAAGTGGTAAGGAAGATGTATGGTGTGCTTGCCTTCATCAGTTGGGGCATTGAGTGTAGGAGTCATTAAGTCACATTGCAGCTGTATAAAACTTTTAGAGGGGAAACCACAGTGCTGGTGCAACTTGGCATGTCAGGCAGCAAGTTGGGAGGACTTCGATAGGTAATGCTTCTTCAGACTTTATAAAAAATGTGCATAGGCTGCATTTGGAGTATGTGCAATTCAGGTTGCCCTGTTACAGGAAGAATGTGAAGGCTTGAGAGAGGGTGCAGAAGTGGTGTACCAGTATGGTGACTGGATTAGCTGTCAGGAGAGGTTGAACAAACTTGACTTGTTTTCTCTGGGACGGTGGAGGATGAGGGGAGACTTGATAGAAACAAATTTTAAAATGAGATGCATAGATATGGTAGACAAGTAGAAATGTGAAAAACTAGAGGGCAAAGCTTTAAGGTGAGAAGGGCAAAGTTTAAAGGGGATGTGAGGGGGAGGGCGTTTTTACACAGTGGTGGGTGAAACACACTGTCGGGTGGTGTTGGAGGCAAACGTGATAGTGGATTTAAGATTTGGCACATAAATATAGCGGGACATTGACCATGTGCAGACCGAGAGGATTAGATTTACCTGGCATTATATTCAGCACAGACATTGTGGACTGAAGGGCCTGTTCCAGTGCAGAGTTTATCTATCTAAATAGCTGGGAGCGCAGCTATTTACAATATACATCAATGATTTGGATGAAGGGATTCAAAGTAACATTAGCAAATTTGCAGATGACACAAAGCTGGTTGGCAGTAGGATGCTATGAGAATGCAGGGTGACTTGGACAGGTTGGGCGAGTGGGCAGATGCATGGCTGATGAAGTTTAAAGCGGATAAATATGAGGTTATCCACTTTGGTAGCAAAAACAGGAAGGCAGATTACTATCTAAATGGCGTCAAGTTGGGAAAAGAAGTGCAACATCAGTCTATGAAAGTAAGCAAGCAGGTACAGCAGGCAGTGAAGAAAGCGAATGGCATGTTGGCCTTTATAACAAGAGGAATCGAATATAGGAGCAAAGAGGTCCTTCTGCAGTTGTACAGAGCCCTAGTGAGACGACACCTGGAGTATTGTGTGCAGTTTTGGTCCCCTAATTTGAGGAAGGATATTCTTGCTATTGAGGGAGTGCAGCGTAGGTTTACAAAGTTAATTCCCGGGATGGCGGGACTGTCATGCTGAGAGAATGGAGCAGCTGGGCTTGTACACTCTGGAGTTTAGAAGGATGAGAGGGTATCTCATTGAAACATATAAGATTGTTAAGGGTTTGGACACGCTAGAGGCAGGAAACATGTTCCCGATGTTGGGGGAGTCCATAACCAGGGGCCACAATTTATGAATAAGGGCTCGCTCGGGCCCCCGCGAGCTGCCGCCCCGCCCCCCTCCTCTCTCTCTCTCTCTCTCTCTCTCTCTCTCTCTCTCTCTCTCTCTCTCCCCCCCTCTCTCTCTCTCTCCCCCTCTCTCTCTCCCCTTCTCTCTCTCTCTCTCCCCCCCCTCTCTCTCTCTCCCCCTCTCTCTCTCTCTCTCTCTCCCTCTCACTCCCCCCTTTCTCTCCCACCTCTCTCCTCCCGCTCTCTCTCTCTCTCTGTCCCCCTCTCTCTCTCTCTCCCCTCTCTGTCTCTCTCTCGCTCCCCCCTTCCTCTCCCCCAACCCCCCTGCCCTCACCTAAATCCCTCCACCCCTCCCCTACCCCCTTCCCTTCTCCCCCTCTCAGCCCCCCTCTCTCCCTCTCTCTCCTCCTATCTCTCACTCCCCTCCCCACCATCCCCCTCTCCCTCTGTCTCTTACCCTTCTGTCTCTGCCCCTCTCTCTCTGACTCTCCCCATTCTCTCTCTGCCCTCCCTCTGTAGACGCGCCTGCGAGTTGGGGGCTATGCGTCAGTGGATAGTGCGGTTATGGGGTAAAAGGAGCAAATTAATAATATAATATCAAGGGGGGGTAGTTAGTGCCACCCCCCCCCCCCCCCCCCCCCCCCCGCAACCGCACGTTGGGGGAACTGACCCAACGGGTCTGAACTTGGTCTAGTATATCTACCTATCTATCTATCTATATACTTTTAAAACTCTGTGGCTGTCGTCCGTCCGTGCGGCTGTACGTCCAACGTTCTGCTTGCCGCGCGGCCTTTGACACCGCCCCGCGCCCACACCGCGCGGAAAGGCCCATATTTTTGACCATTTCCAAAGAGATGACATTTATCTTTACGAATAGCCACTCCTGATTAAATTCGGTCCTGTTTATGTACACGTTTTTTAATAAAATCCATCCCCCCCCCACCCCCATCTCCGATTTTCTCCGAAAACGACGCCATCTTTTTCCCCCCCGATTTTCTCCGAAAACGACGCCATCTTTTTTTCGCCGATTTTTTCCAAAAACGACGCCATCTTTTTTTCGCCGATTTTCACCCAGGGGTCTGAAGCACGTTCGGGAACAACACCCCGGGGTGTCATCCATCCCCCCACCAACCCCAATTTGATTTTCTCCCATTTTCTAAAAAAACGACGCCATCTTTTTTTCGCCGATTTTCTCCGATTTTTCCCGAAAACGACGCCATCTTTTTTCCCCTGATTTTCACCCAGGGGTCTGAAGCACGTTCGGGAAAAACACCCAGGGGTGTCAAGCACTTTCGGGGACCAGACCCAACGGGTCTGCACTTGGTCTAGTATACTTTTAAAACTCTGTGGCTGTCGTCCGTCCGTGCGGCTGTACGTCCAACGTTCTGCTTGCCGCGCGGCCTTTGACACCGCCCCGCGCCCACACAGCGCGCGGAAAGGCCCATATTTTTGACCATTTCCAAAGAGATTACATTTGTCTTTACAAAAAGCCACTCCTGATTAAATTCTGTCCTGTTTATGTACACGTTTTTTTAATAAAATCCACCCCCCCCCCAACCCCAATGTGATTTTCTCCGATTGTCTCCGATTTTCTCCGAAAACGACGCCATCTTTTTCCCCCGATTTTTTTCCAAAAACGACGCCATCTTTTTTTTGCCGATTTTCACCCAGGGGTCTGAAGCACGTTCGGGAACAACACCTGGGGTGTCATCCATCCCCCCACCAACCCCAATTTGATTTTCTCCCATTTTCTCAAAAAACGACGCCATATTTTTTTCCCGATTTTCTCCGAAAACGACGCCATCTTTTTTTTGCCGATTTTCTCCGATTTTTTCCGAAAACGACGCCATCTTTTTTTCAGCGGAAGCCAGAGATCGTCTCTTCCCCCGCTGCTTTTCGTCGGCCCGCACGCTTGCACTGTCCGAAAATCCCGCGCGTCAACGGCCTGTTGGCCCGCAAGCGCATTGAGGGCGTACGCAGCGTCTCGACGGGCGTACGCAGCGTCGACGCCGTACGCCTAGTGCGTGGCATTGCGCGATGACGTCAGGCCGCCCCCTCCCCTCGCAACCGCGCGTTGCGGGAACAGTCTGCACTTGGTCTAGTATCTATTAAAACTGTGTGTGTGTGTGTCATTTTGCCTGTGAAACGTATCTCCTCGAAAACCAGATGCCGAAACGGGACATTTTTAACATATTTCTAGAGATTTTTATTGTGATATTAGAAATCCACTCCTCTGTACATTTGGTACATCATTTTCCCGACTTTTTTTATTAAAGTTGTTGACCAATCTGACCTTTTTTTAAAATCTGACCGCTGCCCAGGTGCTGACATTACAATAACAGTGATTTTTTTAACATCTTTTGGTAGAAATTTTCCTTATGATTTAAAGAATCTAATCCTCTATAAATTTGGTCATTTATTTCCCGAGATATTTGCTAAACATTATCACCAAACTGACATATAAAAAAAATATAAAGACTGCCCAGCTGCTGCCCTCACAATGCCTTTACTCGTGGCCCCGCCCCTCCCCTCGCCACTCTGGTTAATGCATGCGCAGTTTTCCATGAGGTACGTTAGCCCACCCACCCCCCCCCCCCGTTCTTCAAAAGGCGCAGAAAGATCGAGAATGTTCTGCAGCAAAGATCCTACAGCTCAGCTCCGCTATAGGATCTTTGTTCTGCAGATCGCGAGGTCAGCGGCGCTCACGTGCTGAAGAACTTTCTCCTTGCTGTCGGCGCAGCTCGTGAAGCCACGCCCTTCCCCTCCCTCCCCCGCCCGCCTGCTCACTCAGCTGCCGGTTTCCAGAGAGTCAGAGGCCGATTCTGTCTCTCTCCGCATTTCGCAGCCCACTCACTCGTCCGGCTCCAC
This sequence comes from Malacoraja senta, assembly GCA_038087875.1. NCBI lineage: Eukaryota > Metazoa > Chordata > Chondrichthyes > Rajiformes > Rajidae > Malacoraja > Malacoraja senta. The sequence continues at coordinate 18,252,876 of CM075983.1, read as the reverse complement.
CCCCCCCACTCCTCTTCTCTCCGCCCTCACTCTCCCTCTCTCTCCCTCTCTCTCCCTCTCTCTCTCTCTCTCCCTCTCTCTCCCACCTCTCCCTCTCTCTCCCACCTCTCCCTCTCTCTCCCACCTCTCCCTCTCTCTCTCTCCCACCTCTCTCTCTCCCCCTGCTCTCTCTTTCTCCCCCTCCTCCCACTCTCTCTCCCCCACTCTCTCTCCCCCACTCTCTCTCCCCCCCTCTCTTTCTCTCCCTCTCCCCCCTCCCTCTCTCTCTCCCCCTTCCTCTCCTAAACCCCCTTCCACCCTCCCCTCCCCAACCCTTCTCCCACCTCTCCCCCTCCGTTCCCACCCCCCTCTCCTCCCCCTCTCTCCTCCCATCTCTCTCCCCCACCCTCCCCCCTCACCCACCCTCCCTCTCCTCCTCCCCTCCACCCCCCTCTCCCTCTGTCTCTTGCCCCTCTCTGTCTCTCCCCATTCTCTCTCTTCCCTCACTCTCCCCCCCCTCTCGACGCGCCTGCGATTTGGGGGTTACGAGTCAGTGGATAGGGCGGTTATGGGGTAAAAGAGGCAAATTAATAATAATATAATATCAAGGGGGTAGTTAGCGTATGTGCGGGGGGGGTATTTAGTGTGTTTGTGGGGGTGGTTAGTGTGTGTGATGCCGCATGCCCACCCGGCCTCCCCCCCCCCCCCCCACAAACGCGTGTTGGGGGAACAGACCCAACGGGTCTGCACTTGGTCTAGTATACTTATAAAACTGATCTGATCTTTTGTTTGTTCGCTTGTGAATCACATCTTCTCCAAAACCCGACGCGCTAATGGTGATATTTTTACATTTTCCGGTAGAGATTTACCTTATGATTTCAAAAATCCCCTCATCTGAAAATTGGATTCATTATTTCCCAAGTTTTTTTACTAAATTTGTTCACCAATCTGAAATCTTAAAAAAAAATCTAACGAGCTGGATGACGTCACAATGTCCCTGCTCCTCGCGGCAAGCTGCGCAGAATTTTTTGCACGCAGGGGCACTGGTTCCCACGAGCTGCAGCCTAGCTCGGGCCCGGCGCCTGGTGGGGAGGCTTCTGCTCTACGACCTGGGCAGGTGCTGCCCCTCCCTACCTCTCTGCCCTCCCTCCCTTTCTGCCCTCCCTCTCTCTCTATGGAGTGGTGACTATTGGGACCCATGCGTGAGTGGTGGAATATTGCGTTCGGGAACCAGCCCTCCCCTGTGACGCCGCACACCCCCACCCTCAATCTCTACCCCCCTCCTTCTCCCTGTCTTCCCCCCTCCCCCTCTTGCCGCGCCTGCGCGGTTGGGGGTTATGCGTGAGTGGATAGGGCGGGGGATGGGGTAAAAGGTGCGAATAAATAATATATAATATCATGGGGGGTTTGTGTGTGTGTGACGCCGAAGGCCGCCCCGCCCCCCCTGCAACCCAACCCAACGGGTCCCCTTGGTCTAGTTATAATATAAAACTCTGATCTTGGATGTGGATGTATTTATTTGTGTGTGTATTTGTATGTTTTCATATGTGATTCACATCTCCTCGAAAACCCGACGCGCTAATGGTGAAATGTTTACATATCCTGATAGAGATTTACTTCATGATCTCGAAAATCGCCTCATCTGAAAATTTGATTCATTATTTCCCGAGTTTTTAATTTAAATTGTTCACAAATCTGAGATTTTTTTAAACTAACGATCTGATGACATCACAATGGCTCTGCTCCTCGCGGCCCGCTGCGCAGAGTTTTCAACGCGCAGCCTGCTGGGCACTGTTTTCCACGAGCTGCGAGTACGTTAATCCCCCCCCCCCCCGACTCGCAGTCATTTTGTCGCCTCCCGCTTGGAGTCGACTTGTACTCGACCGAGGGTGTGAGAGGTCCCGAGAGCTGCCGAGGCCTGCCGCCAGCTCGCAGTCGGCCCCGTCCGCGCCGTCTGCTCGCCAAGTTCAAGTCCGCCCTCTCCCCCCCTTCTCTCCCCCCTTTCCTCTCCCCCCTCTCCTTCCCCCCTCTCTCCCTCCCCCCCTCCCTCTCTCTGTCTCTTTCTCTGCCCCACTCTCTCTGCCCCTCGAGATAGGGAGGGGATGGGGTAAAAGGAACCAATGAATAATATTTGTATAATATCAAGGGGGGTGGTTAGTGTGTGTGTGACGCCACAAGCCGCACCCCCCCCCCCCCGCGCGTTGAGGGGACGGGTCCCCCTTGGTCTAGTCTTCTTTAAATCTTTAATTGGAGAAACAAAGAGAACACAAATGCATGTATTAAACGGGGTGAGTAAAGTTCTTGTTGAATGGTTTAATTGGAAATGTTCTTATAGTCAGAGGAGCAAAGGTAACTGTCACGGCACATTGATGTTGTAATCCGATGCATGCATGCTTCAAGATTTTATAATTTAAAATATAAATTGCATATCAATTAATTTCTCAGATTGTGTGTGACTGGACAGATTATGATGAACGGATGAAGAAATTGGTCAGTATTGTTGCTGATCAGCTGGAGAAAAATAGATTACCATCTGTGCATCCACACCACAGCATGTTGTATCCACTGTCCCATGCCTTCCGTAAAGCCATAGCTGAACGACATGGAAATCTTTGCCTTGACAAGGTAATATTTTAATTGTATATTGCATACAATTCTTGAGTTGGAATGTATTGTCTGATTCATATTACATTTATTTTCTATATTTTCCCAACTAACAAAATGGCTTTATCAATTGAAAACGATGGCAAATTAGAGATAAGCTTTAGCTACACTTGGTCACTCTCTGACATCCATTTGTGCCTGTCTTTGTCTCTGCCCTATATTTAAGAGGATCCTCAGGGGCAACTTGATCGCTCAAAGGGTAGTCCATATTTGGAATTACCTATCCCTATGATCCTGTGCATCAAGTTAGTTAAACGATGTTTAAGAAAGAACTGCAGATGCTGGAAAAATCAAAGGTAAACTAATCTCAGTTTTCGAATCTTCGAAGGTAGACTAATATCAGTTTTATAATCTTCGACCCTGGGCAAAAAGATTGAATGCTCATTTATCCATCACATATTGTGTCTTTCCAACTTGATATCCTTCCTATAGCTGGGTGACCAGAACAGCGCATAGTACTCAAGTGTGCTCTCACCCACGACTTATGCAGCTGCAACGTGACATGCCAACTTTTGTACTACATGGATGATAATGATATGTTGGAGGCAGAGACTCCTGGGGTGATGAGCCATAGCCTAAAGGTGAGATGAAAGAGATTTAAGAGGATCCTCAGGGGCAACTTGATTGCTCAAAGGGTAGTCCATGTTTGGAATTACCTTTCCCTATGCTACCTCTCTCGTTTCTATTCAGGGACCCCAGTAGACATTCCAGGTGATACAGAGGTCATGTTTACTGCTTTCGGAGCTCTCAACGTCGTTTCCTTTACATTGATTATGGTTATGGTTTTGCTGAAAACTTGCAAGGTCTGCTAGAGCTCCCATTTGTTGGCCATTTTATCTTCCCTTCCCATACTGGCCACAGACTGGAAGAACAACACCTCATATTCTTCTTGGGTAGCTAACAACCCAACGGTATGAACAATGAATTCTCCAATTTCAAGTAAAACCCACTGACCTGGTCCCCATTTCTTCCCTTTCCCCCAGAAACTGGTGTGCACATGTTTCTCCCATCACCTCATCATGCTATCTGAGTAAGGGACCCGACCTGAAATATTGTCTGTACGTTTCTCTATCTTGTGCTGCCTGATCTGCTGAGTTCCTCCAGCATTTTGATTTAAAACAAAAACAAAAAAATGTCCTCAATATTCCTGCATCTGCAGTATCTTTGTTTCTGTCTTCACTAATGTTTCCTTTTGCCGATGGCTTTGGTATACTTTGCAAGTTTATATTCAAAATGTGTTTTTGCACTTAAACTCTTAGTCTTAAAACTAGCGTTGCTACTTTTTCTGGTAATTGAATATGTCTCTTACCTTCATCTACTGCTCTTCACCATTGTTGTTCTACATTTAAGATATTTGGATGTAATTGCTTTTTTCATTTTGACAGCGCATTTGCATTGGATATTTATAAGTGACCGAAGAAAAACTCAAGCTTGGATAATATCGCTTTACAGTGTTAAATTTGTCCTAATTTAATTAATTTATCTTTTGGAGGAACCTTTACAGGACTGTATGAAAAAATGTTTTGGAGTGAAGGAGAATGTAGTTTTAAGAATTGGTGTGCAGCAGGAACTCAAAAGTATTTGCAATTTTTTTTTTAAATTGCTGCTTTATTTTAGAAACATAGAAACATAGAAAATAGGTGCAGGAGTAGGCCATTCGGCCCTTCGAGCCTGCACTGCCATTCAATATGATCATGGCTGATCATCCAACTCAGTATCCTGTACCTGCCTTCTCTCCATACCCCCTGATCCCTTTAGCCACAAGGGCCACATCTAACTCCCTCTTAAATATAGCCAATGAACTGGCCTCAACTACCTTCTGTGGCAGAGAGTTCCAGAGATTCACCACTCTCTGTGTGAAAAATGTTTTTCTCATCTCGGTCCTAAAGGATTTCCCCTTAATCCTTAAACTGTGACCCCTTGTCCTGGACTTCCCCAACATCGGGAACAATCTTCCTGCATCTAGCCTGTCCAACCCCTTAAGAATTTTGTAAGTTTCTATAAGATCCCCCCTCAATCTTCTAAATTTTAGCGAGTACAAGCCGAGTCTATCCAGTCTTTCTTCATATGAAAGTCCTGACATCCCAGGAATCAATCTGGTGAACCTTCTCTGTACTCCCTCTATGGCAAGAATGTCTTTCCTCAGATTTGGAGACCAAAACTGTACGCAATACTCCAGGTGTGGTCTCACCAAGACCCTGTACAACTGCAGTAGAACCTCCCTGCTCCTATACTCAAATCTTTTTGCTATGAATGCTAACATACCATTCGCTTTCTTCACTGCCTGCTGCACCTGCATGCCTACTTTCAATGACTGGTATACCATGACACCCAGGTCTCGTTGCATCTCCCCTTTTCCTAATCGGCCACCATTTAGATAATATGAATTTAGATAATACTTGAATTTTCACTGTTTGGTGATAAAATTCTGAATGCTGATTTGTCCTTTTAAGTATGAATAATGGTGGTCCTTTTTAGGAACTTCAGTTTCCCACTTCTTGTATTTCTCACTCCCTTGGAACCAAAGGGATGTTTCATGCTTAAATTTAACATAGAAACATAGAAAATAGATGCAGGAGTCGGCCCTTCGAGCCAGCACCCATTCAATATGGTCATGGCTGATCAACGATAATCAGTACCCTGTTCCTGCTTTTTCCCCATATCGCTTGATTCCGTTAGTCCTAAGAGCTATATCTAACTTGAATATATCCAGTGAATTGGCATCCATTGCCTTCTGTGGCAGAGAATTCCACAGATTCACAACTCGCTGGGTGAAAAAGATTTCCTCATCTCAGCCCTAAATGGCCTACCCCTTATTCTTAAACTGTGACCCCTGGTTCTGGGCTCTCCGAACATCGGAAACATTTTTTCTGCATCTAGCCTGCCCTTAAGAATTTTATATGTTTCTATAAGATCCGATCTCATCCTTCTAAATTCCAGTGAATATAAGCCCAGTCGACCCATTCTTTCATCATATGTTAGTCCTGCCATCCCGGGAATTAACCTGGTGAACCTACGCTGCACTCCCTCAATAGCAAGAATGTCCTTCCTTAAATTGGGAGACCAAAACTGCACACAATACTCCAGGTGCGGTTTCCACAGGGCCCTGTACAACTGCAGTAGGACCGCCTTGCTTAAATCCTCTTGCTATGAAGGCCAACATGCCATCAGCTTTCTTCACTGCCTGCTGTACCTGCATGCTTGCTTTCAGGAACTGGTGTACAAGGACACCTAGGTCAAGTTGCACCTCCCCTTTTCCCAATCTGCCTTCTTGTTCTTGCTACCAAGTGGATAACCTCACATTATACTGCATCTGCCCACCCACCCAATCTATCCAAGTCACCGTGCAGCCTCATAGCAACCTCCTCGTAGCTCACACTGCCACCCAGCTTTGTGTCATTCGCAAACTTGGATATGTTACATTTAATTCCTTCACCTAATGTGGCCACACCAAATGTAATGGTTAGTTGTAATAATACAAGGTGCGTCCAGATGAAATTAACTTTGTTTAATGTCTATGCTTCCAAGAGGCAAAGTCTACTATGAGCTGCTTTTGGGTTTCATGATGTTGGCTTCGGAAATGATCATCGTCCTTCCTCTTACCACCCTCCCCCCGACCCGAAAGAAAATCTATGAGATTTATCCATGTAATATAACTGCCTTTTCTTTGCAGATTAATGTGCTTCACAAGCCACCGTATGAACATGCAAAAGATTTGAAGGCTAGTAATGGGCGTCTGAAAATTGGTTTTGTGAGCTCAGATTTTGGGAACCACCCTACATCTCATCTGATGCAATCAATCCCTGGGATGCATAATTCTGAAAAATTTGAGGTAATTTCAATTCCTGAATGATTCATTCCAGAACTCTGGAATTAAATGCTTTGAAATAGATACTAGTTGTGCAGCATGATTGATTTGGCCATTTGCATCATCTTGAAGCTGAATAACATGGAATTCAATTGTCAAGCATAGTGTTAAATTGTTTTCATGATTTAAAAAAAAAAATTGGAACAGACATTGAGACAAGCTGTTATGTATTGGATCCTTAATTTATATATGTATGTGCTACAAATATAATAATTTCAGGATGCACGGTCTTTTAAGATGCTGTGTTAATCTTATTTACTCAAAATAGTCCCATTAAATCTCTGAAATACACTTTCCAAAAGTCATTGGAACTTTTGAGACTATTACAGTGTGAAAGGAGAACATCCAAACATTCTCTTTTGAGGTGTGAACCTCAACCTAATAGTTAAGAAGATGAGGAGGTAATTAAGAAGGTATAAGTGTGGTTAAAACCATTGATTTTCAGCTGCCGGGAAAATGATCAATTACATCAGATGATTATAAGCATGGTAATCATTTCATTGAAAATAAGGTTGAATTCTTTAAATATCATAAATCATTTGAAATATGATCCATACAAATAATTGACAGAATAATAGTAATCTTTAAAACTAAAGATGCTAAGTCTTTTCCTTACTTCTCCATATTATATTGGTTGTCGATTAATTGAAATTATTTAATGCTTATTAGCTAACAACATGATTTTCACTCCATGGAACTATCTGATGTATAAAAGATAATCTTTTAGTTATCTAACTCTAATGGCAGCGGTGCTGGGTCTGCCTAAGGAAAATATCAAAATTACTTGTTTCATTATATATTTATGGATTGGCAGATATATTTGACAAATTGTAATCGCTCCTTCAATAATGGTATTAATAAAGCACATTTGTCCCGTGATTTACTTGAGTTACCAGCTTCAGAGCATTACCAATGCTCTATTTCCACCATAATGTATTGGAAATCATCAGGTCCTATTTTCTCAGTCTTTTATATTTTCATTACTGTTACTTAGCTGGAGGTCATGGCATGGCCTGATTTATGGGCCGGGACTGAAGCCAATTTAAATTTGGGTGCTGCAACTTGTTAATGAACTAGTCAAGCGTATCCAGCCATCAAAGTATTGGTTGCAGATTAGGTGTAGAGCATCAGAGAAAATTTGTTTGTTGTAGCTTTTCTGGATAATAATGTATTTATGCATCACTATTTGAAGTGCATCAGTTTATTTTTTATATATATATTTCTCTATTGGATAGGTTTTTTGCTATGCACTGAGTTCTGATGACGGCACTAATTTTCGTGTAAAGGTGGTTGCTGAAGCTAATCATTTTGTGGACCTGTCACAGGTAAGAGCCAGTGGGATGTGCAAATTGAGCACAACTTAAAACACCTTGTAGGAGTCTAAATATAATTCCAAAGCTGTTACTTACCTTGACTTGCTTGTGTCAAGCTTTTAGTCTGCTGTTGAATACACAGCAAAGATCAGAGTGCCTTTAACTTTTACAACGTAAAATATCAAGCAATGTGTTCTTTGGTCTGTTTCGTATAAGCCATTTCCCTGGCTGATTGGCACATTGAATTTCACCCGTGAGGCCAGATTGTGGAACTCCGGCCCGGCCAGAGTTGGCAGATTCCTACTCTTAGCTGATTTATGCAGCTGGCTTTGTGGGCTGGTATCTCGACCCCCTCCCTGAAAGTCTAGACACCGCAATTCCGGTACCATTTGACTCCTCTGAGGCCATGACCTATGGTCTGGCAAAATGGATAATCCAGCATGGCTCTGGAACCAAGGGTGCCAGAAAACTGCTGGTGGATCTGTATTTTCTGGCTTGAGCACAAAATTAGTTTGGAATATAATTTGGAACAAATATTGAAAGGTCAAAATGTCTGTCACCAAGAGTGATTTAATAGTGCCAACACGAACAGGGAAAATTAAAAAATACTGGAAATCTGACTTTAAATTCAAATGTAGGTAGGATACAGCAGGTCAGGCATGAGCCATGGAAAGAAGAAACATTTCAGGTTAAAGACCATTTGTCAGAATTGTTAATTTTGTTTCTCTATAAATAGATGTTGCCTAAACTGTGGAGAGCTCCTGGCATTTTCTATTTTTAATGTAAAGGTTCTAGAAATTGTTTCAGAAGTTTTTCAATAGCATACAATAGCCTAGTTTGTGATTTAATTGGGGCTATTTGAATATCTGTCCTTTAATGTCACCATTTTTGTTGTTAATTATTTTTTAAATTAAGCCATGAAGGATTAAGCCAGTTAGATATTTGGTTGTAATAGAGTGCAGAACTAAGGATTGGTTTCAGTTTCATGTTCAATGTTTTTTCAGATCCCATGCAATGGCAAAGCGGCAGATCGTATTCATCAGGATGGAATTCACATTCTTGTAAACATGAATGGATACACTAAAGGAGCGCGAAATGAACTATTTGCTCTAAGGCCAGCTCCTATACAGGTTCGGAAACCTGTGAAATGCCCTTTTCAATTTTTGTCACTTGTCCCTTAAATCCTTGCCATCTGCTCTTAGGTTATTTCCACATTCTTTCCAGACTCTTTTTAATTTCCAACAGCCATGAATGTACCATTTACCTTTTAAAGTTTTATTCGGATGAAGAATTTTTGGATGAAGGCACAATAAGTTGTAGATGCTGTAATCTTGAGCAGAAACCAAAGTGCTAGAGGAACACAGCCATTTGGGCAGCTAAAGGGAGAAATCAGGAAAGGCGAGGTGGGGCTGGGGCAAAGCCTGGCAAGTGAGAGGTGGATACAGATGGGGGGACGGGGGGGGCGGTATGTGGTGATTGGAGTAAGTGATAAAGGCTATAGGTGAAAAGAAGACAGAGTGCCAGAAAAGGAAATGGGAGAAGTAAAAAGTAAAGCTGGAGGGAGGTTTTGTGTGTGGAAGTAGGGAGGGGGATAGAGGGACTCTGGGTTGGGAGATTAATATAAGGAAAAATAGCAGTGGCTAAGATGGTCAGAGAAACAGGTGTGCGCCGGAGGGGTGGGTGGGGGGGGGGGGGGGGGATGGTAGGCGGTGTATTACTTGAAATGGGAGAATCCATTGTTAATACCATTGGGTTGTAAGCTATGCAAGCGGAATATGAGGTGCTGTTCTTCCAGTTTACGTGTGTAATCACTCTAGTTGTTTCAAAGATGATGAGAGAAAAAAATTTCACACCGAGAGTGGTGAATCTCTGGAATTCTCTGCCACAGAAGGTAGTTGAGACCAGTTCATTGACTATATTTAAGAGGGAATTAGATGTGGCCCTTGTGGCTAAAGGTATCAGGGGGTAATGGAGAGAAGGCAGGTACAGGATACCGAGTTGGATGATCAGACATGATCATATTGAATGGCGGTGCAGGCTCGAAAGGCCGAATGGCCTACTCCTGCACCTATTTTCTATGTTTCTAATCATTCTTATTCCCAAGTAGTATAATGAGAAAACCACAACTGACACAAGATGCTTGAATCTTGAGCAAAATAGTGCTGGAAATGTCAATTTATGGAGTAGCATCATTGAATCAAGAAACATATTTTGGATCTATAAAAATGAACGAATACATCTTTTTTTTTTTCTCTTCATAAATGTCCAATTTGTTGAGAATTTCAAGCAATATCTTTGATTCCAGAATTCTGCCATTTGATTTTGGGCTGTATTTGTTGAATTTTTTTTAATGGTGTATTTAAGTAGATTTTTGTTTTTTCAGGCAATGTGGCTTGGTTATCCTGGAACAAGTGGAGCTCCATTCATGGATTATATTATCACTGATAAGGAAACATCACCACTTGATCTAGCAGAGCAGTACTCCGAGAAGCTGGCTTACATGCCCAACACCTTCTTTATTGGAGATCACGCCAATATGTTCCCACACCTTAAGGTGATGCATTGAATCCACTTTCTGATCATTGTTCATGGCATAGTTGGGTATATAAGCCATTCTTACCTTTGCAATACAATACAATACAATACCGTTTATTGTCATTTGAATCTCAAATGAAGTTCAAACGAAATTTGGTTTCTGCAGTCATACAACAAGAAAAAAAACCCAAGACACACAATTTATGCAAACATCCATCACAGTGAATCTCCTCCTCACTGTGATGGAAGGCAAAGTCATTGTCTCTCGCCTGTTTTCCATTCTTCTCCCGATGTTAAAGCCCCCGGCGGGCTATGGTAAGTCCCGTGGCCGTTAAAGCCGCGCCGGGCGATGTAAGGCCCCGCTCCGGGTCGTTTTCAACCCCGTAATTCGGGCGGGAGAAGTTGCCGTTGCGGGAGCTCCGAAAAGCGGTCTCCCACCAGGGACCCGCGAGCTCCCGATGTCACCGGGCCTGTGGCTGGAGCTTCCGAGCTCCGAAGTCGGGTCGCAGCCGCGCGCCACCACAGCGCACCACGCTCCGAAGCTGGCCAGCCCCACGATGGTGAGTCCGCAGGCTCCGCGACTGGAGTCCCCAGGTCGTTCCGGCTGGAGGCCGCTGCACGGTGCTAGGCCCCAACGACAACGGAGACCCGACAGGGAAAAGGTCGGGTCCCCCATACAGGGAAGAGATTTAAAAGTTTCCCCACCCCCCCCTCCCCCCACATATACACAGCTAAAAACAATATATAAACTACAACCAAACTATACACTCAACAGGACAAAAAATGTAAAAAGACAGACGGACTGCAGAGGCTGCTGCCGCCATCATATGTACAAAATGGATTAGAGGCCATTTCAGCCCACCAGTTCAGAGAACACTTGCATTCTCCCACTAATTTTCTGAGGTAACCTACAGTGCCTTCCATAATGTTTGGAACCCATTGTTTATTTATTTGCCTCTGTACTCCACAATTTGAGATTTATAATAGAAAAAAATCACGTGGTTAAAGTGCACGTCAGATTTTATTAAAGGCCATTTTAAAACATTTTGGTTTCACCATGTAGAAATTACAGCTGTGTTTATACATAGTCCCCCCATTTCAGGGCACCATGATGCTTGGGACACATGGCTTCACAGGTGTTTGTAATTGGTTAGGTGTGTTTAATTGCCTCCTTCATACAGGAATAAGAGAGCTCTCAGTACCTAGTCTGGCACCAGTCTTTCCATCACCTTTGGGAACTTTTATTGCTGTTTATCAACATGAGGATCAAAGTTATGCCAATAAAAGTCAAAGATGTCGGCATGAGACTGAGAAACAAGAATAAAACTTTTAGAGACATCAGCTAAACCTTAGGCTTACCAAAATCAACTGTTTGGAACATCATTAAGAACAAAGAGAGCACTGGTGAGCTTACTAATCGCAAAGGGACTGGCAGGCCAAGCTGCCAAACTGACAGGCACTTCCACAGCTGATGACAGAAGAATTCTCTCTATAATAAAGAAAAATCCCCAAACACCAGTCCGACAGATCAGGAGCACTCTTCAGGAGTCGGGTGTGGATTTGTTAATGACCACTGTCCGCAGAAGACTTCATGAACAGAAATACAGAGGCTACATTGCAAAATGAAAACCACTGGTTAGCCGCAAAAATAGGTTGGGCAGTTTGCCAAGATGTATATAAAGGAGCAACCACAGTTCTGGAAATAAATTATTGTGGACAGATGAGACGAAGATTAACATATCAGAGTGATGGCAAGAGCAGGTATGGAGGAGAGAATGAACTGCCCAATATCCAAAGCACACCACCTCATCTGAAACACGGTGGTGGGGGTGTTATGGCCTGGGCATGTATGGCTGCTGAAGGTAATAGCTCACTTATCTTCATTGATACAACTGCTGATGGTAGCAGCATAATGAATTCTGAAGTGTATAGACACATTGTATCTGTTCAAGTTCAAACAAATGTCTCAAAACTCATTGGCTGGCGGTTCTTTATACAGCAAGACAATGATCCAAAACATACTGCTAAAGCAACAAAGGAAATTTTCAAAGCTAAAAAAGGGTAAATTCTTGAGTGGCCAAGTCAATCACCCGATCTGAACCCAATTGTGCATGCATTTTATATGCTGAAGAGAAAACTGAAGGGAACTAGCCCCCAAAACAAGCATAAGCTTAAAGATGGCTGCAATACAGGCCTGGCAGAGCATCACCAGAGAAGACACCCAGCAACTGCTGATGTCCATGAATCAGACCAAGCAGTCATTGCATACAAAGGATATGCAACAAAATACTAAACATGACCACTTTCATTTACATGACATTGCTGTGTCCCAAACATTATGGTGCCCTGAAATAGGGAGACTATGTATAAACACTGCTGAAACCAAAATATATAAAATAGTCATACAAAAATGCTTTATTAAAATCTGACCACTTTAAACACATGTGATTTTTTTTCTATTACAAATCTCAAATTGTGGTGTACAGAAGCAAATAAATAAATGGGTCTTTGTCCCAAACATTATGGAGGGCACTGTGTTCTTGCATTTCCAACAACTCCCCAAGATTCAACTGCGCTGGGGTAATTACTGTGGCCAATTAACCCATCCATCCACATTTTCTTGGGATTTGAGAGAAAACAAGCATCCCAGGAAGCCTTTGTTGCAGGGAGAATGTTCAAACTCCACACAGCACCAGAGGTCAGGTTGGAACCTAGGTCACTGGAGCTCTGGGGCTGTCCCTGAGCTATTGTGCCATCCCAGAAGAGTAAAGGCATTTTTGCAGTCTGGAATCTTCCTAGCTTGCTACATTTTCACATCTGTCTAACATGACTGCAATTTTGTCTTTTGTCTTACCACGCTCATGCTGGCTACCAAGTAATCACCTGCCCTCATTTCTGTTTTCCCTATTGGATCTCATCAATGTTTCCTGCCTCCAATTATCCTGAGCCACCTAATGTTTACTGAAAGACCAGGTGTCTTATTTTTTTCTTTTTGCTTTAGAAAAAGGCTGTTATCGACTTCAAGTCAAATGGACACATATATGATAACAGGATTGTTCTTAATGGTATTGATCTGAAGGCATTTCTAGACAGCCTCCCTGATGTCAAAGTAGTCAAGGTAAGAAGTGGGAAGTAGCACCATATAAAGATTATGCTGCATGGATTATACTCCTGTGTTTTACTAAATTAAATTAAACAATTATGGTAATATGGATGATTTTAAGTGTTTTTTTTACTATCAGTGCCAAATCTAAGAGCTGTGCATCTCGTATATCGCTTTATTGAATAGTCGGAACAATTCTTCATTTGTTTCTATTTTGTCTCCTTGCTCAACCCTTCTTGGGTATATGATGCTTCGTGTATCCATACAGAATTTGTATTTCATTTCCTTTGTTGCCAGTTTTCACCCAGGTTTCCTTTTAATATAACGGTTCTCATTTAAGATCTTTATATCTGTTTCAGGTGACAGGTTAACGACCAATATCGATTACAAATTTGCTGACTCCCTCAGTTACTTCAACTGCAGCACCTCCCACCCTGTTCTTATTAGCACCCTTCCACTATTCCATTTTCTCTCTCTATCATATTGCTGTGACAAGATTTTTCATAATAGTGCTTTTAAAATGTGCCTCTTTACTTAACTGTGACTTCTACTCTCCCATAGTTTGGAGGGCTCTTGACCTTCCACCTCCACTTCCTACTAAACTAGAACAAGAATAGGGTTTCCATTTGAAGCTTCCTTCCACCATATCACCACCCACAGATCAATCTCCAAAATTTCTGCCAACTTCAATGGGATTTCCATCTTTCATTCTCAACATTTTCAACATTTCAAAGGTACTATTACATGCACTACTTCCTGATGACAGTTTACTCTCTTTAAAAAGTGGAACAGTACACAATCTCTTTGTCCCACAATGCCCGTGTTGAACATGATGGCAAGTTAAACTAATCTCTGCCTGCATGTGATCTATATCCCTCCATTCTCTGCATATTGATGTGCCTATCTAAAAGTCTCTTAAATGCCCCTAACGTATCTGCCTTCACCACCACCCCTGGTAGCATGTTACGGTCATCTCCACTCTCTTTTTTGAATTGTGCTCTACGTCTGCTTTCTTCTTTGCCCCTCTCGCCTTAAAGCCCTTTAGTCATTGATATTTTCACCCTGGGAAAAAGGTTCTGTCTACCCTATCTAGGCCTCTCATAATTTTATATACTTCTCTCGGCTCTCTCCTCGGCCTCTGACAATCCAAGATTCTCCAACCGCTCCTTGTAAGTAATACCCTGTAAACCAGGCAGTGTTCTGGTAAATGTCCTCAGCACCCTCTCTTAAACCTCCACATTCTTCCTGTAATGGGGTGGCTAGAACTGCACATAATTCTCCAAATGTTGCCTAACCAATGTCCTATAAAGCTGCAGTATGATTTTGTGAATTTTAAAACGAGTGTTCTATTAAAGTTCTGTAAAGTCTTGGCACTACGCCCAAGTAATTACTGGATGTAATTGAATAACTACTTTATCAAAGCAAAAGATGATGCGTACAAATTAGCCAGAAAAAGCAGCATATCAGAGGACTGGGAGAAATTCAGAGACCAGCAGAGGAAGACAGGGCTTAATTAGGAAAGGGAAAATAGATTATGAAAGAAAACTGGCAGGGAACATAAAAACTGACTGCAAAAGTTTTTATAGATATGTGAAGAGAAAGAGATTAGTTAAAACAAATATAGGTCCCTTGCAGTCAGAAACAGGTGAATTGATCATGGGGAACAAGGATATGGCGGACCAATTGAATAACTACTTTGGTTCCGCCGATAAATCACCAGGGCCAGATAGGCTGCATCCCAGAGTACTTAAGGAAGTAGCTCCAGAAATAGTGGATGCATTAGTGATAATTTTTCAAAACTCTTTAGATTCTGGAGTAGTTCCTGAGGATTGGAGGGTAGCAAACGTAACCCCACTTTTTAAGAAGGGAGGGAGAAAGAAAACGGGGAATTACAGACCAGTTAGTCTAACATCGGTAGTGGGGAAACTGCTAGAGTCAGTTATTAAAGATGGGATAGCAGCACATTTGGAAAGTGGTGAAATCATTGGACAAAGTCAGCATGGATTTACGAAAGGTAAATCGTGTCTGACGAATCTTATAGAATTTTTCGAGGATGTAACTAGTAGAGTGGATAGGGGAGAACCAGTGGATGTGTTGTATCTGGACTTTCAGAAGGCTTTCGACAAGGTACCACATAAGAGATTAGTATACAAACTTAAAGCACATGGTATTGGGGGTTCAGTATTGATGTGGATAGAGAACTGGCTGGCAAACAGGAAGCAAAGAGTAGGAGTAAACGGGTCCTTTTCACAATGGCAGGCAGTGACTAGTGGGGTACCGCAAGGCTCAGTGCTGGGACCCCAGCTATTTACAATTTATATTAATGAACTGGATGAGGGAATTGAAGGCAACATCTCCAAGTTTGAGGATGACACTAAGCTGGGGGGCAGTGTTAGCTGTGAGGAGGATGCTAGGAGACTGCAAGGTGACTTGGATAGGCTGGGTGAGTGGGCAAATGTTTGGCAGATGCAGTATAATGTGGATAAATGTGAGGTTATCCACTTTGGTGGCAAAAACAGGAAAGCAGACTATTATCTAAATGGTGGCCGATCAGGAAATGGGGAGATGCAGCGAGACCTGGGTGTCATGGTACACCAGTCATTGAAAGTAGGCATGCAGGTGCAGCAGGCAGTGAAGAAAGCGAATGGTATGTTAGCTTTCATAGCAAAAGGATTTGAGTACAGGAGCAGGGAGGTTCTACTGTTGTACAGGGTCTTGGTGAGACCACACCTGGAGTATTGCCTACAGTTAGATCTCCAAATCTGAGGAAGGACATTGTAGCCATAGAGGGAGTGCAGAGAAGATTCACCAGACTGATTCCTGGGATGTCAGGACTTTCATATGAAGAAAGACTGGATAGACTTGGCTTATACTCGCTAGAATTTAGGAGATTGAGAGGGGATCTTATAGAAACGTACAAAATTCTTATGGGGTTGGACAGGCTAGATGCAGGAAGATTGTTCCCGATGTTGGGGAAGTCCAGGACAAGGGGTCACAGCTTAAGGATAAGGGGGAAATCCTTTAAGACCGAGATGAGGAAAAACTTTTTCACACAGAGAGTGGTGAATCTCTGGAACTCTCTGCCACAGAGGGTAGTTGAGGCCAGTTCATTGGCTATATTTAAGAGGGAGTTAGATGTGGCCCTTGTGGCTAAAGGGATCAGGGGGTATGGAGAGAAGGCAGGTACGGGATACTGAGTTGGATGATCAGCCATGATCATATTGAATGGCGGTGCAGGCTCGAAGGGCCGAATGGCCTACTCCTGCACCTATTTTCTATGTATCTATATGTATGTATGTGCAACACCTACCCTTTCATCTGTAAGAAACCTATAAAAAAAACACTCAGAACAGCTTTACAGACGAGACAGCTAATTAGTTCTAATGTAGTGTCATACCTCTTGTACATAGGGAAATACATGGATAAATGGAAGTTTAGTGACTGGAGCTCCACAATCCAGAGGGCATACTGAGCTCTCAGTTGCCTGTCAATTTAATACTCTGTCCTACTTCCTACTTCCCCTCTGGCCTTCTTCCCAATGTAATTTCGAGAAAAGCACCACGTTCTCTCGGCTTTTTACAGCCCTTGAAACTTAATTTTGAATTTAACAATTTTGTTTAGCCACTCTTCTGTATTCACCCTCGAGGTGTGGCAGTATTGTTGCTTCAATTTTTATTTTTCTCTCTCTGCTTTGTTAAGCTGTTACTTTCTAAAGTAATTGCTGCCTTGACAACTTTGTCACCTATCAAAAACACTCCATAGATTCCCACCGCTCCTTCACTCAGCAACATATGGAATAATTCTTGACCTGAATTGTTGATATTGACTCTTTCTACAGATGCTATTTGTCCTGCTAAGTGCTTCCAGTTTTCTCTATTATTTTGGATTTCAAGTATATTCGGAATTTCTCTTGTGCATTGACCCTTATAATTTTGTTTACAGCTCAAGTGCCCTGATGGGGGGGACAACTCTGATACAAATTCTGCGCTTTCAATGCCTGTTGTTCCAATGAACACTGCAGCTGAAGCCATTATCAACATGATCAATCAGGGGCAAATACAGGTTACAATCAATAACTTCACAGTAAGCAATGGACTTGCAACGACACAAGTAAGTGAACAGAATAGCAATGCGATTTGGGAGGGGATGTGAGGATGGGCAATAAAATTATTAATGGTAACCAAAGGAATAACATTTCCAAGCAGCTGTAGAATTATGTTTGGGCCGGAGGTACCTTGAAAGAAATGGAATTGTTGATCATATGGATTTTTCTTCTAGTATAAAGTTTGGATGGGTTTGATGGATATATCTTTTTTATTTGGTTAAATGGGACTATTCTAGCAGTTGGCAGATTTCAGCTGAATAGAAGTGTGTTGAAATTTTCCTGGCTATGGTGATACTATATTGAATGAAACTTTAATTCTTATCAACTATTCAATCTTTCATCAGATTAACAACAAGGCAGCAACTGGAGAAGAGGTTCCACGTACAATTATTGTTACTACGCGATCACAGTATGGCCTACCTGAAGATGCTATTGTTTATTGTAACTTCAACCAGCTGTATAAGATTGATCCGTCTACCCTCCAAATGTGGGCTAGTGTAAGTATTATTATCTCAACAGTTTGTCATTGGTTGTAGTTGTGAAATTTGGATCCATTGTTTACTGCTTAAAAGGGAAAGTTTTGCATTTTGGTTAAAAAGGATCAGTGAAGTTTCTTGATCCTGGTTCAATCTGTACATTATTCCATATTTTCTGCCACCACCTCATTGCTTGGTTACTTTGATGTCCAAAAACTGATGACTTTAGATTATATGTGGCATCTGTTCATTCACAGCTATCTGGAGAAGAAAATTACAAAAATTCATTGTCCTTTTCAGTTGTAAAATTTCAGTTCTTACTCTTCGACTATTTGTAGATTCTGACCTCTATTGGGCTCCAAAAAGTACTGAATTAATTTGTGCAAAATTGAGGATTTGGTTCCTGTCTTTGTTCTGACCATGATACATTCTCGACGTCATATTGAAAGAACTGCTTTTCTGATCTTGTTGCTCGATATTGTTCTTTCTGGTGAATGTTAAAATTGTTTTGTTATTCCATTCTATTCTGTATCTGCCTCTAAAAAATAACAAGCATATTTGTTTTATACATTTCATGTCCAGTAAATAATTTTTCATAGATTGAGTTATTCTATCTTGCAATTGGTAATTCTTAGTTCTTCCATTGCTTATTAATTATAAACTCCTCCAGAAGATTCAAGATTCAAGAGTTTATTGTCATGTGTCCCTGATAGGACAATGAAATTCTTGCTTTGCTTCAGCACAACAGAACATAGTAGGCATTGACTACAAAACAGATCAGTGTGTCCATATACCATTATATAAATATATACACACATGAATAAATAAACTGATAAAGTGCAAATAACAGATAATGGGCTATTAATGTTCAGAGTTTTGTCCGAGCCAAATTTAATAGCCTGATGGCTGTGGGGAAGTACCTATTCCTGAACCTAGTCGTTGCAGTCTTCAGGCTCCTGTACCTTCTACCTGAAGGTAGCAGGGAGATGAGTATGTGGCCAGGATGGTGTGGGTCCTTGATGATGCTGCCAGCCTTTTTGAGGCAGTGACTGCGATAGATCCCCTCAATGGAAGGGAGGTCAGAGCCGATGATGGACTGGGCAGTGTTTACTACTTTTTGTAGTCTTTTCCTCTCCAGGGCGCTCAAGTTGCCGAACCAAGCCACGATGCAACCGGTCAGCATGCTCCCTACTGTGCACCTGTATAAGTTAGAGAGAGTCCTCCTTGACAAACCGACTCTCCCTAATCTTCTCAGGAAGTATAGGCGCTGATGTGCTATCTTAATAATTGCATCAGTGTTCTCGTGCCAGGAAAGATCTTCAGAGATGTGCACACCCAGAAATTTGAAGCTCTTGACCCTTTCAACCATCGACCAGTTGATATAAACGGGACTGTGGGTCCCCATCCTACTCCTTCCAAAGTCCACACTCAGTTCCTTGGTTTTGCTGGTGTTGAGAGCCAGGTGATTGTGCTGGCATCATATGGACAGTCGCTTGATCTCTTCTATACTTTGACTCATCCCCATCAGTGATACGTCCCACAACAGTGGTGTCGTCAGCGAACTTGATGATGGAGTTCGCACTATGACCGGCTGCGCAGTCATGAGTTTAGAGTGAGTACAGCAGGGGGCTGAGCAAGCAGCCTTGAGGTGCTCCAGTGCTAATTGTTATTGAGTCTGACACATTTCCACCGATACGAACAGACTGTGGTCGGTGAATGAGGAAGCCGAGGATCCAATTGCAGAGGGATGTGCAGAGACCCAGTCCTGCGAGTTTGATAACCAGCTTGGAGGGGATGATTGTATTAAATGCCGAGCTGTAATCAATGAATAACAGCCTGACATATGAGTTTTTGTTGTCCAAGTGGTCCAGAGCGGAGTGGAGGGCCAGCGAGATCGCATCCACCGTTGATCTGTTGTGGCGGTAAGCTAACTGCAGTGGGTCCAGGTTTTTGTCGAGGTAGAAGTTGATTTGCGCCATGATCAACCTCTCAAAGCACTTCATCACCACAGGCGTTAGTGCCACTGGTCGATAGTCATTGAGGCACGTCACCTTACTCTTCTTGGGCACTGGTATAATTGATGCCCTTTTGAAGCAGGTGGGAACCTCAGATCTCAGAAGTGAGAGGTTGAACATGTCCGTAAAAACTCCAGCCAGTTGGTCCGCACAGGTTTTTAGAACACGACCAGGTATACCATCAGGTCCATGCGCTTTTCGAGGGTACACCCCTCTGAAGGATTTCCTGACGTCGGCCTCTGTGACTGAGACTGAAATACCATTACAGTGAATGGGGGCTCGAGAAGGCACATCAGTGTTCTCCCTATCAAAGCGTGCATAAAACGCATTGAGCTCGTCAGGGAGTGATGTTTCGCCAACATTCGAGCTGCCTCCTGATTTCACCTTGTAGGAGGTGATTGCATTCAGGCCCCGCCACAGCTGCCGAACATCTGTCTCATCCTCCAGTTTGGAGCAGAAGTCCCTTTTGGCCTTTTTGATGGCCTTACCAAGGTCGTATCTGGACTTCTTGTAGACCACTGTATCATCAGACATGAATGCCCGGTGTCTGGTCTTCAGAGTGCGGATCTCAAAGTTCATCCAAGGTTTCTGATTGGGAAACACTCGGAAGGTTTTTGTAGGGATGCAGTCCTCCACACATTTCTTAATGAAGTCTGTAACGACTGTGGCGTATTCTTTCAAGTCCGTTGCCGAGTCCTTGAACATTACCCAGTCTACAGACTCCAAACAGTCCTGCAGTTGTTCCTCTGCCCCCCCCCCCCCCGACCAGCTCTGTACTTTCCTCACCTCTGGGGGTGCGCTCTTTAATTGCTGCCTGTAGGCAGGAAGTAGCAGCACCGCGATATGGTCGGATTTATCGAAGTGAGGGCGAGGGATAGAGCGATAGGCATTCTTGATGGTGGTGTAGCAGTGGTCGAGGGTGTTTGGTCCTCTGGTGCAGCAGGAGACATGTTGGTGGTAGTTAGGGAGTGATTTCTTTAGGTTTGCCTTATTGAAGTCCCCAGCAATGGTGGTAAATGCCTCGGGATAAGACGTCTGGTGTTTGTTGACCACGGCGTGCAGCTCCTCCAGTGCCAGACAGACGTCTGCCTGGGGTGGGATGTAGACCGTGGTCAGGATGATGGAGGTGAATTCCCTTGGGAGGTAGAAGGGACGGCACTTCACCACCAGATGTTCGAGGTGTGGAGAGCAGGAGTTGGACAGGACTGCCATGTCTGAGCACCACGCAGAGTTGACCATGAGGCAGACGCCCCCTCCTCTCTCTTTCCCAGATGCCAGTGTACGGTCCATACGGTGGATGGAGAACCCTTCAGGCTGGACCGCTGAGTCTGGGGAGCTGGGGGTGAGCCATGTCTCTGTGAAACAGAACACAGAGAATTCCCTCAGCTCCCTTTATCACCTAGAAGATTTTGTCTGAAGGAACAGTTTTAAGATTGTTCATTTTGGTTTAGTTTTATTCTTCATGATTACATATCATGGCTGGATAGTTAAATAGAATAGCTTAAAAATGTTGAACAAGCAGGATGCAAGAATTTGTAGATTGTTAATTCTTAGTGCAACTTTTGCATTTACATAATGAAGGTAATTTGAAATGTTCATTTATTTTACCTTGCAGATCTTAAAGCGAGTTCCTAACAGCGTACTGTGGCTCCTTCGATTCCCTGCGGTTGGCGAACCCAATATTCAGCAGTATGCCCAGGGCATGGGTCTGTCTACAAACCGTATTATCTTTTCACCTGTTGCTCCAAAAGAAGAACACGTGAGGCGAGGACAGTTGGCTGATGTATGTCTAGACACTCCACTATGTAATGGACACACCACTGGCATGGATGTACTTTGGGCTGGAACACCAATGGTGACTATGCCAGGTATGTGCAATGGTGGGTAATTTTTGTACTTATCTTTTAGAAGAATTGTATAAGTTGTCATAATTATTGATGAAAACATTTGTGTTGAGTACTCTGACCTTAAATACCATATTATTGTTCTTCTTTCCATGCTGTCAATTGCCTAATACTTGTCATGTGATTGTTGAACAGTTAACAAATAGTAATTTGATTACTTTCTCCAATGTTTCAATTTATATTTGGGAAGGTGTCCATTAATTGTTTTCTGAAGCAGCTGCTTTCTGGCAGCACGAAACTTGATTTGATTATGTTGACTTTCAATACATTCAATTAATTTTTTTTGACTGCCTAATAGAGTTAGATAAATTAACCTCTTCTGGTATGGTGCTGTGTTTCGATTTGATGTTTATCACAATGTTCATTTGTTTTGAAATTTGACAATCTATTTGTGTTGTGATGTTAATGATAATTACCACTGTACATCTGAAGGCATGTTACGAAATCACCTTTGTTAAAATATTGATAGATGGGATTCAATGCGAGAAATTATTATTTAAGAACACTTAGAACTGTTTCTTGTTCAGGGTGGATCAAGCCAGATGTAGATAAATATTTTGAAATAAATAATTACTGAAGGCTTGTTTCTAAACAGCTTTGCGGAGAAGACATTTTGAAAAGGGGCCACAAAATTGGATGTATACTGTTGAAATGCTTTTGGACAAGGGCAAGTGGGGATGTGTTGATTAGTAAGCATCATAGGGAGCATTAATGTCTCAATGTTATAGATTTGGTCATAGAAGAGTGTCGTGCTAAATTCTGCAGATTGGAGAAGGAAACTACAAAGTGATTTGGATTAGAATGGCTAAACTATAGGAAATGGAATTCAAGAAGGGCAAATGTGAAGTCATTCAATTCAAAGACGAGGATAAATTTAAGATTCCTTGTATTAGGGTAATACCATGATCAGTCAAACGGTGACTGACTTTGATATTTGTCACATCTTAATGTACTTACTTTTGTTTGAAGGGCTTTAAACACAGCACTATGGCCACAGCGCTATGGGTCACAGATTGTTCGGGAAAATTATTGTATAACAATGAGTCTTTGGAATTCTCTTTCTCAGTGGAGGTTGAGCCTTTGCTTATTTTTCAGGCAGTGGTAGAATTCTGGATAAGCATAGTGGTGAAAGGTTACCAGTGGGATTGAAGTTACATTGGGATTGGCCTTGATTTTACAGAACGGTGGGTGGGCTAAAGGGGGAGAGAGGGAGGGGTGGAGAGAGGGAGAGGATGGAGAAAGGAGGGAGAAAGGGAGAAGGAGAGAGGGAGGGAGAGAGGAAGGGTGAGAGGTATGACGAGAGGGGGGGGGAGGGAGAGAGAGAGGGGAAGGAGAGAGAGAGCGAGGGAGGCTTCCAAAATGGCTTCTACATCAGCATCTGGTGCTAAAACCAGGAAGCAGCTGTTCAAACAGCAGTATACAAAGAGATGGCAATGAATGCACTGTCAAGTAAGGTGCGTAGAAGACATGTCAATTGGTAAAAAAGTTAAGCATTCTTGTACTCTTACATGGGTATGACCGCACATAGAAAAATAACATTTTTTTCAGCAAAATGGCACCCCATAAAAATACTGATTTCCTCAGCAAGATACTGATTTTCAGGTACTAGAATACTGAAATGCTCTGATAAAACTTGGCAGCTTTGCATATGATGTCAAGTGAAACTCATCGCCCCTGCTTGCACGTGATCCATATCCCTCTATTCCTTGCGCATTCACATGCCTATCTAAAAGTCTCTTAAAAGCCATTGTCGTATATGCGTCCACCACCACTCCTGGCAGTGCATTCCAGGTACCCACTATCTGAGGTGTATTTTTTTTTTTTTGTCCCGTCATATCTCATCTTTTATCCCTCTCACTTTAAAACTATATTGTCTAGTTTATGGCATTTCCATCCTGCGAAAAAAGCTGTGGCCATCCATCTATGTCCCTCATAATCTTGTAAACCTCTAACAGATCTCCCTTCAGTCTCCGAGGCTCCAGAGAAAATAAGCCAAGTTTGTGAGAGGAATCACTGAACCTTTCCCAAACCCAAAGATCTGTTAGGTGGTTTGGGGCTATAGCATTCATGTACCTCTATGTACCTTCAAGATCTTTGTATCGGGAAATACTGATAGTCCCACACCAAACTGACTTTTTACATTCTGTTTGGCATGGACATTGTGGGCTGAAAGGCTTGTTCCTGCTTTTTTTTCTATGTTCTTGTGGGAAATTTGGCCTAAAAAAATTCAGTGGAAAATCACTTGTTAATACAACATTGATTTTAAGAAAAGATGCCCAAAACAAAATTCAGCATGGGTAACAAGAGCCTTACCCTGGCTTATGATATTATGTATTTGTCTGGTATAATTTAATGATTCTTTTACATTGCTCATTTTTGCAGGGGAAACACTTGCATCTCGCGTGGCTGCTTCTCAGCTGATGTGCTTGGGATGTCCAGAACTGATAGCAAAGACGAGACAGGAGTATGAGGATGTTGCTGTCATGTTGGGCACAGATATGGAATAGTATGTTCTAATTCTGATTTTTCACCAATGTCTGATTTGTGTATGGCTTTTCTGGCGTTACTTGTTACCTTAAATGAATAATTTGGAGAGTGCAAACATGCAATTTGTTCACGAATTAGTACACCAGATTGGTATTGGCTTTGCTGCTTCTCCTTGGGATTGTTTAATTATATAAAATACTCATGACTCCTGTCAGCATTCAGTTACTTGAATATGTGAACATCATTGATTTTAAACTGTCAAATCATTGTGGTTGTTGAGGATTTGCTGTGCACTGCTGCATACACTATCATCCTATATAGATGCTAAGGAGATGCGCTATTATTTCTTAAATCATTTTATCTCCCTATTGAGTGGACTTGCATTCTTTGGGTTTCTTTCCTGCCCACCCACTTTCCTTGCACCTCTGTAATGTTTATTAATCTACCTCTAGAAAAGGAGAAAGCTTAATATTCTAAAACATTAATTGTCTTTCTCTCCAGAAGTACTTTATTTTTAGTTTTTTTTTTAGCATTGAGCATTTTTATCCCTAATCAGTCTAGCATTTCCTCAGCACAGCATTGAGAGCGTTGTGCTCAAATTTCTTTAAGACTTGAATTCTCAGCCTCATCTCTCCAACTAACAACCCAACCAGAGCTGAGAATTGTAATAGAGAGCACGAGAAAATTAAATAGAAATACAAGTTTGCTCCAGATGTTTGAAATGAATTGTTGTTTGCTTTATTCATAAACTTGCAAAATAACTGCAGTTGAGGTATGTTACTAATCTTTTTATTGTTGTGAATTAGCATTTCTAATACTCAAGGTGAAATGGGAAATCATGATCTAGATTTATCTGAAGGTTGAATAGTATTTGAACACTAAATTAATTTTGGGATTGGGAAATATTTTACAGATGTTATATTGAAGGATACTTTATTATTATGCAAAGTATATACAGAAGTATGATGCACAAATTTCCATTAACCTTGGAACCATCAGCTAGTGTTAAATAAAACATAAAGTCAAAGTGACTTGGAAATTTCACATAGGAAATTAAGGGCTTCAGCTATAGCAACATTAGAGGTCAGATCTAGTTGAAATACTCATAACTTAAAAAAGATGAATCTTGCATTTCTGAACAATATAATACATCTGGGGACGGAAGGCTCACATTTTGCCACTAGATTTTCCAGGTCCTTGGACCCATTTGATTGTTTAGCTGCCAAGTGCAGTAGGTAGATGTAACATTTTATCAACTTTGCTAACTAATATTTGAATGTAGAGAGCTTTAATTTGAACATTACAATGTGTGCAATTTTTGTGCAGTCTAAAGAAGATTCGCGGAAAGGTGTGGAAACAAAGAGTGAGTAGCCCGTTGTTCAACACCAAGCAATATACCATGGATTTGGAGCGTTTATACATGCAGATGTGGGAGCATTATGCTGCAGGCGACAAACCAGACCATATGATCAAACCACTTAAAGCTATGGAGACAAATGAACCTGCCTAAACATGTTCCATTGGTCAAGCTTGACAACAACACAAGACGACTTGCTCTAAGACTTGTCTCTCGATGATCGTTTTGGATTTTTAAGATGAGAAATTCTGGCAGTGGTGTAATTTCATACCAGCCCAGTGACTGAAGATTGGAGCCAGTTCATTGCAAGAATCTTTTTTTTGTTAGAACTAAACTGTGAACACAGGATTGGCCCAAGGACATGTGCGGAAATGCAACTTATTTGTAATATTTAACCAGGAATTCACAGTTATGATTTGATGTTAAAATTCTGATATTGGCAACTCATTGCTTTACAAATCGCAGAGGTTTCCTTTAGAATGTCAGAAAGCCTGATGGTCAGACAAGTTAAGGCCTTACATTAACAATTTAAAGAAGTGGCATTATGTTTATACCTGTCTTGTCAAATTATTTTTATAAACCAGAGATTTCCTTTTGTGGTAGCCTTTGTGATCTCTGCCTTGTTAGACCTTTTAGTTGCAATGTCTGTGTTTGTGTTGACAATTTGCTTTCCTTGTGAAAAGGAAGAGTGCCAAATGGACAATTTCTTTATTGCTCTTCGCTCCAGTTCTTCAAATGTTGCAGCAGGATTACCAATTATCCTATGTTGCTCAAGTAATGCAATTGGATGAGTTTCATTGTGTGTCAGACAAACTCGTGATGCAATGAAATGCATTTCCTGGTCTGACCCATAATTTTTAATGAAGCTGTAGTATGTGTTTCTTTGCATGACATGCAGGTATAATAATTGTGCGGAGTAGCAGTGCTACAGCTGCCGCTGGGGTCTGGAATGAAGTTTTGAAGACTGCCAGTGCAGGAACCATTTGGAATAATTAAAAGCAATTGATCGGGAGAGTGGTTGTTCTTCTGCTTCACTGAATGGACTCATTTGATTTTTGTAGGATCATTTATGAAGGGCTAAGGATTCACTCCTTAGTCCCCAGGTAAGTATCTCATCTGTTATCTATATTGTGTAGATTTACCAACATTCTACAGTTCTCAGCACAAATAATATTTTGTAGTGATGCTTTTAACATAAGCTGGTGATGCAAACATTTTGTGAATGTGTTTAGAAGATTTTCTTTTGCTGTCAATCTACATGCTCAAAAGTATAACAGAACTGTTTTCAGGGTTTATTCTCAGGTCTGCGTCAACAGTCACTTCAACTTGACTCTCATCACTTCAACTTGATGGTTAATTGGTTTTCTGGGAGAAGCCACGATTGTAAATATTAATTTTAGATTCTCCCTCTTGTCATCCAAAAGCTTTCTGAAGATGAAGTGAACAGACGTTCAAACACCTATATATATATATTATATATATATTATATATATATAATATATTATATAATATTAAAACTCTGTGTGTGTGTGTGTGTCTGCTTGACTTGTGCCAGCCAGCCCCTTTGATACGCCAACACCGCACGCAGAAACGCCGAGATTTTTTTCCATTTCGGTAGAGATTTCATTTTTCTTTACGATTAGCCACTCCTGATTACATTTCGTCGTATTTATGTACACATTCTTAAATAAAATCCATCACCCCCCCCCCCCCCCCACTCACTCATTTTGTCTCCTCCTGCTGGTCAGCCACCATAACGGCTACTGTCGACTGCCTCTGCTCCGAAAACGACGCCATCTTTTTTCGCTAGCGATTTTCACCCCGGTGTATGAATCACGTTCGGACTCTAAAACCCCGGGTCCTGAAGCACGTTCAGTGTCCAGGGGTCTGAAGCACGTTCTGAATTTTCACCCCGGAGTCTGAAACATGTTCTGGGGTTTTTTCGCTATTCCTTTTCACCCCGGGGTCTGAAGCACGTTCGGGATCTCACACCCCGGGGTCTTAAGCACGTTCGGTGTCCAGACCCAACGGGTCTGCACTTGGTCTAGTATATATATTAAACATACACACACATATATATATATATATATATATATATATATATATATATATATATATATATATATATATATATATATATATATATATACACACACACACACCCCTTTGCAGTTGGAATTCCTAAGCATCTTTAGTGGGGAGAGGGGTAATGTCTGATTCATGATGTTTGGTGGATTGATTTTTTTAAATTTAACAAAAATAAGGCGATATGGTTTGTACTAAAGCTGAGAGAGAGATGGCAACATGTACGGGTGAGCATATTCTGAAAAATCTGATTTTCTTGGGTATGGGGATAATATTACAGACCAGAGGCAGATATTTTAATCCGGTTTTTTTGTTGTTATTCTTAAGGTTATCAGCTATTTTAACATGCATCTCATTCATATTTGTTGCTATAGAGATCTCTTCCAATTTTGGAATTATCTGGATTTCGGGCTGTTTAAGTATCAAGTTGTAAATACATGTGAATGAGAATCTAATGTACCTGTACAATAATAAAGCAGCTGGATGCTTCTCTAGTTGGCTTGTTTTTCACCTTTTGATGTTTATGTGATCTTTGTCATTAACAATTTTTTCTGCCATTCTTCACATAAGAAGTGACAGCTGGTTACTTGACAAAATTGTTTTGTAAAATTTGATAACATCTTATTATCCTAGTGCCCATAAAAAGAGAAATAGTCACCATTTCTGATTAAGGACTATTCATCAGAACACTGCTCAAGTTAATATCAAAGTTAATTCTGATATGGAGATTGCAAATGAAATAGTTCAGTTTTGGACAGTTGCCATGATGTCTCAGGCTGGGAAAGTTGTTTGTGATGGGGACTAAAGATGAAAATGAGCGTTTCCAATATTTGGAGGAAACCTTTGGTAAACCAGTGGATGTGTGATGAGGGGAGTAATGGTTTAGCAAGGGAAATTGAGTGTTTAACAATTTTGAGAACAGTTGGGATTAGACAAATGGGAAGATTTCCATCATTTTTCAACCATTTTCTCTCCAGAACTTAAATAATTGTTCAATTTAAATTGTTGGAACGCTGGCAAATGGGACCATTTAGATAGGCAGTTTGGTCACCATAGACGAGTTGGGTTGAAGGATCTGTTACATTGACGACTGCATCGGTGCTACCTCCTGTACCCATGCAGAACTCATGGACTTCATTAACTTCACCACAAATTTCCATCTTGCACTCAAATTCACGGACCATCTCCGACACCTTCCTCCCCTTTCTTGATCTTACAGTCTCCATCACAGGAAATAGACAATTGACTGACGTCTATTACAACCCACTAACTCCCACAGCTATCTAGACTACTTCTTCCTTCAAAGACTCTATCCCCTACTCCCAATTCCTCCCGTCTACGCCATATCTGCACCCAAGATGAGGTGTTCCGTACTAGGACATCCTCCTTCTTTAGGGAACGGGGGGGGGGGGGGGGGGGTTCCCCTCTTCCATCATAGACGAGGACCTCAGTGTCTCCTCGGTACTCCACAGCATCGCTCTTGCTCCCCCTCCCCCTAGTCACAACAGGACAGTCCCCCTAGTCTTTACCTTTCACCCCATCAGCTGTCGCATACGACACGTATTCCTCTGACATTTTCACCACCTCCGATCACATCTTCCCATGTCCACCACTTTCCACCTTCTGCAGAGACTGTTCCCACCTTAACGCCCTGATTAACTCAGCCACTTAAGGAGGCGCAACACCTATCCGTATACCACCTCCCTCGACTCTGTCCAGGGACCCTGACAGTCCTTTCCGATTAGGCAGAGGTTCACTTACACCACCTCCAACCTCATCATTGTATGCGTTCAAGGTGTGGACTCTTGTACATCGGTGAGACCAAACGTAGACTGGGCGATCGTATTGCTGAACACCTTCACTCAGTCTGCCTGGATGTACCTGATCTCCCGGTTGCCAAACACTTTAATTCCCATTCCTTTCTGTCCTAGGCCTCCTCCATTGTTACAGTGAGACCAAATGCAAATTGGAGGAACAGCATCTCATATTTTGCTTGGGCAGCTTACAACCCAGTGGTATGAATATTGATTTCTCTAACTCCAAGTAACCTGTACATTCCCTCTCTCTCTCCAGCATCTGCAGTTCCTTCCTACACAGACCCATGCAAAACTTGTGACATACAGATAAAAGCTGATGGAAGTCAGGACTTTATTCCTTGAAGTAGAAAGCAGATGATGACCTTAGCGAGGTATATAAATTAATGAGGGGAATAGATGGGGTGGATTGCACAGTTTTTTAAGGATAGGGGAGTCAAGAACTAGAGGGTGTAGGTTCAAGGTGGGAGGAGAAAGATTTAATAGAAACCGGAGGAGCAACTTTTTATACAGGGTGGGTATATGGAAGTAGCTGTCAAAGGAAGTAGTTGAGGCAAATAAAATAATACAATTTAAAAGACATTTGATCATGTACATGGAAGATAAATGGGACTAGCTTAGATGGGGCAAGTTGGTTTGCTGCGGTGAATTCTGTCAAAGGGCCAGTTTCCTGTATGACTCGCACCATCCTGGCCACACTCATTTCACTCCTGCCATCCAGAAGTCTGCAAACTAACATCCAGGTTCAGGAGCAACTTCTTCCCAACAACCATCATGCTATTAAATACTCGCAACCTCCAAATAAGCTCCGAACAACAGAGACTTGGGCATTACTTTTGTCTTAAGCACTTTTTTAATATACTGAACTTTTTTAAATCTTTAATTACCGTGTTTATATATCTGTTGCGGTGCTGCAAGTAAAGATTTCATTGTTCCGTTTCATGACATCTCTACCTATAAAAGTCTCATTGTATGTATTTTTGCCAAAACGCTACGCAGTAGCGCTTAAATGTTTACATATTTTGACTCACATTTTCCCCCTCCACGCAGTGATCAGGTGTTCACTTAAGATTTGATCCTATATTTCACATTGTTGAATAAAATTTTTAAAAAGACAAAACGGCCTTTTAAACTGCCTTTCACACAGATTCTTCAACCAGCTTCGACTGATGGCATCACAATGAGATGGGCGGTAACCATGACTCGGGTCAGCGCCCGTTTCACACAAGCCCGCCCGCGGCCTCACTTGGGTCCACGCCAGCCCGCGGCCTCGCTCAGGTCCTTGGGTCCACGGCCTCCCTCCCTCCTCACCGTCCCTCCCTCCCTCCTCGCTGCCCCTCCCTACCACACTTCCCATCGCGGACCAAATATGATTTGAAAGTAAAACGGCCAACTCGTAACACCATGGTAAAGGAATTCAATCCCACTTACAGACCAAAAGTTATTCAAGGTCATTCTCCAACTTCACATTCCTGACAACAGCTCAGAAACCAGAGACTTCAATGCACATCGTTCTGAAATTTGCAAAGCCATAAAGTTATCCCTTCCACAATAGCGAAGGATTAGCTAGAGGGGTAGAGGTCAAACGCTGGCAAATGGGATGTGTAGGAAGGAACTGCTGGTTTAAACCGAAGATGATCTGAAGAAGGGTCTCGACCCGAAATGTCGCCCATTCCTTCTCTCCAGAGATGCTGAGTTACTCCAGCTTTTTGTGTCTGGTAAAATGGGATTATTTAGATGGCAGTTTGGTCACGAGTTGGGTTGAAGGATTGATTTCCTTGTAATATTGCTCCATGAATCAATAATAAAGCAGCCCTGGAAGCTAACCTTGATTACTGTTTATAACATTGGAGAATTGAGGAATACTGGTAATCCTTCAACTGTCATGATTTGAAGTTTCTCTGTTTATTGAACGTTCGCTTCCACACCATCTCGGGTCTTCCTGAATGGCAGCAGCGTCAGAGGACACAGGCTTGACAGATGAGAATCGCCATCTGCTCCATTGCCACAGTGCTCCACTCAGCATAATAAAGTTTGGAAAAGCTAGTAACTATATTTGGCTTACAAAAATGCTGGAGAAACTCAGCGGGTGAGGCAGCATCTTTGGAGCGAAGGAAATAGGCAACGTTTCGGGTCGAAACACTTCTTCAGAACCATATTTTATATTATGTTTCAGAACCATCTTTAACCATGTTTGGTTTAGAACCTCGGGGCAGATACTGAACTGGCCGTCGCTCTCATTCGAAGAGCTTGCTGCGAAGATAGACGCAAAATGCTGGATAACTCAGTGGGACAGGCAGCATTAATATACCTATTAATATCAGATATTATAGATGCCTTAACCCGTGGTCCAAAAATGTTTTCGTTTTAGTTTAGATACAACGTAGAAACTGTCCTTGCGGCCCACCGAGATGCGCCGACCAGCCATCCTACACAAACTACTAGGGTCAATTTACAGAAGCCAATCAGAGTGGAAACAGGCTCTTCTGCCCAAATTGTCCACACATCCCAGCAACAAGATTCAAGAGAGTTTATTGTCATTATTGACACTAGTCCCAACCGCCCACGTTTGGTCTATATGAAAGATACTAGAGGAGCTCCTCTAGTATCTTTGGTCTATATCCCCCCAAACCTGTCCTATCCGTCTACCTGTGTAGGAAGGAACCGTAGATGCTAGTTTAAACTGAAGATAGACACAAAATGCTGGCGTAATTCAGCGGGTCACCCATTCCTTCTCTGGAGAAGGAATGGGTGACGTTTCGGGTCGAGGCCCTTCAGTTATGGAAGGGTAAGGTGAAAAGACAGATCAAAGCAGACGCTGCTCAAGGAAATGTAGAATGGTTCGTTGTTGGCTGAGGGGGAGGAGACCACGAGGCATACAATCAGTAAAATTAATCAGGCCAGTAAAACGAGTCAGAGAAGTAGGGTGAGGGAGAGAGAGGGAAAGCAAGGTT
Source organism: Malacoraja senta (assembly GCA_038087875.1). Lineage (NCBI taxonomy): Eukaryota > Metazoa > Chordata > Chondrichthyes > Rajiformes > Rajidae > Malacoraja > Malacoraja senta. The sequence continues at coordinate 18,220,217 of CM075983.1, read as the reverse complement.
TACTTGAAGTTAGATAAATCATTGTCATACCCGTGGATTGTAAGCAACCCAATCGAAATATGAAGAGCTGTTCCTCAATTTGCTTTGGCGGAGGAGGTACAGGGCAGAGAGGTTAGTAAGAGTAAGAAGGAACTGCATATGCTGGTTTAAATCGACGATAGACACAAAATGCTGGAGTAACTCAGCGGGACAGGCAGCATCTCTGGAGAGAAGGAATGGGTGATATTTCGGGTCGAGACCCTTCTTTGGACAGGTCAGACTGGGAGGGGGAGTGTTTGGCAAACGGGCGACCGCGTTGGCCTGGGCGGACTGAGCGGAGGTGCACAGCGAAGCGATCGCCGATCCTGCGCTTGGTTTTGCTTGCCGTGTTGCACGTTTCTCTTGGCAAACGCCCGCCATTTAAAAGGACGGGGACTATGTGGTGTAATTGATGCCCCGCTCCCGTGACGTATCCGTGACGTCGTCCACTCGCGCGACTTGCCCTGGCGCCGCAATTCAAACGGCGCGGCCGTTACCGGACGGACCGCGTGACGCGGCGAGTCCCACTTGCAGCGGCTGAGACCAAAGATTATAGAGCAGAGTTCCTCTAGTATCTGGCTGAGACCGGGACACCGGCGGCGGCAAGGTGCGTCCGAAGACGCTGATGGTATGTGAAGGAAGGAACTGCAGATGTTAGTTTGCACCTAAGAGAAGTCGCAACGTGCTGCTGTAACTCTGTGAGCGACTCCAGCAATTTGTAACGACCCTACTGGTATTGTAGGCTTCTTCTCGAAACATCATTTAGCAATGTTACAAAATTTTGAGATTTTAAAAATCAAGTGCAATTTATCCCATCAGATAAAGCATAAAAAGAAGTTTAATTTGACATCTAATTCACTTTCATATCTTCAGTATTAGAAAAGTGATGGCCATTTTCATACTCGGAAATTAGCATCTTGTTCCCTATTGCTTTTCCATTGACTTAACACAAAAGCTGTGATCGAGGACAGTTAAAAGCCCATAACTTTCTTAAAAATTAAGAGAACTGAAAGAATTTTTCAGTTATTATAGATTAAAGCATTCTGAAACAAATATGAAACAATCTTACTTGGATGACCTGAAATTAAAGCTTATAATTAGTTAGTTACCTAATTGTAGCTAATTACAAAATTCAATTACTAGATCTAAACATCTATCCATTTCTTAAGAAAAGATTAACATTTTTAATTTGCCTTGGTGTCCAAATAACATTCACACAAGAATTCACAATATAACATGATTTTTAAATCTCATTGTCATGAATGTATAGGCCAAATGGAACGAATTTAGTGTTTAATTCACGTAAATTAATGGCCATTTTAATCATCTTGCGAGTGGGATTTTGTGGAACGCGATCAATTGGAACGTTGCAGTTGCGGTGAATTTAAACCCTATATCGGTTCGTATGGGGCCTAAATCACCTTTTCGCAATGTAAAATTTGGATTAAGGTAATCCTAAGAAGCATGTTTATACGTAAAATAAACGGCTTACCTTTAGCTGTCCCGTAAGGGAAATCCGTCCCGTTGACGGCATTAGAAGCGGATTTTTATTTTATTCCAGCGCTGAAATTGTCCCGCTTGTTTAAAAAAAATATTCACAGAACGGCAGTCGGAACAATTCAGCATTAGCTAGCAGCCCGAGAAAATATATCTCGGACAGGCAGGAGAAAACTGCATTTTAACCCCGCCCGCCCCCCTCAAAGTCGCACACACGGCCAGTGGCAGAACTGCAGCGCCGCTGAAGGTAAGTTTTGTAGCATACCTTCATCATTCTTTTCTTGAGTAACTTGGCAAAGCAGAAAATTCAGTAAATAATCATCACATCTGACTTATTGAATGTTTCCAGCATTTCCTGTTCTCGTGTGTAGGAAGGTCTCGACCCGAAACGTGACCTATTCCTTCTTTAAAAGAGATGCTGCCTGTCCTGCTGAGTTACTCCAGCATTTTGTGTCTGTTTTCCTGTTCGCGTGTTGTATTTCCAGTACTTGTCGTTTAATCCCAGTGTCACAGTTCAACGTTTGATCTGCTGCCTGGTCCCGTTGTCTTGTCGCCAGCCCTGTCCCTGAAAAAGTGTCTACTGTCTCTAGGTGATCCAGGTGATTGGGAAGTATAGGGAGGTTTCACAAAAGGTCACCGGGTCAAAGTGCTTGACGCACGGGGCCTCTCAATCCATCTGGAAGACACCCGTCACTTCCGGTATATGTTATTAATGCTAGAAACGCGTACTTTCCTACCTGTTAAAAACCGCTAAAATGGTGGATTTGTTCGCTGTAAAAAATTGTGGAAGTCGGGGTAAGTGTGAGAGACATGTACACAACTTCAGAATTCCAAAAGTGAAGCGAAATGAAGGTAAAGAGAAGCGAGAGCTGAAGGGACAACAGCAGCAAAAGTGCTTGGTGAACATTGGCCGTGCAGATATCGGAATTGAAAATATCGGGATTTATCGCGTTTGCTGCATTTCATTAACGGTAAGGCATTATTTGTTTTGTTTTTTATTTCTTTGGTATCTAAAAAGTCTCAGAAGTGGTAAATCTGGTTGTAAATTTTGCTTCAGAGGCGTTTTATTTTTGTATGTAAAAACCCACGAGAACCAGGGGCGATTATCACTTCTGAAACTTTTTAGATGCGAAAGGAATCAAGAAAAAACACAAATAATGCCTTAGTTGATGAAATGCAGTGAGCAAACGGCCAATGTTCGCCAAGCACTCTGACTGTTTTTGTTCCTTTCAGCTCTCGCTTCAATCTACCGTCATTTCTCCTCCCTTTTTGAATTCTGAAGTTGGCTAAATGTCTCTCACGCTTATCTCGATTTCCATAATTATTTACAGCGCAAAAATTGACCATTTCGGCGGGTTTTAACGGGCCCGCTATGCTGGAAACAATGGTAAGTGCCTACCTGCAGTTCATCGCGTGTAATCCACTTGGCGTAGCGTAGCAACAGTACGGGTCATGGGGTCGTGACCCGACTGCCGTGAAACCTCCCTATAAGTGATTGGGTACATGGATTGGGTAGACGCACAGTCTCTTGCCCAGAGTAGGTGAATCGAGGACCAGAGAACATAGGTTAGGTGAAAGGGAAAAGATTTAATAGGAATCTGAAGGGTAAAGGGCCTGTCCCACTTGGCGATTTTTTCGGCGACTGCCGGCATCATTGACTGACGTATCAGGTCACCGAAAAAGTTGTGGCGTGACGACGTATTGACGCACGATGTTTCCTCAGGTGTCGCAAAAAACTTTTGGGGCGCTGCTGGATTTTGAAATCTTCAAAAAATTTCGGCGACCTTGGTAAGACGCCGGCAGTTGCGGAAAAAATCACCAGGTGAGGCACGGACTATCCCAACATTTAAGAAACAGATGGGTACAGTGCCCTCCATAATGTTTGGGACAAAGACCCTCGGTACTCCATAATTTTAGATTTGTAATAGAAAAAAATCACGTGGTTAAAGTGCATATTGTCAGATTTTAATAAAGGCCATTTTTATACATTTTGCTTTCACTATGTAGAAATTACAGCAGTGTTTATACACAATCCCCCCATGTTTGCGACACAGGTGTTTGTAATTGCTCAGGTGTGTAATAATTGCCTCCTTAAAGAGAGCTCTCAGCACCTAGTCTTTCCTCCAGTCTTTCCATCACCATTGGGAAATTTTTATTGCTGTTTCTCAACATGAGGACCAACGTGCCAATGAAAGTCAAATAAGCCATTATGAGACTGAAAAACAAGAATAAAACTGTTAGGGACATCAGCCGAATCTTAGGCTTATTAAAATCAACTGTTTGTAACATCATTAAGAAAGAGAGCACTGGTGGCGCTTCGATTGCAGCCTCGCCTCCAGTCTGTCCTTTTTGTCTTTTTTTTGTTATTTTTAATGTGTTTAAAAAGTATGTTAATGTTCTCTGGTTTGTTTCAGTTCGGGGGGGGGGGGTGGTTCGGGAAAACTTTTTTTCAATCTCTTACCTTGCGATTGTGATTGTTTTCTGGATCGTATCTCTGGTCGCTCTGCAGCCTAACATCGTGGAACTGGAGGCCTTGCTCGGGACAGACTTTGAGCTCCACTGCTGGGCGTGGACTTATCATCAGAGCCGATACCTTGCCTGGGATCGACGCTCCAACCGATCTGTGGACTTTAACATCAAGGAGCTCGCAGTCTCGGGTTGAGACCGACGTCGGGAAGCTCCAAAAGCTGCATACGTTCGACCAGCCCCGACCCGGGGTAGATCACTGTGAGGACTGTGGAGGAGTCACTGTGGTGGATGTTTATGTTAAAATGTATTTTGTGTGTTCTTTTGCCTTTTATTGGTATGACTATGGCAAATCAAATTCCTCGTATGTTGCAAAACATACTTGGCTAATAAAGTATGATTATGGTGAGCTTACTGATCGCAAAAGGACTAACAAGCAAGGAAGACCTCCACAGCTAATGGCAGAAGAATTCTCTCTATAATAAAGAAAAATAGAGCACCTGCCCGACAGATCAGAAACACTCTTCAGGAGTCTGGTGTGGATTTCACAATGACCACTGTCCGCAGAAGACTTCATGAACTGAAATAAGGAGGCTACACTGCAAGATGCAAACCATGGGTTAGCCGCAAAAATAGGATGGTCAGAGTACAGTTTGCCAAGAAGTACTTAAAAGAGCAACCACAGTTCTGGAAAAAGGTCTCGTGGACAAATGAGACAAAGATTAAACTTGTATCAGAGTGATGGCAAGATCAAAGTATGGAGGAGAGCGGGAACTGCCCTAGATCCAAAGCATACCACCTCATCTGTGAAACACGGTGGTGGGGGTGTTATGGCCTGGGTATGTATGGCTGCCGAAGGTACTGGCTCACTTGTTTTCTTTGATGATACAACTGCTGATGGTAGCGCATAATGAATTCTGAAGTGTATGGACACATCCTATCTCCTCAATTTCAAACAATTGGCCGGCGGTTCATTTTGCAGCAAGACAATGATCCCAAACGTACTGCTAAAGCAACAATGGAGTTTTTCAAAGCTAAAAAATTGTCAATTCTTGATGGCCAAGTCAATCAACCGATCTGAACCTAATTGAGCATGCCTTTTATTTGTTCAAGAGAAAACTGAAAGGGACTAGCCCCCAAAACAAGCATAAGCTAAAGATGGCTGCAATACAGGCCTGACCCAGATACCCAGCAACTGGTGATGTCCATGAATCGCAGACTTCAAGCAGTCATTGCCTGCAAAGGATATGCTAAAAATACTAAACATGACTACTTTCATTGACATGACATTGCTGTGTCCCAAACATTATTGTGCCCTAAAATGGGGGGACTATGTATAAACACTGCTGTAATTCTACATGGTGAAACCAAAATGTATAAAAATGGCCTTTATTAAAATCTGACAATGTGCACTTCAACCAGATGTGATTATTTCTATTACAAATCTCAAATTGTGGAGTACAGAGGCAAATAAATAAATGATGGGTCTTTGTCCCAAACGTTATGGAGGGCACTGTACATGGATAGAAGTCTGAAGAAGGGTCTTGACCTGAAACGTCACCCATTCCTTCAATCCAGATGCCTGTCCTGCTGAGTTACCAGCATTTTGTGTCTATCTTCGGTTTAAACTAGCATCTACAGTTTCTTCCTACGCAGGTACATGGGTATTCTGTAAATTGTAAATTGTCAGTAGTGTGTGTAGGATAGCGCTAGTGTTACGAGATTTCTGGTCGGCGCATCTCGGTGGGCCGAAGGGCCTATTTCTATGCTGTATCTCCAAACTAAACCTAAAAAAGTTTGGACCATGGGTTGAGGCATCTATTGTTTCCCACATTAATAGAGATATAATGTTTTTTCATCTATTTATGGTTTGAGTTACATAGGGCAGTGCGATTCTGTGCCAGTTTTTTTTTGGAAAGTGTCATTGTTAATTTACATTTTATTATCTCCATTTTGTTTCATGTGATACATGTGAATATGGGCTGGTTAGTGAGTTTTGATTTTAACTATACGGTTTGCTTTCATAGGTTGGGCATTGAGTATTTGGCTGCATTTCGAGTTTTCTGTGTAGTTCTGGTTGCCGCATTGTCGGAAAGATGTGGAGGATTTGGACTCGAGGGCCTGTTCTTGTGCTGCACTGTTCAATGCTCTATTTTCTATGATGTTACAGCTGATCATTGACTTGGAATGGATGAAACGTGCAACTTGTTCCAACGCTTGGCTAATCAACTTGGTTGGTCCAAATACGATGATCTGGATGACCTTGAAACAGAGGTAAAGCTGATGCTAACATTGCTTTTGGTGAATCCTTATCCTCTATTAATCACATTTCTTGGAACCAAGGCAGCTTGTAATAAATGTCTGATTGGTAGCAAAATCACCTAGTGGTCATCCCCAAGAATACCAAATGTCAATTGTAGTGAAAATCCTTAGGGATTGTAACATTCAGTCTTAATCAATCTGAACATCTGGATCAAACCAGTGACCACTGCGAAAGGGCAGCTGACAACCAGGGAAAGACCTAGTGACGGCCTGGAGAGACTGCTGACCATGGGCTAGCTCCTCATGCCAGCAGGATCCATCGCTAATCAGCGTTTTGGATCCACCCTTTCATTGCTACGGAAGGAATCAACTATGAATAAGACAACTAGCACAGCAATTGACAGAGCAGCAGCACCGGCAGGACATAAGCTACAAAGCTGCATCTGTGGCTTGGAAAAGATAACATCAGAGAAGGGTCTCAAGATCCACCAGGGCAGGAAAAAGTGCCTGAGAGAGCTTGGTGAGGGGCCTCGCATTGACCATTACTTTCTAAGAGGTAGGCCAAATCAGTCGAGTGAAGCCCAGTGGCAGGTTAACCACCACAGTCCACAGGGTATCAGCACCCCAAGCGAAGCTCAACCAAGTACTGTCCCACCAACGGACGCGAGTCCAGAGCCCAACCAGCCACAGTCAGCGGTAGAGAGGAAGATGGAAGGAAAAAAGTCGAATGGAGCAGTCACTGGCTGTGGGTGAAGAGAAAAGATGCTGTCTGGGCTGCCACCGTGACCATCTAGAGGCTAACCATAAGACACACACCAGGTCTGATCACCCTGCGGTGGGCCTGCCTCAACTGAGGGTGTCTTGTGATAAAAGGCCGAAACACCCAGTGATGTTGAGGTACACAACTGAAGATGTGTCTGATTGGTAGCAAAATCACCTAGTGGTCATCCCCAAGAATACCAAATGTCAATTGTAGTGAAAAACCTTGGGGATTGTATCCAGTCCTACTAATCAATCTATATTGCAACCCATTTAATTTAAAGTCATGAATATACAAGATTAAAGGTCGGGTCGAGTTGATATTAAGCGATTTGATAGTTTGATTTTTTTCTTTCAAATTGTGTAAAATAAGAGGGCAGAACCTTTAGACCGGGACTGCACTGAAGTAGTAGAAATGTGGAAACGCACCTGTATTTCCATTAGAAAAAAGGGCCAAGGGAAGATCCATTTCAAAAGCTGAGTTTTTGTCAAAGATACTAAAGGGTACTGTAATATCTGTGGAAGGAAACATACCTGCACTTTCCACAAGTGGCCTCACCAGGTGCGAATGTATGCAAGGCGATCTGCTTCAATAAAAAAACAAAGATAAAACTGCTTTTCTGTTTTTGTTTCACCTGAAGTAGATGAACTTTCATTATTCCACAATACGATGGTGTTAGTGTTCAGTAAAGCTGCAGCAACAATTTCATTGTTCTGTTCCTGGTACATACGACAATTGAATACTCTTGAATGTAAAACAACAAAATGTTGCAAAGATTGTAATGCAATCTGAAGTAGTGTGGGGGAAAAAAAACCTAAAATACAATAACTTAATAGCCAAATGAGGTAGAGTTAAGAGTACGTGGCAGCATATCCTGTAAGGGAGTACTCAAGAGGTGATTGGTTCAACAATCTGATAATGGTGGAGAAGAAGCTGCAAGTATGGATGTTTGGGCTTTTGAGCTTGTTTCTTCTAGACAACAGAAAATAAAAATGGGAATAACCAGGGTGGTGGGCATCATTGAGGATACTTCCAGCCTTTCTGATGCAACACACATGAAGATGGTCTGGCTGCAAGAAGTGACCAGCCTGTGGTGGACTGCACACTGCAGATCAGGAAGTCAAGAGCAGAGCATTTGCCATACAACCAGAATGAGATGCACCCATCTGAATACTTTTTTAAAGTGCATCTTCTGAAGTTTGAAAGGATCCTAGTGGACATGCTGAATCTTCTCAGACACCTCGGAAAGGAAACATGCTGATGCACTGTCTTGATCAACCGTATCAGTGTGGTGAAGGGACCAGGTTAGATTACTGATGATATCTACCTGTGAATCTCCTTTGATTAAAAAAATATGTAAACTCTGCTCTGGTAGATTTTATTATCACATTAGTCTAGATGTGACAAACAGGTGAATGAATTATTTAATCTCCAGTGGTAATATTCCTTCAATTCTGTCACTCGTTATATGCTGGAAATGTGCCTTTTCAGTACTGACAAAGGTGTGAAGTTCAGTTTTTATGTAAAGTTCTTTATATCCCTAGCCATTCATTAAAAGTAATTAAGCCCAATCTGGACCCAAGTTTGTTCCTTTTTCTTGGTTTACTTGCATTCCTTTGATTGACGTGGAAAAATTGAGTTGAGTCTTTTGCAGACTAATGTGTGGATCCTATTATTTTTTTTCGGATTTCATTTTCGAGTTGAAAAGCACTTCATAATTATAAGCTTTTTACATAGCTCAGTTGGATACAGGTTTCCCTTTGGTCTACTTTTAGAGACTACCATTTAGTTGAAAACATGAGAATTAAATTTAGGAGGGAGCGAACAAAATAGATCTGTGTAGTATTTGACATATGATTATGCTACAGAATCTTTGAGACTCTGTATTGTTTTGCTTCCACAGCTTCAACAAAAAATCGAGAAATCCAAGAAGCATCGAGATTATTGTGAAGATGTTGCAGTAAATCTACTGTCAGAAACTGGGGAGAGCCCAAGTCCCAATGATTCATGTGTGTGCAAGCTGATACTCTCTAGCTCGGAGGATGAGGCTGATTCAAGCTCAAAGGTTTCTCTGGATGATGTGCAAAAAGAACGTGGCAAATGTAAAGCGACTAAGAACAGGGCTGGAAAACCACAAATCCACAGAGGAAGTGAAGTTGCCTCAGACTCCAGTGATGAGAATTTCGAGATTTGTAAGCTTAGTCACGTGGCTTAGTGCTTTTTTTTTTTTTTGCTGGACTTTAATGTGTCATATGTTGATGGAAACCCCAAAAGAATGCATAATATTTAAAATCTTGAATATGCCATTAGTATTACTTTTTTAGGTGCAATTGTCTGACAATTTTATGTAGGCAGTTGTGGATGTGGGTATTTGCAAAATATAAATTACTGACTGTTTGTGCAGCCTAATTCAATTAATCCACAGGCTCTATTCTTCCTTCTGCCTGCACTTTATCATGTTTTGTGGATACAGGGCCAGGGGAGATGAATGATGAAATCACGCGTGAATGGAATTCTTAAATGTCTAAATCTTTGGCAGATATTATTTCTGTCTCACTGTACATACAAGACATTGGTCTCTTCATTGTGTGATATCTTTGGTGTACAGAAATATTTAAATGCTGTTGTCTGAGTTTAAAGAGTGCATTTGTGTGACAAAGGATTTAATTATAGAGCTAAACAGGTACCTTCTTAAGTGGAATAAATTATATATTAAATGTAAAGCCCATAGGGCCATAATTCTCAACCAATTATCACTTTACTGCCCCTTGCTCTTTTTCCCCCTATCCATTCAAATACATTCATGGATTTGTAAACTAATTCCCATAACTTTTTGAATCTGTGCAAAGGACTGACTGAGGAAGGTGCATGACATTTTAAGGCAAATGTTTCTGGATTAATTGAATAGATGTAACTACCCAATCCAGTTTGCTTACTGAGAAATTCTGGAAACTGCTTACTCTTATGATTTCTCTCAGCTTTGACCCATCAGAAGGCATCAAATTCAGACTTCAAATCAAGAGGAGCTTCAAGAATCCACAATAAAATGTGAGAATGTATGCAAGACGATTTGCTTTAATAAAGCACAAAGATAAATGTTACAAATACTGGAATCTGAAATACACAGCTGGAAATACTGAGCAGATCAGGCAGCTTCTGAGGATATAGAAATTGGGAAAGGGTACAAGTAGACGTTTTAAGATCGTGAAATTTGGGTGCGATTGGGAAGAGAGACAATGGGGGTTGGAAAGGGGTAGAAGGGAGAGATCAAAAGCATATAAAGGCAAGGTAAAAGGGTGACAACTGTTCAACAAAAATTGGCCTGAAGGAGATAGACATAGAAGACATAGATAGACAGAAGGGTGACAACTGTTCAACAAAAATTGGCCTGAAGGAGATAGACATAGAAGAAGCAGGATCATTTTCAGAATGTATCCAAAGATGCTAGAAATAAGTGCAGGAAATGCATAATTAGTTATGTATTTTCTGCTCCTTGCGATTTCTTCAACATTGAGAGCAACTAATGCAGATTGACTAATTTGCAGAAGCACCTCTGTTCAGGTTGAAGCCATGATAGATTGAAATCATGACCATTAGCTTCCAGCCATAGGTATTTTAATTTCCTAATTGTTTTGATCTTCATAAAACTGGAGAGATAGTGTTTCAACTACTTATTTTTTAGTTTCATTGGTTTTACAGACTTGATGCGGGGTTCAGCAGTTTCCTCTGGTAATTTCAAATAATTGATCTACCTTGAAATGCTCATGAAGAGGATACAGAGCTTCTTTATTAAGATGGCAGATATATTTAAGAAATTTAAGCTTATCCTTTAGGATGCAAAAGAACAATGGGCCAGAGAGATGATTCAATGGTGCTGCTTGGTATTATAAATTCTATTCCGGGGGCATGAGAATGACATTTGTTTATTTTTTTTGTCAACAGATTTGACAGTGCCCCTGTAGTCTGTTCTGATTCCAGTGGAGATGAAGATTTTGAAAAATGTGAGTGGTATCTTAAATGTATTAACTTTTCCTCTTCAAAGGCAGCAATGAAAACCAAGTCTTTTAAACAGCACACCAGGGTATGCTTGAACAGTATCTTAATCCTAGCCACAAAAATGTAGTTGAGGAAGAAAGAGATTCTAAGGCATTGTCTTTTGCATAATTTTAATGAAATTAAGAAAGTCCAGTAACATGCTGGTTTTAAAAATATGAGATTAACTACAAGAGTCAAGAGACGGGTCAAGTGTGTTTTATTGTCATATATGTCCCAGATAGGACAATGACATTCTTGCTTGCTGCAGCACAACAGAATATGTAAACATAGTACATAACGGGTGAAGAAAAAAAGTTCAGTGTGTGTATACACATGCACACATACTCAATCTCAAAAAGTAACAAATATAGTGCAATAATAATGATAGTCTGTTGTAGTTCAGAGCTTATTTGTTGTCGTGTTTAATAGCCTGATGGCTGTAGGGAAGAAGCTGTTCCTGAACCTGGACATTACAATTTTCAGGCTCCTGTACCACCTTCCCGATGGCAATGGTGAAATGAGAGTGTGGCCAGGATGGTGTGGGTCTTTGATGATGTTGGCTGCCTTTTTGAGGCAGTGACTTCGATATATCCCTTCGATGGTGGGGAGGTCAAAGCCGGTGATGGACTGGGCAGTGGTCACAACTTTTTGCAGTTTTTCCGTTCCTGGACATTCAAGTTGCCGAACCAGGCCACGATGCAACCAGTCAGAATGCTCTCTACTGTGCACCTGTAGAAGTTCAGGAGAATCCTCTTTGACATGCCGAATCTCCATAATTTTTTCAGGAAGTAGAGTCTCTGATAATTCTTTATAATTGCATCAGTGTGCTGGGTCCAGGAAAGATGCACGCCCAGGAATTTGAAGTTTTTGACCCTCTCCATAGTTTGTGCAAAATAGTCCTTAAACTGCATCTGGAACACTGAGAATTGGCTTAACCATCATGCAAACAAGAAAAATAGCAGGGAATAGAAATTGAGCCTCAGCAGGTTGATACTAGTTAGCTATGAGGAAAGATTTAAGATGAGGTGGCATACCACCTCAGAGATGTGGTGGTATGCTTTGGAAATGGGTAATTCTACTCCTGATTTAATTATGTTCAGCAGAACATAGAACATAAATAGTGCTGGACAGGAACAGCCACATTGGTCCACAATGTCTGTGCCAAACAAGATGCTTAGTAAAACTAATCTCGTCTTTCTATATGTGATCCATGTTCCTCCATTCCCTGCATGTCAATTTGCCTATCTAAAAGCTTCTTAAAAGTTACTATCGCATCTACCTCCGCAATCACCCATGGCAGCGTGTTAAGAGGCACCCACCACTCTCTATATTTTTTTAAAATGCCCCTCGTATCTCATTTTTTAATTTCCCCCCACCCCCCTCAACTTAAAACTGTGCCCTCTAGTTATTGACATTTGTACCCGAGGGAAAAGATTCTGACTATTTATCTTATCTATGCCTCTTATGATTTTATATACTTTACAGTGCCCTCCATAATGTTTGGGACAAAGACCCGTCATTTATTTATTTGCCTCTGTGCTCCACAATTTGAGATTTGTAATAGGAAAAAAAATCACATGTGGTTAAAGTGCACATTGTCAGATTTTAATAAAGGCCATTTTTATACATTTTGGTTTCACCATGTGGATATTACAGCAGTGTTTATACATAGTCCCCCCCCATTTCAGGGCACCATCATGTTTGGGACACAGCAAAGTCATGTAAATGTAGTCATGTTGAGTATTTTGTTGCATATCCTTTGCATGCAATTACTGCTTGAAGTCTGCGATTCATGGACATCACCAGTTCCTGGGTGTCTTCTCGAGTGATGCTCCGTCAGGCCTGTATTGCAGCCATCTTTAACATGCTTGTTTTGGGGCTAGTCCCCTTCAGTTTTCTCTTCAGCATATAAAAGGCATGCTCAATTGTGTTCAGATCGGGTGATTGACTTGGCCACTCAAGAATTGACCATTTTTTGCTTTGAAAAACTCATTTGTTGCTTTAGCAGTATGTTTGGGATCATTGTCTTGCTGTAGAATGAATCGCCGACCAATGAGTTTTGAGGCATTTGTTTGAACTTGAGCAGATAGGATGTGTCTATACACTTCAGAATTCATTATGCTACTACCATCAGCAGTTGTCTCATCAATGAAGATAAGTGAGCCAGTACCTTCAGCAGCCATACATGCCCAGGCCACAACATCCCCACTACCGTGTTTCACAGATGAGGTGGTATGCTTTGGATCTTGGACAGTTCCTTCTCTCGTTCATACTTTGCTCTTGCCATCACTCTGATATAAGTCAATCTGCGTCTCATCTGTCCACAAGACCTTTTTCCAGAACTGTGGTTGCTCTTTTAAGTACTTCTTGGCAAACTGTAACATGGCCATCCTATTTTTGCGGCTAACCAGTGGTTTGCATCTTGCAGTGTAGCCTCTGTATTTCTGTTCATGAAGTCTTCTGCGGACAGTAGGCATTGACAAATCCACACCTGAGGAGTGTTTCTGATCTGTTGAACAGGTATTTGGGGATTTTTCTTTATTATAGAGATAATTTTTCTGTCATCAGCTGTGGCGGTTTTCCTTGGACTGCCAGTCGCTTTGCGATTAGTAAACTCAACAGTGCTCTCTTTCTTCTTTATGATGTTCCCAAACAATTGATTTTGGTAAGCCTAAGGTTTGGCTGATGCCTCTAACAGTTTTATTCTTGTTTCTCAGTCTCATAATGGCTTCTTTGACTTTCATTGGCACAACTTTGGTCCTCATGTTGATAAACAGCAATACAAGTTTCCAAAAGTGATGGAAAGACTGGAGGAAAGACTAGGTGCTGAGAGCTCTCTTATACCTGCATTCAGGAAGCAATTAAACACGCCTGAGCAATTACAAACGCATGTGAAGCCATGTGTCCCTAAGATTATGGTGCCCTGTAATGGGGGGACTATGTATAAACGCAGCTGTAATTTCTACATGGTGAAACCAAAATGTATAAAAATGGCCTTTAATAAAATCTGATAATATGCACTTTAACAACGTGATTTTTTTCTATTACAAATTTCAAATTGAGGAGTACAGAGCAGGGATCTCGCTTAACTTTTTTTCCCTGTTGCCAGCCGGGCAACCTTGGCAGCTTTTTAGGTTGCCAAATGACAGTTTAGGTGGTCATTTAAGATGGCTTGCATGACGCGTGCGATAATGTGCTCGGACGAAGTGCGTAGTTACCAGTCGGAATTATACTCAATGAAGCATTCACATATTATTTCTGCTTCAAATAAAGTCACAAACTAAACATATTCACCAATCAAGACATGATATATCCCACAATGACATGCAGCAAAATTATAAGACAGTATCTCAACTCTTTTTACACATTGCGATTAATGCAATTTCTATTAGTTCTTTCCACTTCCAAACAAAAATGTGGTTGGATTATTCAGCGTATGATCAACCTGTATCAATAAATCCTGGACCATGGTAACATATATGCGTATGTATAGTTGTGAATGTTGCTCATGAAATAACTACAGTACTGATATTCCATATTAAGAGCATTGATTTGCCGTTAAAATGAATTCTGTAATAACGTGTCAACGGCAGCAGTGACAATCGAACACTGCGGTTTTAATGTTTCACGTGTTCACAATTTAATTAATCCATCTTTATGGATTAAAACAAATAATAACATTGGGAATTAAAACACATTTGATTGCATTCCGTTATCAAACTTGGTCAATGTTCACTCTGAAGACATTTCCAGCACAATAGGGTCAGGGAGGGGGGTGTGTGTGAATCAGTGCAGGGTGGATAGATGGCGGGGGTGGGGGGGGGGGTGTTAGAAGGCAGTCGGTGCACAATGGATGGATTGAGGCAGGTGAATTAGTACGTGTTGGTTGGAGTAAGTAAAATTGTGAGGGGAGAGCACCGGGGATGTCAGTGGTGTTGAATGGGGGTTCAGTACGGGATGGATGGGGGTAGACAAAAGTGCTGGAGAAACTCAGCGGGTGAGGCAGCATCTATGGAGCGAAGGAAATAGGCAACGTTTCGGGTCGAGACCCTTTTTCAGACTGTTCCCCCCATTCTTCTTGAATGGGAGGATCAGTACAGGATCAGTACAGGATGGATGGGGGGGGGGAGATCGGCGCAGGATGAATGGGGGGGATCAGTACAGTGTGGATCGGAGGATCTGTGCAGGATGGATGGGGGATCACTACAGGATGAATGAGGGGAAGGGGGGAAGGTGCAGGGTAAATGGAGGGTGGGTCATTACGGGATGAATGCGTGGATTAGTACATGATGGATGGGGGATCAGTACAGGATGGATGGAGGAGAAGTGCAGGATGGATAGTACAGGGTGAATTGGGGAACCAGTGTAGGATGGATGGGGGGGGGTGGCAGGAGAATCAATGCGAGGTGGATAGGTTGATCAGCGCAGGATGAATAGATGGGGGGGTAGATGGGGAGGGGAGCACAGGGGATGTCAGTGAGGATTGAATAGAGGCGGGAATGGGGATCAGTGCGGGATGGAATGGACCCAGGATAAGGGGGTGGAGGGGCGTACGAGAGAGAGAGAGAGAGGGGGGGGCGAGGTGGGGAGGAAGGAAGGTCAGCACTCCTCGGACAACATCGCCCCGCTGCCTTGGCCGTTGGGAACTCCTCGCCACCGCCTCTCTCCTCCGCCAGCCAACAGCAAGGTGCGGGGCTGGGCGGTGCAGCTCAGAGATCCTATAGCTATAAGATCTTTGGTGCAGCTGCTTCAGACGAGTGGGAGCGAATGACGGGCCCCGCACAGCGACAGCGGCTCCATCTCCTCCTCCCGCCCCCCGCCCGCCCTAATAAGGGCCTCTGCTTGTAAATCCGGTAACGGCGCAAAACAAACCCTCCCGCACTCCGAGGCCTCTCCCTCCTCCCGGCCTTGGAGTGCGGGAGGGTTTGTTTTGCGTCATTACCGGATTTACAAGCAGAGGCCCTTATCAGGGCGGGCGGGAGGAGGAGGAGATGGAGCCGCTTTTCACGGCCGCTGCTGCCGCTGTTCGGGGCCCGTCATTCGCTCCGACCTTTCCTCACCCCGCACCTAGTATCTTTGCCCCGCACAACAGCCGCCGACACGAAACGTCGCGTTCCTTTTCTCCAGAGATGCTGCCTGACCCGCCGAGTTACTCCAGTTTTTTGAGTCTATCTTCAGTACAAACCAGTATCTGGTTGTCAAGCCGGGCAAAATGACTCGGTGTTTAGGTTGCCCGGCGGCGCTTTGAGTGGTCAGTGGCACCCGGGCAACCGCTAATTTCGAGCCCTGACAGAGGCAAATAACTAAATGATGGGTCTTTGTCCAAACATTATGGAGGGCACTGTATATACCCCGACCTCTGATGTTGAGAAAACAATCCAAGTTTGTACAACCTCTGCTTGTAGCTAAGATCCGCTAATACAGGCAGTGTTCTGGTAAATCTCTTCTGTACCCTCTTTAATGCCTCCACATCCTTCCTGTAATGGGGCAACCAGAATTGCATATAATACTCCAAATGCGGCCAGCCCAAAGTCCTACTTTGAAATGTGACTTCCTGATGTTTGTACTCAACACCCCAACTGATAAAGGCAAGCATACCATATCCCTCTTACCACTCTATCTAATTATGTTGCCACTCTTGGCGAGCTACGGACTTGGACCCTAAGATCCCTCTGAACATCAACGCTGTTTAGGGCCTTACCATTAATTGTATATTTTTGCCCCTTGCATTCGACCTCCCAAAATTCAACCTCACAATGTCTTGGATTAAACTCCATCTGCCTTTTTTCCACCCATTTCTGCTGCTGAACTATATCCTGCTGTATACTTTGACAGTCCTCCTCACTGTTCCAACTCCCAAACTACTAACCTACCCATTTACATCAGTGGTAAGGCATATATGGTACAGTATGAACTAAAACAAAATTGTATTGATGTATTTTTAATGAACTTTAAATGTTGTTGCGGAAGTCCTCGTGAAGATTGGTTATTAAGTATTAAACTTCTAAGATTAATCATTGGGTTATGTTGTTTTATGCTATCCTTGGATATATCTGTTATAACTGCAGGTAAAGATTTTCAATAATGCCAGAATATTTAATGTGATTCAAATCGATAGGAAGAAATCTATGTGTATTTGTTAACCAACAATCTCTTTCCATCAGTTCTAACCCTGACAAAGAAATCCTGTTCAAATTCACAAAAATACAGAACTTCAATGAACAATGATGACAGGTAAGTTCCTGAGTTGGAGTTGGGGGTGGAGTTGGGGATGGCATCAAACAGGAAATTAGAAATGCGTGCAACAAAGGTAAAACAGTTATAATGGGTGACTTCAATCTACATATAGATTGGGTGAATCAAATTGGCAGGGGTGCTGAGGAAGAGGATTTCTTGGAATGTATGCGGGATAGTTTTCCAAACCAACATGTAGAGGAACCAACGAGAGAGCAGGCTATTCTAGACTAGGTATTGAGTAATGAGGAAGGGTTAGTTAGCAGTCTTGTTGTGCGTGGCCCCTTGGGCAAGATTGACCATAATATGGTTGAGTTCTTCATTAGGATGGAGAGTGACATCATTAATTCAGAAACAAGGGTTCTGAACTTAAAGAAAGGTAACTTTGAGGGTATGAGACGTGAACTGGCCAAGATAGACTGGCAATTGATTCTTAAAGGGTTGACAGTGGATGTGCAATGGAAGGCATTTAAAGACTGCATGGATGAACTACAACAATTGTTCATCCCAGTTTGGCAAAAGAATAAATCGGGGAAGGTAGTGCATCTGTGGATAACAAGGGAAATCAGGGATAGTATCAAAACAAAAGATGAAGCATACAAATTATCCAGAAAAAGCAGCCTACCAGAGGACTGGGAGAAATTCAGAGTGCAGCAGAGGAGGACAAAGGGCTTAATTAGGAAAGGGAAAATAGATTATGAAAGAAAACTGGCAGGGAACATAAAAATTGACTGCAAACGTTTTTATAGATATGTGAAGAGAAAAAGATTAGTTCAAACAAATGTAGGTCCCTTGCAGTCAGAAACAGGTGAATTGATCGTGGGGAACAAGGACATGGCAGACCAATTGAATAACTACTTTGGTTCCGTCTTCACTAAGGAAGACATAAATAATCTGCCGGAAATAGCAGGGGACCGGGGGTCAAATGAGATGGAGGAACTGAGTGAAATCCAGGTTAGCCGGGAAGTGGTGTTAGGTAAATTGAATGGATTAAAGGCTGATAAATCCCCAGGGCCAGATAGGCTGCATCCCAGAGTACTTAAGGAAGTAGCCCCAGAAATAGTAAATGCATTAGTGATAATTTTTCAAAACTCTTTAGATTCTGGAGTAGTTCCTGAGGATTGGAGGGTAGCTAATGTAACCCCACTTTTTAAAAAGGGAGGGAGAGAAAACGGAATTACAGACCAGTTAGTCTAACATCGGTAGTGGGGAAACTGCTAGTCAGTTATTAAAGATGGGATAGCAGCATATTTGGAAAGTGATGAAATCATTGGACAAAGTCAACATGGATTTACGAAAGGTAAATCATGTCTGACGAATCTTATAGAATTTTTCGAGGATGTAACTAGTAGAGTGGATAAGGGAGAACCAGTGGATGTGTTATATCTGGACTTTCAGAAGGCTTTCGACAAGGTCCCACATAAGAGATTAGTATACAAACTTAAAGCACACGGTATTGGGGGTTCAGTATTGATGTGGATAGAGAACTGGCTGGCAGACAGGAAGCAAAGAGTAGGAGTAAACGGGTCCTTTTCAGAATGGCAGGCAGTGACTAGTGGGGTACCGCAAGGCTCAGTGCTGGGACCCCAGCTATTTACAATATATATTAATGATTTGGACGAGGGAATTGAATGCAACATCTCCAAGATTGCGGATGACACGAAGCTGGGGGGCAGTATTAGCTGTGAGGAGGATGCTAGGAGGCTGCAAGGTGACTTGGATAGGCTGGGTGAATGGGCAAATGCATGGCAGATGCAGTATAATGTGGATAAATGTGAGGTTATCCACTTTGGTGGCAAAAACAGGAAAGTAGACTATTATCTGAATGGTGGCCGATTAGGAAAAGGGGAGATGCAACGAGACCTGGGTGTCATGGTACACCAGTCATTGAAAGTAGGCATGCAGGTGCAGCAGGCAGTGAAGAAAGCGAATGGTATGTTAGCATTCATAGCAAAAGGATTTGAGTATAGGAGCAGGGAGGTTCTACTGCAGTTGTACAGGGTCTTGGTGAGATCACACCTGGAGTACTGCGTGCAGTTTTGGTCTCCAAATCTGAGGAAAGACATTCTTGCCATAGAAGGTTCACCAGACTGATTCCTGGGATGTCAGGACTTTCATATGAAGAAAGACTGGATAGACCCAGCTGGTACTCGCTAGAATTTAGAAGATTGAGGGGGGATCTTATAGAAACTTACAAAATTCTTAAGGGGTTGGACAGGCTAGATGCACGAAGATTGTTCCCGATGTTGGGGAAGTCCAGAACAAGGGGGTCACAACTTAAGGGTAAGGGGGAAATCGTTTAGGACCGAGATGCGAAAAACATTTTTCACACAGAGAGTGGTGAATCTCTGGAATTATCTGCCACAGAAGGTAGTTGAGGCCAGTTCATTGGCTATATTTAAGAGGAAGTTAGATGTGGCCCTTGTGGCTAAAGGGATCAGGGGGTATGGAGAGAAGGCAGGTACAGGATACTGAGTTGGATGATCAGCCATGATCATATTGAATGGCAGTGCAGGCTCGAAGGGCCGAATGGCCTACTCCTGCACCTATTTTCTATGTTTCTATGAAAGTTGAAAATAGAGATTCCAGATCACTATAAATAATAGAATATCCAGCGACGACTATAAAAAGTCATATTTGACAGAAAGATAAGTTCTGTCTCCTGCAGTAGAACTGTATGTTGTTAAAATGGGTGTACTCCATATTCCAATTTTATCCCAAGCAGTCACTGCTTAATGTTTTATCTAAAGGTTTTAGCAAAGATGAATGTTTTCTTTGGTAAATATTATATTTATGCTCTCTATCCATTTTCTGTTTGATTTAAATAAATTCCACAGGAACCTTAGGATCAGATTTCACTGGTTATACTCAGGGGCGGAAATTGCTCTCAAAACATGGGGGGGGGGGCACAATTTCTCGGCGGCCATGCGCACACACACACGCGAGGCTTTGGAGGCTTCAGCCGTGGGCCTTGTGGACGGTAACATCAGGAGCTGACCTGGTTGGTGACCGACTATGAACTCCAACAACAGCAGCTTCGTCCGCCCCGAATCGTGGTGCTTGAATCAGCCCGTTTGCAGGGCCTTTGATCGCCTGGCACGGCTTAAAGTCGGCCGGTGGGGGCTTCAACATCGGGAGTCACAATCGCCTCGATGAAGCAGTTTGATTTTAAGCCGCGCCGGGAGATGAATTGCCCCGCAAAGGGGCCGATTCAGCCCTTAGAAAGCGTCTGATACCCGCTTGAATCTTTCAAAAGCTACAATGTGATAACACTTAAACAAATAAAACTGAAGCAAATAAAGGCAAACAGGAGAACCAACCTTGGAGGGGGAGAGAGAGATGGGAAAAAAAATACTAAATAATGTGAGTGACTGAATGAGGGACTTACCTGCAAGCCAGCCAGGAAACCCGTTCGATCGGATCCCTTAATGACCTCACCTATTTAAATTCGATACCCAGTTAAATCTTTCCCATCCACCAATACATCCAATTAGTTCAAATCGTAATTATACCAGTATCAGACAGCTTTAATAAATTCTCCGTGAATACCTTCAGTAATACTTTAAGGTCAAAACACAATTGGTGACATCGTGTCAATACGATGTTAATAGTGACATTTAACAAGCGCGTAACAGTGACACCCCCACTGTCTCGCGGAAAGTGGAGATTTTAATAGATTACAAAACGGGGGGGGGATTGTCCCCCACCTCTCAAAACACGGGGGGGGGGGGGTGTAATGCTGACCCGTTCCCCCCCCCCCCCATGGATTTACGCCCATGGCTACAATATTAAATGTGATAGCATTGAATTCTCTGAGGTGATGAAATGAGCAGAAGTTGAATTAATGTCATCTACCTTTGGTGACCTTCAGAATTGGAACTTTAAGTCCTATCCCATTTATGTATCTGCCAAAGCTGCTTCACAGCCACATTTGTTACCCTTGCTTAGAACTTATGCTATGCTCTGTCCTAACCCAGTCACAGAATTCCAACTAAAGCCCCATCTATCACAGCTTAAATCCACCTCAACATAGGAAGGCACTTTGCAGGCACAATTTGTCATTCAGCCTCACACACATGCTGGGGCGATGATGTATTTGTATGGTCTTAATGTTGGAGAGGTTTAAGAATTAACTGGACTAAGTCGGACCCGTTGGGTCCCTGTCACATGGGAGGCTTGGTCCCCCCAACACAACCCATTCCCCAACACAATATTCCACCACTCACCCGTTCCCCCAACGCAATATTCCACCACTCACCCATAACCCCTAACTGCGCAGGCGTGGCTCATTTCCCCTCATCCCCGAGCACTCCCTCCCTCTCCTCTTCATGTTTGGGAGGGGAGGGAAGTGGGGTGGGAGGGGAGGGAAGTGGGGTGGGAGGGGAGGAGAATAGGGGTGTTTGTGGACGGGGAGGTGTAGGAGGGGGGGAGAGTGGTATGGGTGGGGGGGGTTGTGGGTGGAGGCGGGGTGTGGGCGGAGGGAGGTCTGGGCGGGGGTAGTTGGGGGGGAGGGGTGTCTGGGCGGGGGGGGAGTAAGCTCGGGGAAAAGACGGGGAAGAGCCATGGGGGGTATCATGGGGGAGGGGTGCAGGAGCCAGCTTGGGGGACCAGACGGGTAGGGGCTGGAGCTGGAGCTGGCGGTGCGATGGAGACTTGCAGTGGTCGCTGGTCGTTCTCCGCTGGGATCAGTGTCTCCGCTTTCCGTTTGGCGACATCTCCGACTCCGGGCTGGGCTGGGTCACTGGTTGGGCTGAGTCTCCGACTGGTCTGGGCTGGGTCTCCAACGCTGGGATAGGCTGGGCTGGTTCTCTGGCTGCTTTGGGTCCCTCCGAAAATTGTGTCCGGTTGGAAACCTCCGCCGGTCATCCTCAGCTCCAGTAAAGACCTGATGGCGCAGGAAGGGGCGGACCGTCCCGGGAAGTGACAGAAGAGACTAATCCGCGCAGAGCTGACTGGCTGGAGAAGAGATCGATCTGCGCACGTGCGTTTTTGTATGATTTTTAAACCTCACTAACTTTTACACCATTCAACCGATCGGAACGAACTTGGTGCACTCGCAGCACAGGAGAACAGCGAGTGAGCTGGCGAAAAACCGTAGCGCTATCGCGTAGTGTTTTTGCGCAAATAGAAAGATCACGCAAAACCGTAAGATAAGATCAGTTTCAGTTATTTATTTATATTATTTATTTATTATTATAGATAGAATAATAATAATAGAATAGGATAGGTAGATAGTAGATAGATAGATTCCAAAGTATGGGTCCTTAGTTGCCGAGGGATGGCTGGCAGACAAAGATTAGAGGGATACATTTGAGGATGATAGAGGCCAGAAAGAAAGGAACTTCAACATCATGCCATGGAAGTATTTGAATACAAGATTGAGAATTTTAAAATTGAGTAATGTTTAACTGGAATCCACTGCAGTTGAATAATCAAGGCAGTGAAGAAACACAATTTAATATATTTAGAACATGATTGAAGGTCTTTGACATTACTTTCGCTCTGCAGTATGGAACAAGTGAGAAGAGTGAAATCTACAAGTTAAAGACGTCTGTCATGTTTCACATGCAAATTCACTGAGATATATTTGACAATGTCGCACAGGTGACACTCGATCAGTGTTGGTGTGGCTGAATGATATGAAGCTATCCTTTAATTCAGATATGCCACTAAAGGTGTGCATGATCCTAGGTAGACAAAATGTTGGACTGAAGAAGGGTCTCGACCCAAAACGTCACCCATTCCTTCTCTCCAGAGGTGCTGCCTGTCCCGCTGAGTTACTCCAGCATTTTGTGTCTATCTTCGATTTAAACCAGCATCTGCAGTTCTTTCCTACACCTGTGCATGATCCTGTTTATTCTCAGAAACTTGCGAGAGAGGGTGACCAAAGCCAATGGCTTTTTCAGATTCTCAGAGGCAGTTCCTGATGATCTGGTACAGGATGTCAGACAAGTGAGACGGTTTTAAGAATGGTGATGAGATAGTATGGTAGACGATAAACACAAATGAACTTAACATATTTTCTGACTTTCAAGTTCCTGGTTAGCTTTTTCTGTTATAATTTGCTTTCCAGCTTCTATGTGGAATTTTGTTTAAATCATCATACAATATTTTTGAATTTGCAAAATGTTGTTTTCATTTAAGTATATCATTGCATTTGATTCTTTGTGGCAGTTGTATTTATCTAAAACAGCTGACTTTTGATAAGGTTTCATGATATTATTGATCAATATGGCTGGCTGAGTTTTCAGGGGGGGTGATAATATTGAATGATCTATTTAAAGCTGATGTCATTCACTCCATTAACTTACATACTTACGGCAGTTTATTTTTTCCTTCTAACAATTATAATCTCTAGTACATTTTGATTGCTTGAAATAGTTTAATATTTACTATCCCCAACTTAGAGATACTATCCCCAACTTACATAGCTTTCTATTTTTTCAGAATATTGTAGTTTTGTGCAGAAATTGTATGTCCTTTGTATTCAAATTTCATTTATTGTCCTGAATTTTAAACAAGCGAATTCAAGGATTACAAAGGTGAGAAACTTTAATTATGAAGTTAAATGGGTGGGAATTTGCATATTTTAGAGTCATAGAGTGATACAGTGTGGAAACAGGCCCTTCGGCCCAACTCACCCACACCGGCCAACAATGTTCCAGCTACA
This sequence comes from Malacoraja senta, assembly GCA_038087875.1. Lineage (NCBI taxonomy): Eukaryota > Metazoa > Chordata > Chondrichthyes > Rajiformes > Rajidae > Malacoraja > Malacoraja senta. The sequence continues at coordinate 18,196,275 of CM075983.1, read as the reverse complement.
CTAGTCCCACTTGCCTGCGTTTGGTTCATATCACTCCAAACCTGTCCTATCCATGTGCCTGTCTAACTCTTTCTTAAACGATGGGATAGTCCCAGCCTCAACTACCTCCTCTGGCAGCTTGTTCCATACACCACCTTTTGTGTGAAAAAGTTACCGCTCGGATTCATATTAAATCTTTTCCCCTTCACCTTGAACCTACAGTGCCCTCCATAATGTTTGGGACAAAGACCCATAATGTATTCATTTGCCTCTACTCCACAATTTAAGATTGGTAATAGAAAAAAATCACATGGTTGAAGTGCACATTTCAGATTTTAATAAAGGCCATTTTTATACATTTTAGTTTCACCATGTAGAAATTACAGCAGAGTTTATACATAGTCCCCCCATTTCAGGGCACCATAATGTTTGGGACACAGCAAGGGCATGTAAATGAAAGTAGTCATGTTTAGTATTTTATTGCTTATCCTTTGCATGCAATGACTGCTTGATGTCTGCAATTCATGGACATCACCAGTTGCTGGGCGTCTTCTCTGGTGATGCTCTGCCGGGCCTGTATTGTAGCCATCTTTAGCTTATGCTTGTTTTGGGGGCTAGTCCCCTTCTGTTTTCTCTTCAGCATATAAATGCTCAATTGGGTTCAGATCGGGTGATTGACCACTCAAGAATTTACCATTTTTTAGCTTTGAAAAACTGCTTTGTTGCTTTAGCAGTATGTTTGGGATCATTGTCTTGCTGCAGAATGAACTGCTGACCAATGAGTTTTGAGGCATTTGTTTGAACTTGAGCAGATAGGATGTGTCTATACACTTCAGAATTCATTATGCTACTACCATCAGCAGTTGTATCATCAATGAAGATGAGTGAGTCAGTACCTTCAGCCGCCATACATGCCCAGGCCATAACACCCCCATCACCGTGTTTCACAGATGCGGTGGTATGCTTTGGATCTTGGGCAGTTCCTCTCCTCCATACTTTGCTCTTGCCCGCACTCTGATATAAATTAATCTTCGTCTCATCTGTCCACAAGACCTTTTTCCAGAACTGTTTGCTCTTTTAAGTACTTTTGGCAAACTGTAACCGGGCCATCCTATTTTTGCAGCTAACCAGTGGTTTGCATCTTGCAGTGTAGCCTCTGTATTTCTGTTCATGAAATCCTCTGCGGTCAGTGGTCATTGACAAATCCACACCTGACTCCTGAAGAGTGTTTCTGATCTGTCGGACAGGTGTTTGGGGATTTTTCTTTATTATAGATAGAATTCTTCTGTCATCAACTATGGAGGTCTTCCTTGGTCTGGCAGTCCCTTTGTGATTAGTAAACTTACCAGTGTCTTTCTTCTTAATGATGTTCCAAACATTTCATGTTGGTAAGCCTAAGGTTTGGATGATGTCTCTAACAATTTTATTCTTGTTTCTCAGTCTCATGATGGCTTCTTTGACTTTCATTGGCACAACTTTGGTCCTCATGCTGATAAACAGCAATAAACGTTTCCAAAGGTGATGGAAAGACTGGAGGGAAGAATAGGTGCTGAGAGCTCTCTTATACCTGCATTAAGGAGACAATTAAACACACCTCGGCAATTACAAACACCTGTGAAGCCATGTGTCTCAAACATTATGGTGCCCTGAAATGGGGGCACTACGTATAAACACAGCTGTGATTTCTACACGGTGAAACCAAAATGTATAAAAATAGCCTTTAATAAAATCTGACAATGTGCACTTTAACCATATGTGATTTTTTTCTATTACATGTCTCAAATTGTGGAGTACAGAGGCAAATAAATAAATGATGGGTCTTTGTCCCAAACACTGGAAGGCACTGCATGTCCTCTGGTCCTCGATTCCCCTACTCTGGGCAAAAGACTTTGTGCATCTAATCGATCTATTGTCATGATTTTGCATACCTCTAAGATCTTCCCTCATCCTGCTGTGCTTCATGGAATAGAGACCCAGCCTACTCAACCTCTCCCTATTGCTCATACCCTCTAGTCCTGGCAACATCCTTGTAAATCTTTTCTGAACCCTTTCAAGCTTGACAATATATTTCCTATACCATGGTGCCCAGAACTGAACACAATATTCTAAATGCGGTCTCACCAACGTCTTATACAACTGCAACATGACTTCTCAACTTCTATACTCAATACTCTGACTGATGAAGGCCAAAGTGCCAAAAGCCTTTTTGACCATCTTATCTACCTACGACTCGACCTTCAAGGAACCATGCACCTGTACTCCCAAGATCCCTCTGCTCTACAATACTACCCAGAGGCCTACCATTTACTGTGTAGGTCCTGCCCTTGTTCGACGTCCCAAAATGCAACACCTCACACTTTTCTGAAAAGAAGTATATGAGCAAGAGTTTATATTTTGATCCCTAATGTCTGTGGAAAGTAGGCAGGAAGATCAGAAGGCAGGAGGGTGGAAATCAAAAACAGATGGGGGGGTTTTCTGTTGTGATCTCTTCAGTGCCAGATGATATCTGATGAATGATTAGCAGTTGTTATCAAAATGTATGTAATGTTATATTTTGGCTTTGAGGCATTTCACTGCAGGTTTAGGTACTATATTTCATATCCATTAATTTTGATGTTGTAATACAATTTTCTACACAGCCTTAAATACTTTATCGTAAGTGACTCATCTCTAGATGAAGTGGATATAAAGGACATTGTGGAACCTGAACACAGTGCTGATACTGGTATGTTCCATCAAGATTAATTTACTATCTTTTTGTTGTAACATTTTTATGATGTTAAAATTAATGATTTAAGATTAATTCTCTGATCTGGAAACATTGGTTTGTTAAAAGCAATGGGCAGGCTATATGTTTCTGCTATCATTTAAAATATATTTTTATGTGTTGAGAGAAAGATGTCACATGGAAGCAGGCCCTTTGGCCCATCAAGTCCGCACCAACCATCAGCTATGCATTTACACTAAACCTATTTTGTTTCCATTTTGTTTGTTCTCCCCATCTTCTTACCAACTCGTCTCCCTAATTTCATTACTTACATTTAGACTGGGAATAATCTAGAATGGCAGTTAATCGGTATTTCTTTGAAATGCGGGCTGAAACTGGAGCACCTGGTGAAAATCCAGTCACAGAGAGAATGTGCAAACTCTGCACTGTGAGGCAGCAGCTCTACTCGCTATGCTACTTGGCCACCTAATTTTTCCCTTTATCCATGTACCAAATGCAGCTCTCCCTATCCCCCATACAGCTGTATAGAAACTTCCACTACCTAATTCTTCATTCCAATATTTTCTAACCTAATTTGAGTATTGAAGAATCATTTGATAAAAGCTGGTGTTGGATCTGCATGTTACTATTTTTATATATTGGGACTAACTTAGTAGTGCTTATTATTACTCTATTTGTACAGTACTGAGGGATGACTTTGATTAGGTAATTGACTGCAAAGAAGTATGTGAGCAAGAGTTTATATTTTGATCCCTATTGTCTGTGGAAAGTAGATTACTTTCCTGTTGGTAAAAGGAATGTTAGTAGAGGAAAGGGCAGGATTGGCACGTTTCTGACAAGTGTCTCATCACTATATCTTTAAAAAAAATATTTGTGTTTTGTTTTAGGTTTATTTGTTCCTAAGTTACTGAGATGTATTTGAACAACATATTGTGGAAAAGTGTGGTATTTGGAAAAAAAAAGTTTGCATTTGCTTATTACTTAGAAATTGTATTTTATTTCATTTTAATATTTTCACTTCTCTGCTAGAACGACATGAACCAACATGTCAAAGCCTTGAGTCAGGAAATGAATCTACTATGGAGCAAGTGTACAGTACATCCTCTGTAACAAGATCAATGTCGCCAGTGTCGAACAACAGTGTAACTGATTTTGTTATTGAAACTAAACCGAGATGTCTGACCCTGGACAAATGGAGAAAAAAATCTGAGCAGTCTAATCCTCACACTTGTGACAGAGTGCCTCAAAGATCAGACGATAATACCCTATCCTATCCTGTGCATTCCACGGTATTGAATAAAATCTCAAATACATCTGATACATCAAGTGATGAATTTGAGTCGCTAATCGATAGGATAAAGGGTATCACCCAAAGAACACCAGCTGCTACTTCTGGTAACTTGAAAGGAAAAAGAATGCCTGTTACTGGTGAGTGTTCTCATTTATTTCAGTTATTTACCAGCTGGCCACCAGCTACCAATATGTCAATAAAATTGAAACCCTCAAAGGTCGCGACATGTTTTGATTTTTTGAGCACCAATATAGTATTTTTTACTGCTATCTTGGTAATCCATCTGAATAACATTGTCAATCTATCTCAAACACGTCTGTGTCTTGATTTGAGATTAACCTGGCCAAAAGATGTTTTTTAAGCAAATGCACAAATTGAAGATAATATGACTTCAATTGTTCCCCAATATTCTGAGCTACAGAAATGATGTAACTATGCTATCTTGAGTTAGGTTAGTGTTGTACTATCTTAATTTCCAGACTACGTTTAAGCTCATGGAGAAATTCATGTTTTTTATTCTGTGTTGGATGTCCTTCTTTGTTCTGCCATCCTGGCTGATAGCACATCCCCCAAGTTTGTGCATGTTTATTAATGCAATTGCATTCCAGTCTGATGAATGCTGTCAAACTCTCAGTCTTTGAAGTTCATGCCCTTGTTATCCTAAGTGTTTTATTACATTATGCAAAATAAATATCCAGACTGTGCAGCAATACGTTGTGAAAACCTGCATGCACTTTTCTGAGAACACTATCTACTGCCTCTGATGTGTAACATTACATAATATCTTGCTCAGGACAGTCAACATTGGAGTAAAGTGGCAATTGTTAAATTGTCATGGGTTCTTGGGTATGTTCACAGTAAACCCCCATTGTTCTGCAAATCTAATACTTTTTCCTTATCTGCTTTACTTATTCATTTTTCCTTATTCCTTTACTCAGGCTGACCTTGAATAGAGTGGCCTTGACAAGTTCAAGATCAAAGTTATCCATTGCATGGACTATCCCTTGCTCTTTCCCTTCAGATTTTTATGATCGTTTGGTATGTTTGTAATGTCAAGATCTGTACCCGTTTGCTTCCTTTATTGGCTTCCTATTTAGCTGTACTTTAATATCTCTGTCTATTACATTTATTGTTCTTTGAGTGTTGTTAGTGAACGGCCTTGATGTGTCTGAATGTATTTGATTTGATTGCCATTTGCTGCACTTAAACTGATTATCTGACAACTGTATCCTCTGCTGGTGTTATTGTATAATCAACGTAGTCTTTTATGTGTTTTGAGCCTGATCTGCTTTGTTGTACTGCTTGTGGTAACTACCTTTTAACCTAATTTGGTATCCTTCATAACTTTTTTTCACAGCTTGTCTGTTATCTGTGAATCCCGTCTATATATCAATTTCACTGTTGTTCATAGATTAATTCCACTTTGGTCCCACTTGTTCATTACCTTAAATGTTTATACTCTATGATTTTGATTTTTACCCGCCGCTGAAGTTTTACTAACTGCTCTTTCATTAATTTATCCTCCCATTTCAAATAATCAATGCAATTTAGTACTCCACCAATCCTCGGGCACCACTGCCAGGGAAGGTTTTGCATTTTTTCTACAATGCTGTGCTTCTTCCAAGCTTTGATCTATATCAGAGGAGCTCTGATTTGCCAGCTCAAAGGACAGAAGGTGATAATCCGAAGAATGTTTATTTGCTTATGTTTGACCTGGTGCCATGACCCTTCATGGAGGCTGGAGTTGATTTTTGAAGACATCCTAATTGTAAATCACTGTGGTTACTCTAAGTCTGTCCAATTGATGGGTAGGACATAATTGGTGGCAGTGGGGTGGAAAAGTTTGGCTCTAAGCAATAATTCTGTGAGTATAACTTTGACAGGCTGTTGCATGACTAATCTGTGGACGGTTCTATCAGATTTGACCCCTATCCCATCAAGTACATGAAAATGACTTTTCAATTCAACTGTGTGAGAAGTGACTTTGTTGTCTGAATTCAGTGTTTAGGTTAATGTCAGGTGGTCCATCTGCACTTATTATTTCTGTGTATGAAAAAGGCAGTAATGTCATGATAATTTCAGTAAGCTTTTTGGAGTCAACCACATGGGATGGGTCTTGGGTCATGTAAAGGTAGGATTGGGTCATAATGGCAGATTTTCTCCTTGAAAGGACATGAGTGAATCTGATGGATCCTGTCATAGCCTGGGTACTGGTATGTTGAAAAATGCAGAGAAATGGGTTTATATTCTAAGAGCTGCAAAAGATCTGAATTTAATGGATAGAAATTGTTTATTTTGTGTGTGACATTCACATACATGTTCAAGTGAGTTTATTGTCATGTGTCCCTGATAGGACAATGAAATTCTTGCTTTGCTTCAGCACAACAGAACATAGAAGGCATTGACTACAAAACAGATCAGTGTGTCCATATATCATTATATAAATATATACACACATGAATAAATAAACTGATAAAGTGCAAATAACAGATAATGGGCTATTAATGTTCATAGTTTTGTCCGAGCCAAGTTTAATAGCCTGATGGCTGTGGGGAAGTAGCTATTCCTGAACCTGGTCGTTACAGTCTTCAGGCTCCTGTACCTTCTACCTGAAAGTAGCAGGGAGATGAGTGTGTGGCCAGGATGGTGTGGGTCCTTGATGATACTGCCAGCCTTTTTGAGGCAACGACTGCGATAGATCCCCTCGATGGAAGGGATGTCAGAGCCAATGATGGACTGGGCAGTGTTTACTACTCGTTGTAGTCTTTTCCTCTCCAGTGCGCTCAAGTTGCCGAACCAAGCCACGATGCAACCGGTCAGCATGCTCTCTACTGTGCACCTGTAGAAGTTAGAGAGAGTCCTCCTTGACAAACCGATTCTCCTTAATCTTCTCAGGAAGTAGAGGCGCTGATGTGCTTTCTTAATAGTAGCATCAGTGTTCTCGGACCAGGAAAGATCTTCAGAGATGTGCGCGCCCAGGAATTTAAAGCTCTTGACCCTTTCAGCCATCGACCCATTGATATAAATGGGACTGTGGGTCCCCATCCTACTCCTTCCAAAGTCCACAATCAGTTCCTTGGTTTTGCTGGTGTTGAGGGCCAGGTTATTGTGCTGGCACCATATGGACAGTTGCTCGATCTCTCTTCTGTACTCTGACTCATCCCCATCAGTGATACGTCCCACAACAGTGGTGTCGTCAGCGAACTTGATGATGGAGTTCGCACTATGACCGGCTACGCAGTCATGAGTGAGTACAGCAAGGGGGCTGAGCACGCAGCCTTGAGGTGCTCCCGTGCTGATTGTTATCGAGTCTGACACATTTCCACCAATTCGAACAGACTGTGGTCTGAGAATGAGGAAGTCGAGGATCCAATTGCAGAGGGATGCGCAGATACCCAGTTCTGCGAGTTTGGTAACCAGCTTGGAGGGGATGATTGTATTAAATGCCGAGCTGTAATCAATGACATAACAGCCTGACATATGAGTTTTTGTTGTCCAAGTGGTCCAGAGCGGAGTGGAGGGCCAGCAAACATTCATTGTTATACTTTTGTTTAGAGCCAGTGAAGCGAAAAACAAAAAGTAAAATTCAAGGAATCAAGCATTTACCTGATGAGAGTTTTGTTCCAGTCTTTATCCAACCAACTAAACCAAAGAAAAGTATACTATCTGATTCTACATCAGTAAACCAAGTACCAGCCTTCAACACTTCAAGTTATTCTGAGTCCCAATCCCAACGTGGAGTTCAGCGACTGTAAGTAACCAGATACATTTTGCTCTAATTATCTCCTTTATTGCTTTCTGTCCTTCCTATGTCATTCTGAACTCTCTATCTGAGAAGTTGATCGGACATCGTGGTACGACATTGAGCAAAGTGAGATGCTTTTATTTCATTTTTCATGTGCCATTTGCTTCCTGTGCCTGTACTCACTTGAATATCTGCTCCTTTCCCCTTCCACTGAGAATCCCTTCCTAATACCTCTATCCCTTACATGTGCAACCCACTCTAATGGCTTGCCATCCAGCTTTGATGCCTAATTTGGTTAATTTACTCATGTTTATACTAAGCTGAATCTGTAGACTTTCAACATGTTTTCTAACACAAATTCTTATTTCTTATTTCTTTTTAGCTCTAAGATTTCCTCCTATATTTTCTAGATTGTTTTTGTATTCCTGCCTAGCTATAATCATTTATTTCCTATTTTGCTCGTTGGTGGTTCTGCCTTGTCCCTCACCTATTCGTTTTTATACTTTTGATTTTGGTTGATTTTCTAAGAAAACACTATTTGATTTTCTTTTCGCATTGTGCAGCATTTTCCCTCTATCTGCAGTTTAAAAAAAATCTCAATTCACATCTGTCACCATGCATTCATTTTCCCTCACTCTATTAATATTCAGTTTGAATGCTTCTTTCTTATCTTGCTCACCCACTCTGGGGTATTAATATGAAACCACGATCTCTTGGTTCTAGAGACTAGAGTATTTTTAGAGGTAATATTGAGAGATGCTCTAGTAATTTGAAGTGTACATTTGCAAATATTTTATTGAAGACATTGTGGGATATATGCATTAACTCTTATACCAGACAGCTGAGGATGCTGCGACAGATGTATACCCTTTTTGCAGATACTGTCAAGTCTCTGTAACTAATCTTTGGGATTGTAGATCACGAGCCAAAAGGCTGTTGATGTACGACATTCTCAGATTGTGAAAAGTTCCATAATAAACAGGGTATTTTTTTGTTCTTAATATACATTCTGGTGAAATGCAATAATTATTATTAATTTATTTCCAGATTTAAACTTGTCAAATATATTTTTATTTGTGATATTTTCTGTCTAATCGAAGAACAGTTTTTAGAACAAATTTCTGGCACTGTTTTGTCCCTCTCTGGTTATGTTCATTAAAGTGTCCATTTTCCTCTAATTAGATGCAAAGTACCTGGCTGTTTCCTTCAGGACCTGATTTTGAGTTCATCAAAATATGTAAGGAATTTCAAGCAAAATCGGGAACAATTAACGCAGGAGCTCTACAATTTATACAATAAAACTATCTTTCAACAGAAGGTAAAACTTTATGAATCAATTATTGGCTAGCCATGCAATGAGATACTGCTGATTCAAATGTGATTGGCTTTCTGTTGTACAATTTTCAGCTTCCAGAGAAGCTGGAAATCAAGTGGAATAAAAAAATGACAAAAACAGCAGGATATTGCGTCACTGGACTGAAAAAGGATGAAAGTTTGCTTCGGTATGCTAGAATTGAATTATCAGAGAAGGTGTGCGATTCGGCTGGTAAGAAAACAATATATAATTGGACAAATGTGCCTTTTTGATTTAGTTTACATGCCTTGGTCTAGTAAGTTTTAAAACTCCATTGACAGATCTACATCATTAGCAGTCAGTAAACCAATCCCTTTCTAATGTCTTTCTGCAGTTTTTAGGTTTCATTGGGTTTACCTTTTTTAAAAACCTTTTTACTGACAACAGCATTCATATTAAATTTCCTTATTTTCCCCATTCGATCTGGATTGCTTCCTTGTACAATTTTACTTGATGGACCTTGACAATATACAAGTATTTGAGTGTCATCTGTAAACTTGCTAATTATGCCTTGTACATTCTCATCCAGATTGTTATCATTGAGCCCAGCACCAATCCTTGAGGCACATCATTAATCCTAAAGCCTAAATCCGATAACCAACCTTTCCACCACCACCTTCCTATCTGAAGCCAATTCTGTATCCAGTTAGTTCGCTCACCCTGAATTCCATGTGATCTAACCTACCATGCAGAATGATATCAAAGCAACCTACCATTCAGAATGTTATCGAAGGCCATACTGAGGTCCATATAGATTATGTCTACAATCCTGCCCTCATTCTTGACTACCTCTTCAAAAAACTCAATCGTACTCAAAACACTTTATGTGTGGGTCAAATTTTTAGTTTTGGGTGCCTGGAATGCACTGCCAGGATTGATGGTAAAAGCTGATGTGGTAGAGGTGTTTAAAAGGCTTTTAGATAGGTGCATGAATAGTCAGAGAGAGGTGGGATATGGATCAAATGGAAGAGGGGATTAGTTTAACTTGTACTGTACTGTTTTATGTTCTGGAACTTCTGAACATAAGGATTAGTAAAAATTTAATAAATATTTAACTATCATTCATCAGAAAAACTAATTTTATTGTTTTGCAGAACGTCTAAGGGACACACTGATTCATGAACTGTGCCATGCTGCCACCTGGCTTATTAATAATATTCGTGATGGGCATGGAACAATATGGAAGCATTATGCGCACAAATCTAAATTGATCCATCCTGAATTACCTATGGTGCAACGGTGTCACACTTATCAAATCAATTACAAATACACCTACCAGTGTAGCAGATGCAAAAACATGTGAGTCTTTATGAGAATTTATGCTTCTGTACCGACTTCCAGCCTCCGAGCTGCCACATTATTATCGATTGAACTTTCTTTCATCACCTTTACCGACATCCAGCTTCTCACCTGCCTCAGTCTTGTATTTGCCCTGCACCTCCACCATTCTAGTTTAAACCAACCCGTGAGAGATAGGAATTTTAGAAAAGTTTTCTTTTTATGTGGTTGATATCTGGAATTCGCTGTTATATGTGGTCGTGGAATCAGATTTGATCAAGTTTAAAATACATTTAGACAGGCATTTAAACAGGTAAGGGAATGAGGAACACATCTAATGCAGGCAAATGTGTTGGAGTGGAAGAACAAAAAGCTTGGCATGCACATGGTGGGCCATAGGGTCCCTGTCCGCTGTATAGCTCTATGAATCTACGATTAAAGTAATGCTGCAATTGAGAAGCTCTGCTACTTGTGCCATGTATTCATGCTTGTAATTTCTTTACAGGATTGGCCGACACTCCAAGTCACTGGACACACAGCGTTTTGTTTGTGGAATATGCAAAGGGTCCATGGAGCTATTATCAAACTCTAAGTACACCACTCCTGCAAAAAGGGAGCTAGCACCATTTGCTAAGTTTGTGAAAGAAAACTATAGTTCAACCAAGAAGGAAAATGAAGGACTTAAACATGCTGAGGTTATGCGGAAATTAAGTGTAGACTTTGGCAAAAAGGCACAGATATCTGACCTCTAACACCTTCTTCCTAAAACAAGAAACATCTTTTTGTTGAAGATTTGTATCCTACATTCTCAGACAATTAGCAATACAAAGACTACCTTACTTTGTTCTGACCAAACTTAGAAATTCTCTCAGGTATTTTTCCCTTTTGCCAAGGAAATATTCCAGTTTGAAATACTGAGTATTTCATTTTAAATATAAGATCAGTCACAATTGACCATTTTCTTTAAATTTACTGGGGCAGTCTAATTGTTTTCATTGATTATGAAATTAATTTCAGTTGTTTTGTGTTATTCTTAATGTGATAACCAAGTTATGGATAGTTGAATTCCTGTTTCCTGATATAAATTTTGGATCTCTCACAACTTCGGTCCCAATATCAAGCAGTTCGTATTGAACTGATGATAACCATTTCTTTCTGTAGTGATAAGAATCCACTTGAAAATAGGTTCTACAATCATTGCTGTAATCCTGCAGGAACATAGTTTTAATACTACAATATTTCAGTGATGTGACAAGGTGAATCCTCTGTAGCATTGTTATGCTTAAAAATGGGATGTATTTTGTTTGGCAAGCTTTTGTTTCCTGATGCTGATCTTGCTCAGCTTTATTAAGAACAAAACTTGGATATCCCATTCCGCATTTGAATGTCCTGTATTTGCATAAACATTTCCTTGCACCTTTCCAAGAAGAATTTATTGTTCCGGGGGACATTTTTGTTCTACTTGCCAGGTCAATTTCTGATTGTGAAATGACTCTGAAAAATAGGAAATTAACAACAACAAAATTACTTTGAATTCATATATCACCACTCAAAAACAGTTCAATCACTGTTCTTGCGCAAGAAAATACAGTTGTCATTTGGTGCTAAGTAATGCGCTACAATTTATCCATTCTAAACCACTGGCATACTGTGCCAAGTTTGCAATTTTCCTTTTAATTCTGATTGTTAATTGCAGTTGCTTAGTATTGATCTTTTTTTTACAAATTTTCAGTAGTGGTGCAAAATATATAATTTTCAGAATGGGTAGTTTTAATTTTGTTCCTGTATAATGCCACTCGTTGCTCTTATAAGACCGTGGTGCACAGATGGTAGCTTCCAGGATATGGATTATGATTAAAGTGTTCACTTTAAGGGCACCTTATGCAAGACCAGCAGATTTGACCAGATTTGTTAGTCCAATATAAATAGTCAGAAAAATAAATGCATTTGAGATAATAATCAAGTCATCTTTTCATTGCAGTACAGAATTGTATGTATATCAAAATGTTGCCGATCAAAAGTGTAAATTATCAGGGAGAACCCACCTGAAATTAGCTAATGAAAGTTTATGAAAGTAGTTTATGAAATCTTGTAGAAATTAGATGTGTACCCCTGGTTGTAATTGATCAATTAATCATAGAAAAGGGCATTTTCCTGGAGGAATTCATATTTGAGTGTTCTTGGAAGAACTGCTGCAAATTTTTTTTCTCAGCAATATCGGATCAAGTAAATTACACATTAGGCTTAAAAAGTGTCATTGGGTTAGTTGAAAGGGTAAAGAGAATTAAGGAGTACATTGGGATAGTTTGAGAGTCTAAACAATGAAACTATGCCTTTGAGTGGTTAAATTAGTAACTGAAATTCAGTTTGATCCTAATGCATTATGCCTAATCTATGTTAATTTTTTTTTTTTAAATAAAAGTTCTGTAATATGTTGTCTGGTTGTATTAAATAAAGTTTAACAAGAATGCTGCTTTTTTTCCCTTTATTAGTGCATCGTTGTCTAACATTTAAAATTTGTTGGCAAAATCAAACTTGGAAGACCATATTTATATAGAGCATGTAAATCAAATTATTTAAAAATAGAATATATATGGAAAGCTTTAAAATAAAGTATTTTGTAGGTCACCTTACAAGATGATGACTTGTAGAAAGTTCAGAAAGAAAAAGTAAATAATAGCAAATAACATCGGTTGATTTTAGTTTTCCCAAAATGAACTAGAATAAAAATAATCAATATAGTTTAGATGGGACACGTATCCAGGACTGCTTACTTGATTGATATTATCTTGTCCAATAAAGAATCATTTATTATAGTTTTGGGGAAATAAAAGAATAAAAAATGAATCAATTAACTTTAATGGACACTTAATGGTGGCATGGTGGCGCAGCAGTAGAATTGCTGCCTTACAATGCCATCGACCCGGGTTCAATCCTGATTACGGGTGCAGTCTGTACAGGGTTTGTACGTTCTCCCTGTGACCTGCGTGGGTTTTCACCGAGAACTTCAGTTTCCTCCCACCCTCCAAAGATGTACAGGTTTGTAGGTTAATTGGCTTGGTATAATTGTAAATTGTCTCCAATGTGTAGAATCGTGTGAATGTGCGGAAATCGCTGGTCGGTGTGGGCTGAAGGGCTGTTTCCGTGCTCTATCTCTAAACTAAACTTGTTGGGAGCTACTGGGGTAACTGGTGAAATGTTGAATTTTAATAGTGGAAGAAATCTCCACAGATGGGATGACGCTAGTGGCCATGTTACATTGTAGAAATTTTGGGAGAACACATGTTCGTGGTATCCAAGTATACTAGAGATGTTAAATTAATAGGTGGGAATGTCAATGTAAATTCAATTGTAGAAAATTATCTTTTGTGTACTGGAAGAAAGAGGAGGAAGCCAGTCTGGGAATGGAAATAGACATTGGCTGAGAAGCACCCTAGACAATTTGAAGTCATGCCAGTGTGTAAAACTTGAAATGTGGTCAATGTGACACTATGAGAAGGATGGACAAAGTTGCTGCCACTTGGTGCAATGTCATTTGTAAACAAAATCTCCAGACTAGTAATAATGCTAAAAGTAATGCTCATTTCATAATGCATCACTTAAACTAGATGAATGTTTAAGTTGCGTCACCAAACCATGTTGCATTTTGGCTTAGTTCAGTGATGGGAATGCTAAAAAACAAAGGAATGTAGAGAAGTAGAGTCTACAGAATAGGCAGCACAGTGGTAGAGTTGCTGCCTTTAGTGCTAGACCCGGATTCGATCCTGACTACGGGCGCTTGTCCTGCGTGGGTTTTCTCCGGGTTCTCCGGTTTCCTCCCACACTCCAAAGACGTACAGGTTGTAGGTTAATTGGCTTGTTATAACTAAATTGTCCCTCGTGTGTATCGGATAGCGGGTGTGAACTCTGGGTTGAAGGGGCTGTTTTCACTCTATCTCTAAACTAAACGTGGTGGCCCAGTCATCAAGTGTTTTGATCTTCCTACCGTCAAAGGGATTTACAGCACTGCCTCAAGAAGACGGCCAATATCAACAAAACAAATACCACCCTTGCCATGTTATCATCTTGCTGCTACAATAGGAGCCTGAGATTTGTTACCTCCAGGTTTAAGAACAGTCAACCCCACCTTGGCACCGAATTACTATGGACAGTGCAACTTAGTAGCATAATGTACTTTGACTTGCATTATTATGGTTTGTTTTACCTAATATAACTGATAATTTGTTGGATTTTTAATTTGAGTTGTTGGATTTAATGTGCCGGTAAAGCTGCAGCAAAGAAGACTTTCTTTGGACTGGTCCCAATGCATTATGGCAATTAAATACCCTTGAGTTAAAGTTTGCTAAAGGCAAACTATATTGATCAAATTTTATATTATTGAAGTGCTCAATTACATCTGCTAAGAATGAAACCCCAGTAAAAGGATGAGTGAAATCTGAGAATCTTTGCATAGTCCGTTATTGTAAAAGGGGCAGAAATTAAATATTATTTTATAAAGCATGGAAATGCAGCTTATGAACTGAGGGCTGCAATGCAAATTATGCTTTGATAGCAGTATAGAACTTCACTGAAAAAAGTGAAGACTTTTTAATGATGGATAATTAAAATCTCTGGCATTTGGTGGAGAGAGCTCTGGCCAGGTAACCCCCCCTTTTTTTTGTGCAGGGATGACTCCCTGATCCATTTGTACCCTCGTAGTTTAACATACAACTATAGGAGGTACAACACAACCGATTCCTACACCTTTTTACCCTCAGTCTTTTTTTCCAAGTTTAGAGGACTCTGGAGGACAGGCTTAAAGTGACAGGTGTGATTTTTTTAAAGGGAAAGAGGCAACCTTTTCAGTTTTCTCTGGAAGTAGCCTGAGGAAGCTATAGAAAGCTACAATTTTGACTTTTAAAAGACTTTTGGGCAGATGTGTAGATAAGAAGGGTTTAGACTAGAGGAATATGGACCAAATGTAAATGGGACTAGATCAGAATGCCAAATGGTAGGCATGGGCCAAACTGCCAAACTCTGATTCTAACTCAATGATATGAATACTGAATGTTTCAATTTCAAGGAACCCATTTCCACCAGACCAATCAATTTCTCTTTTTACATTGCTTACTCCCCACTCATTACTCAGACTCATTATACTTCCCAAACACAGACATCACTGTCCCTGATGTGGTTCCACTTGCCCGTCACGCATATAGTTTAGATTTTTGTAGTTTGGAGATGCAGTTGGAAATAGGCACTTTGGTCCACACGGACCAACGATCACCCATACCACAGAGGGCAGTGGAGGCCAAATCACTTTTAAGAGAGAGTTAGATAGAGCTCTGGGCTAGTGGAATTTGCCTTCAAATTTGTAATTTGTCTATCAAGGGATATGGGGTGAAGGCAGGCATGGGTTATTGATTGGGGACGATCAGCCATGATCACAATGAATGGCGGTGCAGCCTTGAAGGGCTGAATGCCTCCTCCTGCACCTATTTTCTATGTTTCTATGTTTCTATTTGGGTCTGACACACTAGGGACAAATTACAGAAGTCAATAAACCTGCACATCTTTTGAATATTGGAGGAAACCCACATGATCACGGGGAAAAAGTACAAAGATACATCAGCACCTGTAGTCAGTATTGAACGTGGGTCTCTGGTGCTGTAAGGAAGTAACTCTACTGCTGCGCCACTGGGGCCCACCCAATATAACCACCTGCATTGCTTTTCTCTCAGTTCACTTCATATCTTCCCCAACTATTTGCATCTGTTCATCATCCCAAACATATTTGGTTCCACCCATCATCCTCTGCCTCACCTTTCCTCTCTTTAATATACAGCTGACCCCCACATTATGTGGGGTTATTTTCAATTTTTTCTAACTTGAACCCCCGTGTCATCAGCACAACTGAAATGCAAGTTGAAAAAAGGTTTATGTGAAATAACAGTAAATAAATTATGGAAGAACTAACTTTATTTCATCAAAATTTTGGGTAGTTTGTGAATTCTCTAAGGGTGAATTACAGTAACCTGAAAGACCTTGATGTGGGGGTCGCCTGTACAATATTGACAATTTTCCCTTTACACTTTCACTCTTGATATAGGGTCTTAACCAGAAAAGTTAATCATTTCTTTGCTTCTTCAGGTCCTGCCCGCCTGGCTCCTTATTTATTGCAGATGGCACTCTGGGAGAAGTGAGGGGAAAGGGTGTGACTTGCCTCATTCTGCCTCTCACTGTTTTCTTACAACACTCTCCCCTCTTCTCTTTCAGTTTGAACAAGGATCCGACCCCAAATGTCGTCTATCCATCCCCTGCCTGACCTGTTAAGTTACTCCAGAACTTTTTTTTTTGTTCAAGATCCCAGCAGCTGCTTGGGTGTTACCTTAGGGTAAGGATGGCCTCAGACACTCTCCGTCATCTCCGCGCATTCCACTCTAGGCCCTCACCCCCTCATCTTCACCATGGACGTCCAGTCACTGTACACCTCCATCCCCCACCAGGATGGTCTCGAAGCCCTCCGTTTTTTCCTCGACCGTAGAAGCAATCTATACCCGGCCACTGACACCCTCCTCCGCCTAGCGGAGCTGGTACTTACACTTAATAACTTTTCATTTGACTCCTCCCATTTCCTCCAAATACAAGGCGTAGCTATGGGCACACGCATGGGCCCCAGCTACGCCTGCCTCTTTGTCGGGTACGTAGAACAATCCTTGTTCAATGCGTACCAGGGCCCCATCCCCGACCTCTACCTCCGCTACATCGATGATTGTTTTGGTGCCAAATCCTGCACCCACACACAACTGACTGACTTCATCCGCTTCACCACCAACTTCCATCCGGCACTCAAATACACCTGGACCATTTCCGACACTTCCCTACCATTCCTTGACCTCACTATCTCCATCGCAGGTGATAGACTCCTTACCGACATCCACTACAAACCTACCGACTCCCATGGCTATCTGGACTACACTTCTTCCCACCCTGCTTCCTGTAAGGACTCCATCCCCCACTCCCAATTCCTCCGTCTACGCCGCATCTGCTCCCAGGATGAGGCGTTCCACACCAGGGCATCTGAAATGTCCTCATTCTTCAGGGAACGGGGGTTCCCCTCCTCCACCATAGATGAGGCTCGCACCAGGGTCTCTGCCATACCCCGCAACACTGCTCTCTCTCCCCATCCCCCCACTCACAACAAAGGCAGAGTCCCCCTAGTCCTCACCTTTCACCCCACCAGCCGTCACATACAACAAGTGATCCTCCGTCAGTTTCGCCACCTCCAACGTGACCCCACCACTCGCCACATCTTCCCATCTCCCCCCATGTCTGCCTTCCGCAAAGACCGCTCCCTCCGTAACTCCCTTGTCAATTCTTCCCTTCCCTCCCATACCACCCCCTCCCCTGGTACTTTCCCTTGCAACCGCAAGAGATGCAACACTTGTCCCTTCACCTCCCCCCTCCACTCCATTCAAGGACCCAAGCAGTCGTTCCAGGTGCGACAGAGGTTCACCTGCATCTCCTCCAACCTCATCTATTGCATTCGCTGCTCTAGATGCCAGCTGATCTACATCGGTGAGACCAAGCGGAGGCTTGGCGATCGTTTCGCCGAACACCTCCGGTCGGTCCGCAATAACCAACCTGAACTCCCGGTGGCTCAGCACTTCAACTCCCCCTCCCATTCCGTATCTGACCTCTCTGTCCTGGGTCTCCTCCATGGCCACAGCGAGCAACACCGTAAATTGGAGGAAATGCACCTCGTATTCCGCTTGGGCAGTCTACATCCTGGTGGCCTGAACATTGAATTCTCCCAATTCTGCTAGCCCTGGCTGTCCCCTCCCCTTCATCAGCCATCTGGTTGTCTCCTCCCCTCCCCCAGCCCTCGGGCTCCTCCTCCGCCTTTTCCTTTTTTCCTTTCTTCTCCCCACCCCCTATCAGTCTGAAGAAGGGTTTCGGCCCGAAACGTTACCCTTTCCTTCGCTCCATAGATGCTGCTGCACTCGCTGAGTTTCTCCAGCCTTTTTGTGTACCTTGGGTGTTACCTTATGTCTCCACTGAGCATCAGCTTCCTGATTTCCACCACGTGTGAAAAGACCCGACCTGAAACGACACCTGTCCATTCCCTCCACAGATGCTGCTGTGTTTTAGCTAAAGATAGTTGCGCCCAGTTCATTCGTTTGTGATCTATTGCACTGATACACTGGATAAATATTCTCCAATAAATACAGCCATTCCGTTTAGAATGGCTGCAATTTCAAGTTAAACTCGATGCCACAAGTAATTACAAGATTGTGAACATGCATATGAGGTATGAAATAAGTCGTGCATCTTTGCGTCAGACGTACGTTTCCTTTGGTGAGTGACTGCCAGCGTCTGGCGACCTCAGCCAACAATGAAACATTCCACATTTCCTTCTGCTTTGAGCTGTCGTTTTCACACCTTACCCTTCCATAGCGCTAGTCTCCCTCTCGCCTGACTCTCAGATATTCATATTCAATGAAATATATACATTTTTGCATGCCTTTCGTTAATTTGTTCTATATCTCTCTACATCATCGTTTATGTCTCTCGTTTCCCTTTCCCCTAACCAGTCTGAAGAAGGGTCTCGACCCGAAACGTCACTCGTTCCTTCTCTCCAATAATGCTGCCTGTGCCGCTGAGTTTTTGTGTCCATCTTCGGTTGCATCGATCTGCTGCGTGATGACGTCGGCCGGGCTGCGAGGCGCTGCGCTGGGTGTGCGCGTGCACGAAGGGTTCCGCGCTGGAAGGCAAAGATCAGAGAGCGGAGCTGGAAGGCGCGAAGACGTGCGCTCGCGCGGTGCGAGGGAGACGTCTTTGTCGGGCTGGCGCCGGGCGGGGCGGACATCTCGCCACACACGTTATTAACAGCGGCGCTTTCCAGACGCCGTCTTTCAACGGTTCCATCCGTTAATCCCCACTATTTAAAAAAAATCATTCTGTTTTTTACCAAAAAAATATTCTCACACTTGCAAAGTATTCTCTTGGAACTTGTTAGTCGTTTCACGTTTGAACACTTTGGGTAAGGGGAAACTACATTTTGTTCGTAAGAGTGTCAGTCACTTTATGCATTGGTGTACTTCTCAGTCCTTTAAAATACTAGAGGTTAGCCAATGCATTAAATAAACAACACATTTATACACAATGCATTGAGATTGGCAGACCTTTTATCTCGGTACCTTTTTGTAACACTAACCCTCATATCGCTTAATTCCCATATCTTCTGAATTTGGTCGGCAGGGCAGTACTCTGCATATCGCCAATATTTGCCTTGAATATATATATTCAATAATTGGCAACCACAGTTCTCTTGGGTTGAAAATTGCCAAGTTTCACCAACCTTTTTTCTCACTTCTGCTGGCTAACCACCTCATTCTAGACACTCGCGGAAATAACTTTAACTCAGCATTTTTCCTGTCAAACCCTGTCAGTATTCTGTGTTTCATTGAGTTTGCAACTCATTCTTCTAAATTCGAGAGACAGGCGTATGCTTAAACACGCCTTACAAGACAAACGTGGGTTTCCAGGAATCAAACTGGCGAGCCCTTACACCCAAAGGGGAGAGGGAAGCAAGATATTGGGGGAAATGGGTGTGTATCTGTGAGGCACAGGGAACATACATAGATACATAGAAAATAGGTGCAGGAGTAGGCCATTCGGCCCTTCGAGCCTGCACCGCCATTCAATATGATCATGGCTGATCATCCAACTCAGTATCCCGTACCTGCCTTCTCTCCATACCCCCTGATCCCTTTAGCCACAAGGGCCACATCTAACTCCCTCTTAAATATAGCTAATGAACTGGCCTCAACTACCCTCTGTGGCAGAGAGTTCCAGAGATTCACCACTCTCTGTGTGAAAACGTTTTTTCTCATCTCGGTCTTAAAGGATTTCCCCCTTATCCTTAAGCTGTGACCCCTTGTCCTGGACTTCCCCAACATCGGGAACAATCTTCCTGCATCTAGCCTGTCCAACCCCATAAGAATTTTGTACGTTTCTATAAGATCCCCTCTCAATCTCCTAAATTCTAGCGAGTATAAGCCAAGTCTATCCAGTCTTTCTTCATATGAAAGTCCTGACATCCCAGGAATCAGTCTGGTGAACCTTCTCTGCACTCTATGGCTATAATGTCCTTCCTCAGATTTGGAGACCAAAACTGTACGCAATGGGGGAAGAAAGGGGGAGATTGAGGGTTGGGTTGTTACCTAAAATTGGAGAAGTGTTGGAAAATTGGCATTCATGCCATTGGGTTATAAGTAGGAAGGAACTGCAGATGATGGTTTGCACCGACGATGGGCACAAAATGCTGGAGTGGGACAGATAACATCTCTGGAATGGTGATGTTTTGGGTGGTGACCGAGTCTGAAGAAGGGTCTCAACCCCAAATATCACCAGAGATGCTGCCCGTCCCGCTGAGTTACTCCAGCAATTTATGTCTCTCAGTTGGGTTATAAGCTTCCCAAACAGAATAGTGCTGATCCCCTAATTTTCATATGGCCTCGCTCTGACAATGGAGGTGGTCCAAGACATAAATGTCAGTATGGGAAGAGGAGTGAAAATGGTTAGCAACTGGGCGGTCCAATAGGCCCAGGTGGAATAAGCGTTCACTGTCTATTGGTGTAGTCTATGCTTAGTCTCACCGATGTAAAGAGGCCACATAGGGGGCATTGAATATGACAGATAGGGTTAGAGGAGGTGCATGTGAACCTCTATTTCACTTAGAAAAGCTGCTTGGGTCCCTGGATGGATGTGAGGGAGGAGGTGAAGGGACAGGTGTTACATCTCCTGTGATTGTATGGGAAAGTACCAAGGATAGGGTTGGTTTGGCTGGGAAAGGATGAGTGAATCAAAGAGTTGCAGCGGGAGTAGTCTGGAAAGCTGAAAGGGGTGTGGATAGGAAGATGTGACTGTTGGTAGAATCATGTTGAAGGTGGTGATAATATCAGAGAATGACATGTTGGATGAGGAGGCGGGTGGGGTGAATGGGAAGGACCGAGCGAACTCTCCCTGCCAACTGATTCGCACAAGTCCTGAGGACGTGGCTCGGGACTCAATCGGACTGGTTGCTTTCCATGGATTCACTCTTTTTTTAAATTCGGACCTTGTGTCTGCCACGATAACTATTGGTGCAGGTGCAACCAAGACTAGTCGAACGTGTGATGTAGCCCCACTGGCTTTCTATTGAAAACAGGCGTAGTATGTATTGACCTCATCGGGGAGGGGCCCATTGTTGCCACCGATACTGCCCGCCTTTGCTTTGTAGCCTGTTATAGCATGCAAGGCTTTTTCTTGGAGCCAGAGATAAATCACTTTTACTTCTCTTAACACCTTTTTCTGGAATATAAAATCTCTTGTGCTTTTCTAAATTACTTCCATTGTAATTTCTTTAATTATCCTCTCCCTCTCTCACACCTTTTCCCCAGCCTCACTCTCTCGCTGTCTATCTCTCTTGTCAAAAAGATGAATAAAGCTAGATGACATTGTATAATTTGTTTAAGATGCATATTCTGAATGGCAATGGTGCATTAAAATTATTTTCATGTCTTGGAGTGGATAAAGGAGAAATTTACCAGAATGGTATCAAGGATGGAAGACTTGACTAACATGACAACTCTGTAGATTGGTTATTTCCTACCAACCAATTGTAATGCTTGTTAATAGTTGCTCCGCCTAATATGCGATTTATATTACCAAAAACTTGCTTGCGTAAGTCAGTCTGAGTAGCTGCTAGTTACTGTAATGTCCTGCAGACCAATGCTGTAAGTGGACATTAATAAATATGTTCAAGAAGGAACTGCAGATGCTGGAAAATCGAAGGTAGACAAAAATGCTGGAGAAACTCAGCGGGTGCAGCAGCATCTATGGAGCGAAGGAAATAGGCAACGTTTCGTGCTGAAACCCTTCTTCAGACTGATGTGCGGGTGGGGTGAGGGTTGGGGGGCGGGAAGAAGAAAGCAAGAGGGGGAGCCAGAGGGCTGAGGGAGAGCTGAGAAGGGGAGGAGACAGTTGGGACTACCTGAAATTAAGGAAGTCAATATTCATACCGCTGCGGTACAAACTGCCCAAGCGAAATATGTTTGTACCTCAGCGGCATGAACATTGACTTCTCTAATTTCAGGTAGTCCCAACTGTCTCCTCCCCTTCTCAGCTCTCCCTCAGCCCTCTGGCTCCTCCTCTTCCTTTCTTCTTCCCCCACCTGCACATCAGTCTGAAGAAGGGTTTCGGCCCGAAACATTGCCTATTTCCTTCGCTCCATAGATGCTGCTGCACCCGCTGAGTTTCTCCAGCATTTTTGTCTACCTTTAATAAATATGTGTTGTATCTTAAAAAAAGGATGATGATGCAGCTGCAGCATTTTGATTTCAACATTGTCTACAAAAAAGGCAAGGACATGCACATAGCTGACACGCTATCAAGGGCCCCACACAAAACTAGCGAACAACAGCCCTCTGAACAGGACCAGTTCTCAGTAATGAAGGTATCGTATGTTCCTACTGATTGCCTACGCAGGCTGGCAGAGCACATGGCTACTGACTAGACTTTACTATTGCTGTCTGCAGTCATCCGGCGTGGCTGGCCGGATAAACAACACAGCAGCCCGTTCGCGATCCGCCCATACTTCCTGGTTCGCGACAAACTGGTGTTACAGGACGGGATTATAGTCAAGGGCCACAAGGCAGTTGTCCCAGCCGTCCTCCGGGACAAGTTCTTCGACGCCGTCCACAGGGGCCACCCCGGTGTGGAGGCAATCTTACAACGGGCACAGAGCAGGTTTTACTGGCCTGGTATGACCAAGTACATACGTGACAAAACTGAAGTCTGCGCCATCTGCAAAAGCCTGACGCCACACCAGCAGAAGCACCCCTTACTGCCGCACCCGGTTGCTCCTCTACCGCGGTCCACGGTAGCCACCGACATATTCGAATGGCATGGGAAACATTATCTGGTTCTTGTCGACTTATTCGGGCTGGTTTGACATTGATCTACTCCAAACCATCACATCTGACGCAGTTATCCAGAAGTTGCAACGCCATTTCTCCGTGCACTGTTCCCCTGCACGCCTTTTATTCGGCAACGGCAGTCAATTCACCAGCCAGCTTTTCAAAGACTTTGCACAACGATGGGACTTTCGACATATCACCAGCAGCCCTGAGTTTCTGCAGTCCAACGGACTCGCAGAACGGGCCGTCTGAAGCGCAAAACAACTAATGGAGCGTTCTTACCTTGCTAAATATGACGTCTACCTGGACCTGCTCAATTTAAGGAATATTGCCAGGGATCCCATACAGGGATCGTGGGTGTGGCGGTGCCTAACGGCAGCGGCTCGACTACAGTCGTCCGTCTTTTTTTATTTTTATTTTTTATTTTTATTTTATTTTTTATATTTGTCTTGTTAAATGTATGTCTTGAGCTTAGTTTTTATTATTTTTTAGCTGTGTATATGTGGGGGGTGGAGGGGGGGATGTGGGGGAAACCGTTAGTCTCTTCCCTGTACGGGGACCCGACTTTTTCCCTGTCGGGTCTCCGATGTCGTTGGGCCTAACATCGTAGAGCCGGCGGCGGCCTCCGGCCGGGACCAACCTGTGGGCTCCAGTCGCGGAGCCTGCGGACCTGACATCGCGGAGCTGGCCGGCTTTGGAGCGGGGAGAACTGTGGTGGCGCTCAGCTGCGTCCCGACTTTGGAGTTTCGGAAGCTCCGGCTGCAGGCCCAGTGGACTGGAATTTCGGGAGCTCCAGGTCCCTGGTGCTAGACGGCTTTTCGGAGCTCCCGCAACGGCAACTTCTCCCGCTTGAACCGCGGGGTTTAAAGGACACGGAGCCGGGGCCTAACATCGCCCAGCGTGGCTAAATGGACACAGGACTTACCATCGTCCGCCGGGGGCTTTAACATCGGAGCCCCAGTTCGCCTAGACGCTGCAGTTGGACTGCTGGACCGCGGGTGAAGAACAAAGGGAAGAGATAAGACTTTGCCTTCCATCACAGTGAGGAGGTGTTGGAGACTCACTGTGATGGATGTTTATGTTAAGTGTGGGTCTTAGGTTTTTTTGTAATGTAAAAAACTGTAGTAAATTAAATTTCGTTCAAACCTAGGTTTGAATGACAATAAACAGCATTCCATTACATTCCATACTGGGTTCCCCAGCCCAACGACTGATGTCTCGTCAAACCCGTGCTGCCCTGCCTGTACCCCAGCAGCTTCTGCAGCCACAGGTCCGTTTTCTCCGCCCGCAGTCCAGAAACAACTACAATTCAAGCACGATGCACAAAAACGTTTTTTCGACATTCAGTAAGCCACTTACACCTCTCTCCAGTGGACAGGTAGTTTGCCTCCAGACCAACAAGGGCTATGGCCGTCTGGGTCACATCCACAGCCCTGCCAAAGAACCGCGCTCCTACCTGGTTAGCGCGGAAGGGGCCATTTACAGACGCAATTGTCAACATCTTCCTGTGAAGGAACCGCGTCCTGCGACTCCGTATCCAGAGGTCTCGCATTTTGTATACCCTCCCACTTCCGGGCTGGCTGCTCCACTACCAGAGACTGTGTCCCCCGCGGCCTCTCCATGGCGTTCAGCGCCCAGCTCGCCTATTTCATCATCTCTACCCGCAGGGTCTCCGGTGC
The DNA here is from genome assembly GCA_038087875.1 of Malacoraja senta. Classification (NCBI taxonomy): domain Eukaryota; kingdom Metazoa; phylum Chordata; class Chondrichthyes; order Rajiformes; family Rajidae; genus Malacoraja; species Malacoraja senta. The sequence continues at coordinate 18,171,280 of CM075983.1, read as the reverse complement.
ATCACTTCACCGGTGAAAGGAGGATGTGCGGATTCATACCGCACATGTGCCGGACGAGTTAGCAGGTCACCCATTAGGTTTTTTTTTTTTTTAATTTTTTTATTTTTTATTATTATTTTTTTTTAATTTTTATTTATTAGAAGTACATTACATTACAACCACACATTAATACTCGTCATTTATATCTTCTTACAATTAATGTACTCCCTTTATTTATTTTTTTACACTAGAAAAGGAAAAGATTGAAAGAAAGAAGAAAGTGAAGGAAAAAGTGAAAGTGTAGAAAAGTGTAGAAAATGTAACAACAAAAAAGGACGAAGACCCTATAAGAGCGAAATTAAAAACAAAAGAAAAAGAGTTAAGAAATAGGCCCTAGGAAAAAAAAGAGAAAGAGAGAGAGGAAAAAAAAAGAAAAACAAATATTTTTTGAGCATTACGTAAATAGGACATACCAACTCTTCAACTATCATCCCCCCCTTACCTGACCTCAATTTTTTATTTTTTTTAAAGTACTTTTGCACCCTATGTTTGTAATAATTCTATAAATGCAGACCACGTCAGGTGGAAGTGATCTGGTTTACCTGCTAGGAAGAGTCTTATCTCTTCTAGGTGTAATGTTTCAAACATATTTGAAATCCACATATTTATAGTTGGTATTGGAGCCTTCTTCCAAAATTTTAGAATTAGCTTTTTTCCAGTTATTAACCCATAGTCCATTAATTTCTTTTGAAACACATTTAGTTCTGGATCATCTTCCGTTATTCCGAAGATAATCCATTCTGCTTTGGGTATCAGTCTTGTTTTAAATAACTTTGTAAAGATTTCAAAAATTTCATTCCAAAATTTTTGAATTTTTGTACAGAAGACGAATGAGTGCGCTATAGTAGCTTCTTGGGATTGACATTTATCACAAATAGATGATACATTTGGGAAAATTTTATGAATTTTAGTTTTCGAATAATATAATCTATGTAAAATTTTAAATTGTATTAAAGTGTGTCTTACATTAATCGAGCATTTATGCACGTTTAATAAGTATTCATTCCAACTTTCCTTTGAAATTTTAATAGCTAACTCTTGTTCCCAGTCTCTTCTGATACCCTCCGTAGGTGGTATTTGTACATTTAAAATAATATTATACAAATATGATATTAAGTTTGCTGATTCCGCTTTTATCTGCATTGCCTCGTCCAATACATCTACTGGGTTATTATAATGATCTTTTGTATATTTTTTCAAATAGTCGCATATTTGAAAATATTTAAAATATTGATTATTTCCGAGTTTATATTTTATTTGTAATTGTTGAAATGAAAGTAATTTTCCAGTTTCATACAAGTCACCAAGCGTTTTAATTCCTAGTCTATCCCATTGTGTATAAGCTTTATCTATAATAGAAGGACTAAACGAAGGGTTATTGACTATAGGTAATAAAAGTGATAAATTTCTTAATTTTAGGTCACCCATTAGATACGGCGATTTTGTGTAACCATTTATACTTCCCCATATGCGTTATTAACGTTTCGGCTACTGTTTTGTTTAGCCACTATGTTTCCACATATCTGTGCTTTATTTTGTTTCTACAAGGAAAGATGTAGATTGGTTATTTCCTACTAACCAATTGTAGTGGTTGTTAGTAGTTGTTCCGCCCCATATGCGATTTATATTACCAAGAGCTTACTTACGTAAGTCAGTCTGAGTAGCTGCTAGTTACTGTAATTAGGTACAGGCTAGATGCAGGAAGATTGTTCCCGATGTTGGGGAAGTCCAGTTTAAGGATAAGGTTGAAATCTTTTAGGACCGAGATGAGAAAAACATTTTTCACACAGAGTGGTGAATCTCTGGAATTCTCTGCCACAGAAGGTAGTTGAGGCCAGTTCATTGGCTATATTTAAGAGGGAGTTAGATGTGGCCCTTGTGGCTAAAGGGATCAGGGGGTATGGAGAGAAGGCAGGTAAAGGATACTGAGTTGGATGATCAGCCATGATCATATTGAATGGCGGTGCAGGCTCGAAGGGCCGAATGGCCTACTCCTGCACCTATTTTCTATGTTTCTATGTTAATGTCCTGCAGACCAATGCTGTAAGTGGACTTTAATAAATATGTGTTGTATCTTGACGTGTGTACGACTCGACTCATTACAAACTGCCAAATAAAATGTGATTGCTTTTTAGAGTAGAGCAGTTAAGAAGGGCACTGAAGGCGATGTTTAAATTCCTGTGCTTTTTAAATCTATGTAAATAAAAATAAAATATTTTAAGTGCATTTGGGCCACCAGTGAACACAGATGTGAGATTTCACTTCTTCAATTTAGCATTACCCCAATCCTGGCCTCACTGTCAGATATATTCCCTTTGTCCTGTCCAACCCTTCCCACTAGTTTTCCTTCTTTCACAGTTCTGATAAAGTGTTTTAGACTTGAAATGTTAATTATGTTTCTTTGCCTGAGATGCTGTCTGACCTGTTGAGTGTTTCCAGCTTTTTCTGTTTTTATTCAAGTAATTGATTCAAATTTCTGGATCATTGGGACCTCTTTTGGGGAAGGTGTGACCTGTACAGAAAGGACGGGTTGCACTTGACCCCGAGGGGAACCAATATCCTGGCGGGGAGATTTGCAAAGGCTACTGGGGAGACTTTAAACTAGAACGGTTGGGGGGAGGGACTCAAATAGAGAAAGATAGTAGAAAATGTGGGAGGCAGGAGGCAGAGACGGGAAGCACTCGGACCCAAAATGTAGGGGAGAAAGAAGAAAAAGATAATAAACAGAGAATAAGTGGTGGTGGGTTTCTTAAATGTGTATATTTTAATGCTAGGAGCATTGTAAGAAAGGTGGATGAGCTTAGAGTCTGGATTGACACCTGGAAGTATGATGTTGTGGCGATCAGTGAAATATGGTTGCAGGAGGGCTGTGATGGGAAACTATATATTCCAGGATTTCGTTGCTTCAGGGGTGATAGAATTGGAGGGGCAAGAGGTGGGGGTGTTGCATTGCTTGTCAAGGAGGATATTACAGCAGTGCTTTGGCAGGATAGATTAGAGGGCTCGTCTAGGGAGGCTATTTGGGTGGAGCTGAGAAATGGGAAAGGCAAATGGGGAGCGAGAATTGGAAGAGCAAATATGTAAGGAGATAGCAGATATTAGTAGTAAGCACAAGGTAGTGATTATGGGAGATTTCAATTTTCCACACATAGACTGGGAAACACATTCTGTAAAAGGGCTGGATGGTTTGGAGTTTGTAAAATGTGTGCAGGATAGTTTTTTGCAGCAATACATAGACGTACCTACTAGAGAAGGGGCAGTGCTGGACCTCCTGTTAGGAAATGAGACAGGGCAGGTGGTGGAGGTAAGCGTTGGGGAGCACTTCGGGTCCAGTGATCACAATACCATTAGTTTCAATATAATTATGGAGAGGGTCAGATTTGGACCTAGGGTTGAGATTTTTGATTGGAGAAAGGCTAACTGAGGAGATGCGAAAGGATTTAAAAGGAGTGAATTGGGACATGTTGTTTTATGGGAAGGATGTAGAAGAGAAAAGGAGGACATTTAAAGGTGAAATTTTAAGAGTACAGAATCTTTATGTCCCTGTTCGGTTGAAAGGAAATAGTAAAAATTGGAAAGAGCCATGGTTTTCAAGGGAAATTGGACACTTGGTTCGGAAACAGAGAGAGATCTACAATAATTATAGGCAGCATGGAGTAAATGAGGTGCTTGAGGAGTATAAAGAATGTAAAAAGAATATTAAGAAAGAAAATAGAAAGCTGAAAGAAGATATGAGGTTGCTTTGGCAAGTAAGGTGAAAGTAAATCCAAAGGGTTTCTACAGCTATATTAATAGCAAAAGGATAACAAGGAATAGAATTGGTCCATTAGAGAGTCAGAGTGGACAGCTATCTGCAGAGCCAAAAGAGATGGGGGAGATATTGAACAATTTCTTTTCTTCGGTATTCACCAAGGAGAAGGATATGGAATTATGTGAGGTAAGGGAAACAAGCAGAATAGCAATGGAAACTATGAGATTCAAAGAAGAGGAGGTGCGGACACTTTTGAAAAATATGAAAACGGATAAGTCTCCAGGTTTTGACAGGATATTCCCGAGGACATTGAGGGAAGTTAGTGTAGAAATAGCAGGGGCTATGACAGAAATATTTCAAATGTCATTAGAAACGGGAATAGTGCCGGAGGATTGGCGTACTGCGCATGTTGTTCCGTTGTTTAAAAAGGGTTCTAAGAGTAAACCTAGCAATTATAGACCTGTTAGTTTTACGTCAGTTGTGGGCAAATTAATGGAAAGGATACTTAGAGATAATATATATAAGCATCTGGATAAGCAGGGTCTGATTAGGAACAGTCAACATGGATTTGTGCCTGGAAGGTCATGTTTGACTAATCTTCTAGAATTATTCGAAGAGGTTACTAGGGAAATTGATGAGGGTAAAGCAGTGGATGTTGTCTATATGGACTTCAGTAAGGCTTTTGACAAGGTTCCTCATGGAAGGTTGGTTAAGAAGATTAAATTGTTGGGTATTAATGGTGGAGTAGCAAGATGGATTCAACAGTGGCTGAATGGGAGATGCCAGAGAGTAATGGTGGATGGCTGTTTGTCAGGTTGGAGGCCGGTGACTAGTGGGGTGCCTCAGGGGTCTGTGTTGGGTCCACTGTTGTTTGTCATGTACATCAATGATCTGGATGATGGTGTGGAAAATTGGATTAGTAAGTATGCAGATGATACTAAGAGGTGATGTGGTGGATAATGAAGTAGATTTTCAAAGTCTACAGAGAGATTTAGGCCATTTGGAAGAGTGGGCTGAAAGATGGCAGATGGAGTTTAATGCTGATAAATGTGAGGTACTACATCTCGGCAGGACAAATCAAAATAGGACGTACATGGTAAATGGTAGAGAATTGAGGAATGCAGTTGAACAGAGGGATCTAGGAATAACTGCATAGTTCCCTGAAGGTGGAATCTCATGTAGATTGGGTGGTAAAGAGAGCTTTTGGTGTGCTGGCCTTTATAAATCAGAGCATTGAATATAGAAGTTGGGATGTAATGTTAAAATTGTACAAGGCATTGGTGAGGCCAATTCTGGAGTATGGAGTACAATTTTGGTCGCCTAATTATAGGAAGGATGTCAACAAAATAGAGAGAGTACAGAGGAGATTTACTAAAATGTTGCCTGGGTTTCAGCAACTAAGTTACAGAGAAAGGTTGAACAAGTTAGGTATTTATTCTTTGGAGCACAGAAGGTTAAGAGGGGACTTGATAGAAGTCTTTAAAATTATGAGCGGGTTAGACAGAGTTGACGTGGATAAGCTTTTTCCATTGAGAGTAGGGAAGATTCAAACAAGGGGACATGACTTGAGAATTAAGGGACAGAAGTTTAGGGGTAACATTAGGGGGAACTTCTTTACTCAGAGAGTGGTAGCTGTGTGGAATGAGCTTCCAGTGGAAGTGGTGGAGGCTGGTTCGATTTTATCCTTTAAAAATAGATTGGATGGGTATATGGACGGGAAAGGAATGGAGGGTTATGGTCTGAGTGCAGGTAGATGGGACTAGGGGGAAGTATTTATTTAAAATAATAATAATAATAAAATAATTTAAAAAAATGTTCGGCACGGACTTGAAGAGCCGAGATGGCCTGTTTCCGTGCTGTAATGGTTATATGGTTCATTGGCAAAGGAATTGGAGATGACATAAGAAACTGTACTTCAAATAACTGTGGATTTTCTGATCTGTCAGTTAATGAAACTTCTGTTTACATCCTGTGAACCACAGGATATCCCCAGTTTCTGAAGGCACAAGAGACTGCAGATACTGTATTCTGGAAGTCAAGTACACCCAAAACATGATTATCCCTTTGCCTCCACAGATGCTGCCTGACCTGCTGGGTTCCTCTAGCGGGGTGCTTTTATCCCCAATTTATGTCTAATTTCATTGAAAGTTGAAAATGGTCAAACTGAATAAAGTAAGTACCTATATTAGAAATGAGACAGAATGTGCGATTGTTTATTCTTTCATATTAAAGTTGCTGAATGTTTATTGAATTCACTCTAATATTGTTATTTAGCAGATAAATAATGGTGTGATTGTTTTATATTGTTAACTATGCATATTTTTGTTTTAGAAAGAAATGGATGTAAAATTTATCTTCACAGAGATACAAGGTAAAATACCACGTTATTGTATATAATGTTTCAGGCATCATTTTATTTTCATTTATCTGAATAACGTGTGAGTGGCACCTGAGCACAACATTTTTGTTGTGGAAGGTAGATATTTTGGAACACGCAACAGTTCCTTTAATTGCTTTAAGTTAATCAGTGGGTTTGCTCTTTTTTTAAATAAGTTTTGGAGATGGTTTGTGGCTGAGTTTGCAACTCATTAAGAGTAAGCACTCTTTATATTTTACAGAGGGCATAGATTTGGCTGACAGGGATTCAGGTTGTTTTACAAGAGATTGGTGTGCAAAATTAGAGCACATAGTATTGGGGGTAGGTATTGACATGGATAGAGAACTGGTTGGCAGACAGGAAGCAAAGAGTAGGAATTAACGGGTCCTTTTCAGAATGGCAGGCAGTGACTAGTGAGGTGCCGCAAGGGTCGGTGCTGAGACCTCAGTTGTTTACAATATATATTAACGATTTAGACGAGGGAATTAAATGTAACATCTCTGAGTTTGCGGATGACACAAAGCTGGGGTGGCAGTGTGAGCTGCGAGGAGGATGCTATGAGACTGCAGGGTGACTTGGATAGGTTGGGTGAGTGGGCAGAAGCATGGCAGATGCAGTATAATGTGGATAAATGTGAGGTTATCCACTTTGGTGGCAAGAACAGGAAGGCAGATTATTATCTGAATGGTGTCAGATTAGGAAAAGGGGAAGTACAATGACACCTGGGTGTGCTTGTACTGAAGCACTGAAAGTAAGCATGCAGGTACAGCAGACAGTGAAGAAAGCCAATGGCATGTTGGCTTTCATCGCGAGAGGATTTGAGTTTAGGAGCAAGGAAGTCCTACTGCAGTTGTATAGGGCCCAGGTGAGACTGCTCCTGGAGTATTGTGTGCAATTTTGGTCTCCTAATTTGAGGAAGGACGTTATTGCTATTGAGGGAGTGCAGCGAAGGTTCACCAGGTTAATTCACCAGGATGGCGGGACTGATGAAATAATGGGTCGACTGGGCTTGTATTTGCTGATATTTAGAAGGATGAGAGGGTATCTTATAGAAACATATATAATTCTTAGAGGATTCGACAGGGTAGATGCAGGAAAAATGTTCCCAATGTTGGGGGAGTCCAGAACCAGGGGTCGCAGTTTATGAATAAGGGGTAGACCATTTAGGACTGAGATGAGGAAAAACGTTTTTCACCCAGAGAGTTGTGAATCTGTGGAATTTTCTGCCACAGAAGGCAGTGGAGGCCAATTCACTGGATGTTTTCAAGAGAGAGTTAGATTTTGTTCTTAGGGCGAAGGGAATCAAGGGATATGGGGAAAAAGCCGGAGCGGGGTACTGATTTTGGATAATCAGCCATGATCATATTGAATGGCGGTGCTGGCTCGAAGGGCCAAATGGCCAACTCCTGCACCTATTTTATGTTTCTACGTCTATGTTAGGTCTTTGGCATTGCGTTGCAGATGTATTATAATTTGTTCTTGATGTGTTGTCATTCATTATTATCATTGCTCGATAAGGGCTGGTAAATTGTGCTGCCTAATGATGTAATGTTATTGTTTTGTTAAATAATTTATTTGTTGTCGTAATCCATAACCTGTGTTTCTCACCACCCTCACCCCCACCTTTCTCACAATCAGCCATGTGTATATACTTAGCTAACATGCAAGTAAATGTCATGAAGACCAAGAATTGAGCAGTGATCAGATTCTTGATGTAAATTGTAAATAAATACTTCCATATTTCATTCAACTGATATAAAATGTATCTGTTACTTTCTTAAATACTTAAAATCCAGGCAATTGAAAACTGTTCGCATCCCTATATCGCTTTGTTTATCACCTCTTGCCCAGCCAACAATATGCCATTATGAGCTCCACCCTTCCTTGTTTATCTGTTGCCAGCCCTGATTTGTCCTGGCCTTTTCCTACCTCCAGTTCCCCTCCCTCTACGTTTAGTCTGAAGAAGGGTTTCGACTCAAGATGTCGGCACCCATCCCTTTTTCTCCTGAGATGCTGCTTGACCAGCTGAGTTACTTCAGCACTTTGTGTTTATCCCAGACATTCAGTCATAGGGTCACCTTTGTTCGATAGTTATTGGTTCAAGTCCCACTTCTATAAACTTTAATGCAAAAAGTTAGAAACAAAGAACTGCAGATACCGGTTAATACACAAAAGGACACAAAGTGCTAGAGTAACTCAGCAGGTCAGGCAGTGTCTTTGGAGAACATGTATAGGTGATGTTTCGGGTGGAACTGGGAATTTTATGTTGATACCTCAGTGCAATATGAAGTATGTTGGACTGTTGAAGGTGCCATGCTGTGGATGAGATCCTAAATTGATACTATATGTTGGCTGGCTCAAGAAGATCCGATGGCCCTATTTTGCAAAGGTGCAGGGGAATAGTGGCCAATATTTATCCCTCAATCAGCATCAAGCTTAAAAAAAAGTTAAATCGACTTTATCACTCTGTCAGCTTTGGAGCTATCTTATTGCTATCTATGCAATGCTATCTTATATCATAGAATACAGTGTGTGTGCAGTAAAGTTGGTTGGAATACTCTGAGGTGCTTCAAGGAAAGGCACATTATAATTGAAAACCTTTCATTGTTTATCTTTTAAAGGGTTCGCTGAAGAGCTATTGAAACAACAGTCAGTTAGAAATGTAGACGAAGTGATTGACACACTGTTTGATAAAGTTGCAGTTTTGGATGAAGTGGAAATTAACAAAATCAAGGATGCACAGGTTTGTAAAACTCTTGATATCTTTGCCCAGAAGCCTACGTTGATTGTCTTGTGGAGATGATGTGCATCCTTCAGGAGGAGGAGCTATCTTGGGGAACGGCTGCTAACCAGCAGCCGTCCGTTAAATTCACTTTTTTTCTTAGTTTTTAGTTTTTTTTATTTCTTTGTCTGTTGGGGAATTTTGGCTTTTAATGTGGGGGGTTAAGGGTGAAACTATTTCTAGGTCCCTACCTGGTTGGTGAGGCAGCTTTTTCTCCGGGCTGCCCCGTCGACCCATCCTTGCGGCCTACCAGTGGGCGTGGAGTGGCGTTTTACTGGCGGGGACTGCCCAGCACCTTCAGCTTCGGTGGCGGCACAGCGCTGGAGCGCTATCGCGGAGCGGGCGATGCCTTGCCTGGGTCGCCGCGCTGGATTGACGCGCTGGAGCTCCGGTGAGCTGCGACCGCCGAGCTCAACACCTCCGGGCTGCGGGACTGCGGAGCGACCAGCTGCGGGCGACGGCGCCGACTCCAACATCGTGAGCCTCTGAGCTCCAAATCGGTGCGGCCTTGTCGGCTTCAGGTGCCACGGACTCCGGTAGGAAATCGGCCGTCCCAGCCGCTGTGAGGACTCTCCCGACGCCGGGACAACTGCACCCAGCGAGAACGGCCAGGAACATCGGGCCTCCGTAGAGGCAACTGTGGAGGCCTCAATAGGCCTGACTTTGGGTGAACTGGGGTTGGGGACTGGACATTGTGCCTTCCCCCACAGTGGTAATCATTGTGGGGGGATGATTTTGTGTGTAATGTGTAGTGTCTATGTTAGTCTGTCCAAGATGGCGGTCGGAAGGGAAAGTGGACGCTGGCGCACTTTAGCAGCCGCTGCTCTCTCTTCCATATTGTGTTTTTGATTTTTGTTTTTTGGATTTAATTCTATCTTTGTGTACTGGTGATGTCTTTGCTATTTATTTCATTCCGCTTACATGTTTCTACACTATTTGTTAAACTTTGTAAGGTGTCCTTGAGACTTTTGAAAGGCTCCCATAAATAAAATGTATTATTATTATTATTATTATCATCAAGCATTTGGCCTAATTTTGGGTGGAAATGAGTGCCAGTTATTTAATTTACAGTCAAAACTGGTAACTAGATTGATACTAAATCAATATCATAAACTGAAAAAGGGACTTGTAATGGCAATTTCAAACTTTTCCAATGTCCAACTTTCCGTTGCCATTACTACACGGGTGGCGGGAGTGATCGTACGCAGACAAGAAAATACTGATCTTGCAGTCGTTAATTCCAGCATATTGGTTCTTTATTTTTTATTTTTACTAAACAAAAAATGAACATACCAGATCCTCTTTATTCTTATACAAATTGTAGCTTTCTGTTCTTACTATCTGGTAAGAACTCTTTTCTCTCCAAATCCCGTGGCTGGTCTGATCTGGTCAGTCCCTCTCCCTCTATCATATATGTCACGCCCATCTACCTATCAAATGCCCACCCCCAAGCATTCAAAATAATTCTGCTAGAAATATTGAGACAAAATAATATAATACGCTAACAGTAACTAGCCTAAGCATGAATGGCTCCTGCAGGACTAATACCATTTATGCAGACAGTTGTTCTTCCAATTCCCTGTTTATAAAACATTAGTACCAGTTACATAGTCACCACTGCCAACACAAATAGTATTAGTTCCTATTTCAGTTTATGATTTTGAGTTAGTACCAGTCTAGTGAAATGAAAAATTGACCTGATCATTTTTGGAAGGGGTAGATCTAACAAACCAGTTGTATACAGCCTACATAAAGAAATATTATTGTGGTATGAATTGGACATAATTTGTAATAGGTTATAGCCTTCATCTATAAAATGGAAGGACGTGGATTTTGAGAATTTATGGCATGTTAATGAGTCAGTAACACAATACAGAAACGGGCCTTTTGGCTCAACTCGACCAAGATGACCAACTATGGTAGTCCCTTTTACCCACGTTTTATACATGTTCATCTCCACCTTTCCTATCCATGTTCTTGTCCAAATGTCTTAAATGTTATTGTACCCATCTCAGCCATTTATCTGGCAACTTGTTCTATATAGATAACACCTTCTGTGTGGAAAACATTGCCTCTAGCGTTCCTATTAAACCCCTCCCCTCTCACCTTAAACCTAGGTCCTCTAGTTCTTGACCCCCCTACCCATTGAGTCTATGACCAGTGGTTTTTTGCAGTTGTAGGTGCTCAGATGTTAGCTGTTTGTAACATATTATTTTAATGAAAAGGTCGGATTAGTGCATTTGCAAATGGAGTTGTGGATAGAGATAATGATTGTCAAAGGATGCAGCAGGATATAAATCACTTGGAAATTTGGTAAGGGGGGGGGGGGGGTTGGGGGGGTAAAAAAAGATGCTGAATCGAGACAAGAGTGAGATTAGGTATTTTGGGAGACCAAATTCAAAAGGGCAGTATTCAGAACATGGCAGGACTCTTAGGAATACATAGTAGTATAGGAGAATATTGGGATGCAAGCTACTGTATAGTCCTCTGAAGGTAGCAGCATGTGTTTAAGGTGGCAATGAAGGTTTATGTCGTACTTGTCTTCATTGATTGGAACATTGAATATAAAAGTTGGGAAATCATATTGCAATTATATAAAACTTTGGTTTGGCCACATTTGGAGTATTGTGTGCATTTCTGGTTGCTACACTATAAGAAGGATATAACAGCCATTGAGAAGGTGCAGAAAAGGTTCACCAGGATATTGATTGGATTGGAGTTTATTAGTTTAAAAGAAGTTGGAAAAATGTGGTTTGTTTTTTCCGGAGCGTTGAAGGCTGAGTGATGACCTAAAATTGTGAGAGGCATAAATTGGGGTGATAGCTTTTTCCCCCCCCAGGATGGAAATGTTAAATACAAGAGGGCATTGGTTTAAGGTGAGAGGGGAGAAGTTCAAACGAGATTTGCAGGGCAGGTTTAACACAGCAGTAGTTACCAAGGTAGGTGGTAGAAGCAGAAACAATAGCAATGTCTAAAAGGCATTTGGAGAGACACATTATCGAGCATGGAATAGAGGGATACAGACCATGTGCAGGCAGATGGGGTTAGCTTAGATTGGGCTCGTGGTCAGTGCAGGCATGATGGGCTAAATATGTTGTTCCTATTCTATGTCAATATTATGTTGTTCATTTGCTGATTTTGCAAAGTTCTTTGAGAATAGTAAATTATTGGCTATTTTGTACAATTTGTGGTGCTTGGTTCCACTACAATTATCAGCTAAATTTTCATAATGAATAATCAAAATGCATGTTCTGATAGAGAAGTCAACATTTTTTTTCTTCGACTAAAGATGGAAGAGTGCGCCATTAATCTGTGGAACTGGGCAGTAACTAAAAGACTGGAATCTTCAATTAATGATGAACAAAGAACAAAATGTAAGTATTTCTTTCCATTGCTGCATATTTATTTTTCTTTTACTTTTGGTATACTGTGACCTGTGACTAGCTGGCCTTCTCCCTCTTGTAAGCTAGTCTTTGCAGAAACCCTTTTATTTTTTTGAATCAACATGAAGATGAAGCATATGTGAGATAAATTAAGAGATCTCTGTGAGGTATGACGATTTAGGCCCACTTAGTCACATGTGTGACCAAAAAATGTGGGGGGAAATAGTGGAATATGTCTCTTATAATTCTGAAAGCATTACAGGTATATTCTTCTGTACTGTATATATGATTCATATTTTCTTGAAGTTTATCAAGTGAAATATTTATGTTATGCTGACAATGTTTGTTTTGGGTCAGAGGTCAAATATGACTGGTCACGTGTGTGACCTCACACGGAAGCATTTTTTCATAACTCAGTTTTATCTTACAAACTCTTGTGGATTTAAAAAAGCTAGAATGTTCATATCTTTAGCAGACATGCATTATAGTTCTGTAGGTAGGAAAATAGCAATGAATAAGATTAATCTCTTACAATAATTTTTTAATGTATTACTTTATGTGATGCCATTTGGTAACATGTATGACATTTTTGGTTCACTTTCCAAAGAATGGCCCTTTAGGACCAGCATCCTTCCTCCTTAATGACCTGTGTTGCTTTTCTTGCACATGCTGCTCCAGAATGCCATTTCAAAAATTATGTTCTTTATGAGGTGATTTAATTAACATCAATTTATGATTGATGTCATTTAAAAAAATGTTGTTTTTCGACCAAAGTAAATATCTCTATCCCCCACAATAAATTCAATCTCACATTTTCATGCACACGTATTTAATGAGGTCATATTGCTTTACACACTCTTTGTGCCCTCATCACAGGTTTTTACAAAGCTAGATGAAAAATAGACCAAACAATGGCTATTGACATCTATAAAATACATTATAAATCTATGTAGTTGTGACCTGAGTAATGAACCTAATCATTGGCACACCAGTAATTACATGCTGCCAACTTGCCCTTAACCGCTCCTCTGTGTATGCAAATGTGATAATTTTGTTAAATGTCTTATGAAAATCCAAATATGTTGGAGCACCTGATCTTCTACTCCCCAACTGGATTCCGCACTGAGTCCAGGGGAAGTTCTGGATCTTCCTCATCCAAGGGCCAAATACACTTGATAACAGTTCCTTACCATTACACCATGGCTGTTGTTTTTCTTTACATCTGAGTGAGGCCTTTGACCTTGATAAAAAAAAAGCTAACAGTGGTTTAATATATATATATACACATACACATTTAAATAAACTTTTTTTATAATTTGAATGCACCTCAACTTGTAATATCCCTCTGATCCAGTAACACCGAGTTGTTTATAAAAAACCTTTGATGACACAGGTTGGTGGAAAGTAATTAGGGCAGGCCGGGGGGGGGGTCTAAGGTAAGATGTCAAATGTCTGTTTAATTGGAGACGTGCCTTCCTGGAAATCTGATGTTTTCAAGTTGGCTTGAGGAGCCAAAGGTTCTAGCAGTAAAGTAAGCAAAAAACAGCCATTTTTTAGAAGTTTTATACAGAGTGAAACCTGTACATATGATGAAGGTGGCAGTTGAAATTAAATTTTAAACACTAAACCACACATGCTGGAAATAATAACCACAGTAAACAACAGTTAACATAGAACCTAGAACAGTACAGCACAGGAACCGGCATTTTGGCCCACAATATCTGTGCCGAATATGATGCCAACTCTTGTCTGCCTGCACATAATTCATATCACTCCATTCCCTGCATATCCATGTGCTATCCAAAAGGCTTATGAATGTCACAATTGTATCTGCCTCCACCATCACCCCTGGCAGTGCATTCCATGCACCCACCAACCTCTGTGTAAATCACTGCATGTCACCTTTAAATTTTGCCCAAAGCTGATAGTGTTTAGTATTTTGTTGCATATCCTTTGCATGCAATGACTGCTTGAAGTCTGTGATTCATGGACATCACCAGCTGCTCGGTGTCTTCTCTGGTGATGCTCTGCCAGGCCTGTATTGCAGCCATCTTTAGCTTATGCTTGTTTTGGGGGCTAGTTCCCTTCAGTTTTCTCTTCAGCATATACAAGGCATGCTCAATTGGGTTCAGATCGGGTGATTGACTTGGCCACTCAAGAATTTACCATTTTTAGCTTTGAAAAACTCCTTCGTTGCTTTCGCAATATGTTTGGGATCATTGTCTTGCTGTAGATTGAACTGCTGGCCAATTAGGTTTGAGGCATTTGTTTGAACTTGAGTACATAGGATGTGTCTATACACTTCAGAATTCATTATGCTACTACCATCAACAGTTGTATCTTCAATGAAGATAAGTGAGCCAGTACCTTCAGCAGCCACATGTGCCCAGGCCATAACACCCCCACTACCGTGTTTCACAGATGAGGTGGTATGCTTTGGATCTTGGGCAGTTCTTTCTCTCCTTCATACTTTGTTCTTCCCATCACTCTGATATGTTCATCTTTGTCTCATCTGTCCACAAGACCTTTTTCCAGAACTGTGGTTGCTCTTTTAAGTACTTCTTGGCAAACTGTAACCTGGCCATCCTATTTTTGCAGCTAACCAGTGGTTTGCGTTTGGAACTCACAGCGGGTGCTGGACGCTCTCCTCCGCCGGGATCAGACTCCCCGCTTTCCGTTTGGCGATATCTCCGTGCCGGGCCGCGCCACTTCCGGTCCCTCCGAAAATTGTGTCCTGTTGGAGACCTCCGCCGGCCTCCCTCAGCTCCAGTAAAGACGCGCATGCGCAGGAAGGGCCGGACCGCCCCGGGGAGTGACAGGAAAAGAGACCAATCCGCACGGCGCTGACTGGCAGGAGAGGAGATCGATCTGCGCATGCGCAGTTTTTATGATTGTTAAACCTCGCTAACTTTTACAATATACTACCGATCGGAATGAAACTTGTTGCACTCGCAGCACAGGAGAACAGTGAGTGAGCTGATGAAAAATCATAGCTCTATCGTGTACCATTTTTGCGCAAATAGAAAAATACGCGCAAACCGGATCAGAGTTTTAGTTATGTATAGATGGATAGATATAGATAGATAGAGAATTCTTCTGTCATCAGCTGTGGAGGTCTTCCTTGCCTTGCCAGTCCCTTTGCGATTTGTAAGCTCACCAGTGCTCTCTTTCTTCTTAATGATGTTCCAAACAGTTGATTTTGGTAAGCCCAAGGTTTGTCTGATGTCTCTAACAGTTTTGTTCTTGTTTCTCAGTCTCATAAAGGCTTCTTTGACTTTCATTGGCACAACTTTAGTCCTCATGTTGATAAACAACAATAGAAGTTTCCAAAGGTGATGGAAAGACTGGAGGAAAGACTAGGTGCTGAGAGCTCTCTTATACCTGCATTAAGGAGGCAATTAACAGGCATGAGAGATTTCTCTGCAGATCCACGGATTTCCGTGGATTTTGACATTCGGTAAAAAAAATCTGTCTAAATCCGGCCCGGACTTAGCATCGCGGAGCCTGGTAGACAAAAATGCTGGAGAAACTCAGCGGGTGAGGCAGCATCTATGGAGAGAAGGAATAGGTGACATTTCGGGCCAAGACTGTTCTTCAGACTCAGAATTCAACTCCATCTGGTTTTGCTTGGTGAACGCAGATCAAATTATGTCAATTATATTGGAATGTTTGGTTATTTGGTAAATTCAGATTTGGAGCTATGATTCAAATTTTATTTCAAGAAGAGTCTCGACCCGAAACGTCGCCTATTCCTTCTCTCTTAAACATTTTGTTCTTTCTTAAACATTTTGTCTCTACTCCACTGTGAAATCTCCTCAAGGTATGTCTACTTTGAAGAAGTTCTCCTCCTCTCTCCGAAGAGTCTAAAGAAGGGTCTCGACCCAAAACGTCGCCTATTCCTTTTCTCCATAGATGCTGCCTCACCCGCTGAGTTTCTCCAGCATTTTTGTCTACCTTTGATTCTTCCGGCATCTGCAGTTCTTTCTTAAACATCGCGGAGCCTGGGATCTTTTGCCGAGGATCGCCAATGTTGGAGCTCCGACCACGGGGCCTGTGGACTTTAACACTGTGAAGCAGTGGTCTCAGTAAGAAGTGGCCGTCTCAGGAGCTCCATGTTCCGATCCGTCCCGACGCCGGAGTTTCCATCATCCCGACGCAGGGGCTTGAACAGCGAACTGTCGGCAACTGTTCAAAGGCCCTGACCACGGGTGAATAAAGGAGGAAGATGACTGAACTTTATTGCCTTCCATCACAGTGCGGAATGTTGATTCCACTGAAGTGGATGTTTATGTTAAACTTTATTTTATGTGCTGTGTGTATTTTTGCTTTTTACTTAGTATGGCTGTATGGTAACTCAAATTTCCTTAATTGGTACATGTGACAATTAAATTGAATCTTGAATCTTTCTGCGAGACAGTGAGCCGCGGTGCCGATGGTTGAGTGCGTGGAAATCCGCGGAGTCGATTTTAGCGGAAAGCGTGTACGAGGGTACGGGCCGACCGTCTTTGCATGCGCATCTCTACGGCTAGCGCTCAGCTCCGCACATGTAGAGTAGCAGTTTTCCTCTGTCCCCTTGGCCTACCGTACCGGGTTTGGGGCAGGGAGCATTCAAGAGTCTGTATGTCATAGACACTCCATAGATGCTGCTTCACCCGCTGAGTTTCTCCAGCATTTTTGTCTACCTTCGATTTTTCCAGCATCTGCAGTTCTTTCTTAAACAGCGCGGGGCCTGTGGACTTTAACACTGTGAAGCAGCAGTCTCCGGTAAGAAGCGGCTGACTCGGGAGCTCCAGGCCGAGGAGTGTTCAGATCCGTCCTGACGCCGGAGTTTCCATCATCCCGACGAGAGGGCTTTATTAGCCGACCGTCGGCATAGGGCTGGTTCTCTGGATGCTTTCAAGAAAGAGCTAGACAGAGCTCTTAAATATAGCAGAGTCAAGGGATATGGGGAGAAGGCAGGAACGGGGTACTGATTGTGCATGATCAGCCGTGATCACAATGAATGGCGATGCTGCCTCGAAGGGCCGAATGGCCTACTCCTGCACCTATTGTCTATTTACAATGTTCTTACAATGTGTTATTGTAAGGTATAATTTAAAAAAATCACAGTATAAATTAAGGGTAAATAAGCAAGGAAATTGTGTCATTCCAAGGTATAATTATCAAAATATTATCAAAAATGTCCTGTGTAAAGGATACTTCTCTCTAATTAGAGTAAACAAGCAAGGTACAGGTATGTTACAAGTAGGTGTAGGTGTAATATAGAATATTTTCAATATAACTTAAGTGTAATCAAGCAAGGAGTTGGTGTAATTTTAAGGTATGATTATCACACATTTTCTGTGTAAATTAAGTGACAAGCAAGTAAAATGTGTTTTAAGGTGCAATAAAAAAAAATTACAGTAAATTAAGGGTAAAGAGGCAAGAAACTGTGATTTCAAGGTACAAGTATCAAAAACAACTGCATAATCAAAAACAACTGCACTGCACCCTCTTACCCCCACCAGGGGTGTTGCCCCTTGGAACCCTACCAGGGGCCCCCTGGACCCCCATCTATCTTCCTCTTTTTTCAGTTTTTTCCTGTCTCATACCTGATGAAACCTGAGCAATTACAGATGCCTGTGAAGCCATGTGTCCCAAACATTATGATGCCCTGAAATGGGGGCACCATGTATAAATACAGCTGTAATTTCTACATGGTTAAACCAAAATGTATAATAATGGCCTTTAATAAAATCTGACAATGTATACTTTAACCACATGATTTTTACTATTACAAATATCAAATAGGCAAATAGGCAAAATCTCAGGCAAATAAATAAATGATGGTTCTTTGTCCCAAACATTATGGAGGGCAATGTACTTATTTGAATTTCAGGAGAGTGCAATTGTTCTGAGCTAAAAGCAATGCTGGAGGAACTCAGGCCAGGCAGTATACATGGAGGTAATTGGACTGATGATGCTTTGTATTTCTGAAGTCTAAAGATCAGTCTGAAGAATGGTCCCGACCCAAAATGTTGTCTGTCCATTTGGTAACATGAATGCTGCCTGACCCATTGAGTTCCTCCAGCAGATATTTAGTGCACAGTTTCTAATAATATTTTGTGTACCTTTTTAATTATCAGTGCGTCATGTGGCTTGTAAGCTGGTCTATTTGAGTGGCTGTGCTGATCCCACTGAGGTGTCACTGCAAAGACAAATACTGGTGAGTTGAAATGTATTTGATAGATAATTACATGTTTTTTAAACAGTAGAATATATGGGTTTGACTTTGCAGTAATTTCAGGTTGATCATTTTTGTATCTTGTGTGGACATTATGAGTGAGTACTGTTAATTTCATTACAACTAGAATTTAAAAAAATTGTATATTAAGCAAATTGAACATTATCTGATTGCAAATCTGATTGCAAATAAATGCTTATCATCTATATCATACAAATTTATTTTATAAAAATAAATTATATTACCATTTGATATTATGTTTCATATCGGCTGTTAATTGAATCAACATAAGTAAATATTAATCAGCAAAAAAGTTTTCTATGCCATCCTTCTTACTGCCGTCCAATGGCTGACCACATATCCTGAGACAAAGGCAAATTCCAGATACTCCAATCAGTGGACCTATCAACTTGTAGTTCCATTCATTTTACTAGTACCCTTTCTACTTCTTATTCTTTTGGCATGCTTTTCAATTAGGAAGACAGATACAAATTACTTGGTTAACATCTCTGCCCTTTGTTGCCAGTATTAATTTCCTAGTCTCTGGAACAAAAGTGATTGTCATTTACTCTTTTGTTATTCCTTTTTCACATTTTCAGAAACTTCTAAGATAAATATGTTTAATATTTCTTGCTATTGTACTTTCATATCTTGCCTTCTACGTTTTCATTGCAGTTGTTTTTTTTAGTGATCCTTAGCTGGTTTCTAAAAAAATATCCCAATCTTCAGGTCCCCCTGCTGCTCTTTGTAAATTTATAATTGTAATTTTCCCCCCAGTTTAGTAGCTTCCTAGCATTCAAAAAATCATGACTGCAATCTCAACAACATTGGCACCCGCTCATAGGTATCTTTCATCTCCTTGGTTATTAAGAATCTGTCTTGAAGAAGGCTAATCTATATCTGGCCTTTGAGGAAGGGTTACAAAGACTCACCATTGTTTTAAGAGAATATTATTTTGCGGATGTCTTAAATGGGTGAAGCATACGATAATTGACCCTTTATTCCTGGATTCTTCCATAAGAGATTGTATCCACCCTCTCAAGATCACTTGGAATCTCGCTATGTTTCATTGTCATAGAGTAATATAGCACTGAAGTGGGCCTTCAGCTGTGTCCATGAAGATCCCATTTACACTAATCCTACACTAATCCCATTTTATTCTCCAGCATTCCCATCACATCCCCCCAGATTCTATCACCCACCTTTACACTTGGGCCAATTTAGTGTGACCATTTAAGTTGTCTTTGCTATGTGAACCTGAGCACCCAGGACAAACCGATGCGGTCACAGGGAAAATGTACAAATACCACAAAGTGGTAGGATTAAACCTGGGTCACTGGAGATGTGAGGTTACACTTCTACCAGATGCACCATCATCAGTATACTGAAAAAATAATTTATAGCTGTTTTAGTGCATTGGAAAGATTATAGTCACTCACCATTGTGTAGTTGATACTTTGACCAATAGTAAAGGGGCCACCATATTACACCCACAAATATTATTGTACCTTCTTGTTTATCCCTATCCAAACTAATTCTACTTCCTATTCTACTGAGCCAAGATTCATTCTTAATACTGTTCCAACACCTATTATTATCTGAGCTATCACTTCTGTCTTTTCAATTTTCCTATTTTTCTGAATAGTCAATTATTGGAATATTCAATTCCCAGCTTGCAACCTCTTTTATAACAGTCATTGGGTTATATCCATTTTTTCATTTGTGCTGCTAATTAATTTAATAATGAGTGCTTCCATGATTCAGAGGTAAAGAAACTTTAAATTTGACTTATGATTTCTCCCTACTCGGATTGTTTTACTGCGTACGGTATCGGTATCTGTTCCGTACCCTCGTGTGACACTCCAGCAACACCCGGCGACTTTCTCCATTCCATTTAACCTTTTGAAATTTGCTCTTGCTGCAATCTTATTTAACTTACAGCCCCATCTGCCACCTTGGCTATTTCATTCACCAGAATATTTGCCTCAGCCGTGGAATTCATTACCACAATGAATTCCACAACGTCAATGGATATTTTTTAAAGCCGAGATTGACAGATTCTTGATTAGTAAGGATGTCAGGGGTTATGGGGAGAAGGCAGGAGAATGGGGTTCAGAGCGAAAAATTGATCAGTCATGATTGAATGGTGGGTGGACTTGATGGGCCGAATGGCCTAATTCTATACCTAGAATTTATGAACTTATGAAGTGAAGCCATCAAAATGATGCCATGATGAATTGAAAAACATTTCTTGGGACCCTAATTTGAATATATTATTCCTTCCCTTTACAGTTAGTAATTTTGGCTGTCATCCAAAGGCCCTGACTAGCTAGATCCCCCAGTACATTTAAAGGTTTCAGATGCCATTTTAGAATCTGAAGTCTTTTGGTCTTTTTGCACCAGATGGTCTTTAATTTTTTTTTAAACAGCTCTCATGCATTCATAAATTATTCAACAGAAGTCCATTTAATTTATGAATGGATTGCATTAATAATGACTCTTACTTTCTATTCCAGATGTTTACAAAAACCGGACGAAGCTGGCTGGACTGTAGGAAGCCACTGCTGGCAAATGAATTTCTGGACTTGGCTGTGACAGTACTTTACTTTCATATATTTGTTTACTAACTTTAGTTGCATACCTTGTTTTACCTACAATAGCCATTCAATTAATAATATGTGCTCAAAACATAATTTTGTAGTTTATTTTTAAATAACAGAATATTAACTTGAAATAAGTGTAATAACTTAGTTTTGTTTTTTAACTTTCAATTTACTTTGAGTTTGATAAAGAGATTTCAAAGCTAGGTTACCTATATGCTAGATGTAATGTACAGCGGGATTTCCAAGAGTGGGAGAGTTATGGTTTGATTTGGGGATTCAAAGCAATGGGAGTTTAACAGTCATAGAAGCAACAGAGGTTATTGCCTGCTATTTGTTTTTGCTGTGGAAATAATGACCAAATAGGCATGCAAGGTTTCAGGATTGGGGGTGACTGCAACCCTTCAGACTAAAGCAGGGTAATTATGTCGTAATGATGGGTGGGGGATAGCAGGAAAAATTTAATGGTTTTGGTTAGAGGTAAAAAAAACATTTTTTAGGGTGTTGGTTGCAACTCCTGGAGTGCAAGTATTTGACAAAATAGTTCCCTAGTCCATGCTTGGCCTCACCGAGATGTAAAGGAGACTGCGTGTAACACCTCTACACCATCTCTCACATCTAACCAGGGATCCCAGCAGCCCTTCCAGGTGATACCGAGGTTCACATGTACCTCTTCGACCTCATCTACTGCATTCAGTGCTTCTGATGTGGCTTCCTTTACACTGGTCTCCAGCCTAGATGGCTGTATGACTGGTATGGCAAATCAAATTCCTCGTATGTTGCAAAACATACTTGGCTAATAAATTATTATTATGATTATGGTTAGTCTAGGCAATACTAGGATTCACTGAACACTTGTGCTCGGTCTGCCAGGGCATACAGGATCTCCTGTTTGCTAACCATTTTAACTCCCCTTCCCATTCCTATACTGACCTTTCTGTCCTGGGAATTTGGTGATCATCTATGGTGAGCCATAAAAGGCGGACTATTTTATCTGGAAAAATAAAGGTGTTTTACTCTTAGTTCTGGCAAACAGGGAACTGTTGACCTGATTTGTGTTTTGTTAGCAGGAAATATAAATTTGAAAGCGGTACTTTGCACAGCTCCTGATGCGTAATGTTGAGTGTCGTGGATACTCTCTGCTCTTTATAGATACGGTTATTGACCACTTGTTAAAGTGGGGGGTGAGGGGAGGGGGTGTGATTAGGTTTCACTTTATCTTCAAATTTCAATTCCATAATCTGATGCTGACAAGCAAATTACATTATTGCCTCACTTTTCAAATTTCATTTTTTTGATCCTGTTGCTTTGATGCTGATTAATTTTGTTGTCTATTGGATGGAAAAATTGCCAGAAATCATTTTCAAGTTTGATATATGCTGCAGATGAAATAGTTTGATAATTTCTTGTTTAAAAATTATATTCCACCTGTTTTAAGAAAATTAATAACTTATATATGTTTTCCTTGTGTCAACACTTCCTTCACAGAGTTTGGAGATGTTATATGCAAAGCTAACGGCTGGATCTGATGGGATATCAGATGTAAATGTTCATAAGAATGATGTGGAAAAGGACCTTTTCAAAGTGCATTCCTATCAAGCAGAATCAGTATGTGGACATTTTGAGACACTACATTAAGATTATAAGAGTTAATAATTTGTATAAATGTCACCATTTCCAGTGGAACTTTATTATAACAGTCATTCCGAGGTGGATTTGCCAGGGCATACTGAAACATTGGTAGATTCTTGAGAAGTGTACCAAACAAGTTACAGTGTTTTCATGTTTTCATCTAAAGCCTTACAAAACATCGATTTTGTAAATGGCCTCTCATTGACTGAGATTTCATCCCCCATGGACTGCTATAAAAATGCTCAATAATCAACTTCCTGATGCATTTAAACTTGCTGTTGCCCCACATATATTAATAATGGTCCTTGAGAAAAGCTTCAGATATCACTTTTCACGAGCTTCCATATTTGAATCTACCATACCAATTGATAGCAGCTATTATGTGTAGTAAAAAACTGCAGATGCTGGTTTACATCGAAGATTGACCCAAAATGCTGGAGTAACTCAGCGGGACAGGCAGCATCTCAGCAGAGAATGAATGGATGAATTTTCGGGTTGAGACCCTTCTCTCTACCCGAAACGTCATCCATTCCTTCTCTCCAGAGATGCTGCCTGTCCCGCTGAGTTACTCCAGCATTTTGTGTCTATGTTATTGCAGCTATCAGTTGAGTGTTGTCTAGAATAAAACAAGACAAAAATTGTAACTGAAATTATGAATTATGTATGCATGAAATTCAAATCATGTGTAAGACTTCTTAATATTATGTTTCTAGTGTACATTATAGACCAGATTACCTTGTAACTACTAGAGAGAAGATAGATGGAATGTACAGGGTGAGCTGAATTAGTATCCAAGAAACATACTGTCCCCAGAGTGAAACAAAAATACAATTCTGTTGTTTCAGCAAAAATGTTACATTTAACAAATTGTAATCCATAATTCAGATGCGCTGATCTTCCCAGCTCACTGGTTAATTTAGCTTTGAATGATTTTTGCTGAAGGGGGAAGAATCTTGAGTTTAATTTGGTTTCATAGGAGTCAATATTCTGTTTTAATTTATAGGTTCTATTGACTTTTCCCTCTGTTGTTAGGCTGTGATTCAGTGCGATCATAAGAATGCAGTGAATTGCATCCAGCGCTGCAAAGATATGCTGCTCAGAATGCCCAAAGAGGTTTGCTAGCGTATTTTATATTTATACACTAATTATGATCACTGTAAAATGCAAATTGTGGCATGATTGAAATCGTATATTCTGTGGATTTTGCATAGAGTACTACTAATCCGTGGGTTGTTGGATTTGATTCAAAGTTGAGTCATCAGTATAACACAAAACCAAGCCTACCTGATCAAGGGCCTTTGACCTGAAATGTTATTTTAGTTTATTTTTCCACAGATAGTGCCTGACTTGCTGACTGTTCTTTTTTTTTTATTCCTTCAAAGAAATCATACATACAGCTTTCATCTTATAATTAACTGATACTAGATTGTGGGACCCGTTGGGTCCCAGTCACACAGGAGGCCTGGTCCCCCCAACACAACCCATTCACCAACGCAATATTCCACCACTCACCTGTTCCCCCAATGCAACACCCCTAATTACAACACAGACGAGATGGGCAAGATGAGAGTTTTAGTAATAGTATAGATATTTTGTCATCTTCGTGCATGTTGGGAAACACCCCACAAAAGGCATGCATTTTCTATATGGTGTCATACACAGGGCTTCTTCTGAAAGTATTAAGCATTTAGTTTGCACACACATTTATAAATCGTCGCAATATATATCCAGCAAAATGAGTACAGGAAGAAGATAGAGAGTTTAGCAACATGGTGTCAAGATAACACGCTCCCCCTCAATATCAGCAAGACAAAGGAGGTAGTTATTGACCATGAAAGGAGATGGTATACGCACCCCAGTCAGCATCAATGGTGCACAAGCAAAGATGGTTGAGAGCTTCAAGTTCCTAGGCGTAACCACATTGAAGCTACCACATTGACCGACCACATTGAAGCCACAACCTAGCAAGCGCAGCAATACCTCCACTTCCTCAGAAGACTAAGGAAGTTCAGCATGTCTCCAATGACTCTTACCAACTACTACAGTTGCACGGTAGAAAGCATCTGATCAGGGTGCATCAACTTAATTAAAGACCATTTGTTCCCCAGTCACTGCCTAACTTGTTGGGCAGAAGATATTGTCACCCCAGCAAATTCAGGAACAGCTTCTTCCATGCTACTAGATGGTTACCTACTGGGCGGTCCATAAGTTCTGGTTGTAGTCAAGTCAAGTCGTCACTTTTATTTCTATAGCACATTTAAAAAACAACTCTTGTTGGCCAAAGTGCTTTACATTGGTGGAGGTACTAACGTTATACAACATTGGTTCATAGATTAAGTACATACATAAATACATACATATAGCCCTCCCTCAGAGGACGTCAAGAAAGGCTTGAGAGTAAAGATGAGCTTTAAGTCTCGACTTAAAGGAGTCGATGGAGGGGGCAGTTCTGATGGGAAGAGGGATGCTGTTCCACAGTCTAGGAGCTGCAACCGCAAAGGCGAGGTCGCCCCTGAGCTTATGCCTTGACCGCAGGATGTTCAGTAACCCCAAGTCGGCCGATCTGAGGGACCTGGAGGTGGTGTGGTGGGTAAGCAGACTTTTGATGTAGGTGGGGGCAAGCCCGTTAAGGGCTTTGTAGACATAAAGAAGGATCTTGAAATTTATTCGGAATCGCACAGGGAGGCAGTGGAGAGAGGCCAGAATCGGGGTGATGTGGTCCCTTTTTCGGGTGCCCGTCAGGAGTCTCGCTGCGGCATTTTGGACCAGTTGCAGGCGGGCAAGGGTTACATTGGCTGATGCCAGTGTAAAGGGAGTTGCAGTAATCGAGGCGGGAGGAGATAAATGTGTGGATGATCTTTTCGAGGTCATCAAACTGGAGGAATTGTTTTATTTTAGCTATCGTCCGAAGCTGGAAGAAGCTAGCTTTTACCACTGCATTGACTTGTTTGTCAAATTTCAATGCTGAGTCAAATATCACGCCAAGGTATTTGATGTGAGGTTTGAGTAATGGGGTAAGGCTTCCAAGGCTGCCTGCTATCATTTTGATTGAGTCCGAGGTGCCGAGAAGAATGACCTCAGACTTACTCTCGTTTAGTTGGAGGAAGTTCTGGGCCATCCAACACTTTATACCTTTGAGGCAGTGGATAAGGTTAAGTAGATTTGATCGGTTTTTGGGCTTCAGGGGGAGATAGAGTTGTGTATCGTCTGCATAGCAATGGAAGGAAATGCCGTGCCTTTGAATGACTTGGCCTAAGGGGAGCATATACAAAAAACAACTCTCGTTGGCCAAAGTGCTTTACATTGGTGGAGGTACTAACGGTATACAACATTGGTTCATAGAAGAGAATGGGGCCAAGGATGGAACCTTCTCCCCGCAGCAGAGGCTAGCTGGGGAGGAGAAAGAGTTACCTATGTTAGTAGAGAAACTCCCACCTTTGAGGTAGGAGATGAACCAGCTCAGGGCAGTGCCATCAATACCATGATGGTATGGTTGTAGTCCCAACCTACTTCATTCTGACCCTTGTGCAATTTGTATCTGCACTTCCTCCATAATTGTAACACTATATTCTATACTCGGGTATTTTTCTCTTTGCACTTGTATATAGCTTGATTGTACTTGTGTATAGTATGATTTGACTGGATAGAACCAAAGCTTTTCACTGTATATCGATATATGTGACAATATATACCAATGCCAGTTATTATGTTAGCAGTTAGAAATAAATGGGACATGTTACTTCCGAAAGATCTAGGAAGCTGCCATAGAGAAAAGTTGTACCAAATTCACACTTAGTTACACTACTATCAACTGGTGAAAAGAATACTTGGAACAGAACTGTGCAGCACAGGAACTGGCTCTTTGGCGCACAATGTCTGTGATGAACATGATGCCAAGTTAATCTAATTTCCTCTATCTGCACACGATCCATATCCCTCCATCACCTGCATATCCATGTTTCTACATAAATGCCTTTGAAATGATAATATCATATCTGCCTCCACTACCACCCGCTACTGTATGTATACAAAAACTTGCCCCAAACATCTCCTTTAAACTTTGCCCTTTTCATCATAAAGTTATGCCATCTAACCCTCGACATTTCCACCCTGGGAAAATAGTTGTGACTATCTATGCTCTCTATATGCCTCTCAAATGTTATATACTTCTATCATGTCTCATCTCATCCTCCGACATTCCAGAAAACAATCAAATCTAGTTTGTCCCACCTCTCCTTCTTACCACTCTATCTACTTCCGTTGCCACTTTCCGGGAGGTATGGGCTTGGACCCCAAGATCCCTTAGTACATCTATGCTGTTAAAGATCATGCCTTTAACTGTATCCTTTCTCCTTGCATTTGAGCTCCCAAATTGCAACACTTCACACTTGCTCGGATTAAACTCCATCTGCCTTTTCTCCTTCCATTTCTATAACTATATCTGATCTATATACCGCTATATACTTTGACAACTTTCCTCAATGTCTACAACTGCACTAATTTGGTGTTTCTGCAAACTTGCTAACTAACCCATTCATATTTACGTCAAAATCTTAATTATAGCACAGACAATATAGATTCCAGCACAGATTCCTGTGGAACTCCACTGATCACAGACCTCCAACCGTTTGAATAACTGCTTTAGCTAAATGCTTAATTGTAAAAATAATATAAAATTACTTGCATCTTGGCAAACATTCTACCTATCCAAGTGTAAGATGATCAGTCTCAGACAGGCTTGTGGTTTTGCTTTATTTCCTGAGTCCCAGAATCAGGATTCCTCCTTGTGACTGTTATTCCGAAGGTCTCTCTGTGATCCTGGGTTTTCATACTCTTACAGATTTGGTAGGGAATTAAATCAAATTTACAAACTTTTATTCCTTCTGTTCTCCCACATTGATAGGCCAATCCAACTTTGATCTGTTTCATCCAACATTGTCCTATTGCAGCTGAGTATTGCAACTTCATCTATTTTCCACTTCACCATTTGTGCAGTAGCTCAATTATTAGTTCTGAGCCAATCAGGTACAAACAAGTAATTGCTCCTGAAAATTAATATTTTGACACCCATCCCCATTTGAGTTTCATTACCAGTCTCATCAGTTAGACATTTTGTTCTCTTCATCTAAGCCTCTACTTATTACTTACTACCAGAGAAGTCGTCTTTCCATTGATGTATTGCCATTGAGAAATTAGATGTTGATGGAGATGTTTCAGGATGGATATATTTTTTGAATCATTACAAGCACATGGACTTCAGCCACTGCAATCTTGAGTCTTAGCAAAGCAAATACATTTTCAGTTCATTACTGTTACATAGTAAAGCTGAGTGTATGTTACATTAGTGTTTACTACCTTATCTCAGGCTAAGGTATGGTTCATGCTATGATTTATCATTGGATAATCAAGGGCGGCACGGTGGCGCAGCGGTAGAGTTGCTGCCTTACAGCGAATGCAGCGCTGGAGACCCGGGTTCGATCCTGACTACGGGTGCTGTCTGTACGGAGTTTGTACGTTCTCCCTGCGTGGGTTTTCTCTGAGATCTTCGGTTTCCTCCCACACTCCAAAGATGTACAGGTTTGTAGGTTATTTGGCTTGGTAAATGTAAAAAAAACAACAACTTGTGAGTATAGGAGAGTGTTAATGTGCGGGAATTGCTGGTCGGCGCGGACCCGGTGGGCCGAAAGGGCCTGTTTCCGCGTTGTATCTCTAAACTAAACTAAACCTGGAGATTCATTTCTGTATGTAATTCATTATCAATCTCCTTGCATATAATTTCTTAATATTGTCAAACTTCAAAGGATCATAGATTCACAGAACCATTGATGTATTTGACAACCATCAAATATTTGTTCAAACTGAAAACAGTCTATTTTTAGTTTTGAGATAGCTGTTTTAACTCTATGACTAGCATTGAGTTCAAGTGGCAAGGTGAATGTTTCTTAGCTTCTTGTGAGACACAAAGAATATGAAATTTGCCCTACTAATTTCTTCTGAAAAAGAAATTGGTATTTTCGCATTAATTTTATTTTCTGCATGGTTCTTTTTTTTTAGACAGGTTATTTGTCCCTGCTGTGTTACAACTTTGGAGTAGAAACCTATCAGCAGAAGAAATATGAAGAAAGTGCTTTCTGGCTGAGGTAAAGTCAATTTATTTAATAATTTGATGGATTCCTAAACAAGGCTCTTGTGATAAAGTTATTAACCTTCAACCTTTAAAAATAACAACATAACAAGTGCACAGATAGGCCATACAGTTTTGGCACCCAGTAAGAACTTCAACATTTACTTCATTTTCGTGCTCTTTTATCCTTTGATGCGTCCAGTGCCCCAAAATCCATCATTGCAAATCATATGTGTACTTAGAGTATCAACAGATTTTGTAATAGTTGCTCTCAGTCACAGGCTCCTACCTTAGCTTTCTCTATTATACTTTCAGAATTAGAAAGAAAATAAGAAATTAAATGTTATCACACAACCTTGATGTGTGACCATGGACAAAGAATATAGAACTGTACAGCACAGGAATAGGCCCTTCATCCTACCAGATCCTTGCCGAACGTGATACCAGGTTAAACTAATCTCCTCTGCCTGCACATGATCCATATTCCTCCAATCCCTGCATATCTATGTGTCTATCTAAAAGCCCCTTTAGTGCCATTATTATCTGCGTTCACTCTTCTCTCCTTAAAGCTATGCCCTATAGTCTTTGACATTTTCACCCTGGGGAAAAATATACTGATTGTCTACCTTAACTATGCCTCTCAGAAATTTACATACTTGCATCAGTTCTCCCCTCAATTTCTGACGTTCCAGAGAAAACAATTCAAGTTTGTTGAACCTCTCCTTTTAGTTAATACCTTCTAATCCAGGCAGCATTCTGGTAAACATATTATGCACCCTTTCCAAAGGGTATACATCCCTCCTATAATGGCACAACTAGAACTGCACATCATCATCCAAATGTGGCTTAACCAAAGTCCCATAAAACTGCAATATGACTTACCTTTATTTTAATGCCCGACTGATGAAGATAAGCATATCATATGCCTTCATTAACATTCTATCTACTTGTGTTGCCATTTTATAGGAGCTATGGACTTCAACCCCAAGATCCCACTATACATCAATGCTGTTAAGGTCTTGCTGTCTGCATCTCATCAACCAACCCACAAGATCCTCATGTGCCTTGATTCCCTGGGATTCCAGAATATCAATTTCATTCTTTAATGTACTCAATGATTGGGGATCCAATGGTCATGAAAGCAGAGAAATTCAAGGATTTGTATCTTTCATAATTTAATGCTGAAATAGTTTCAGAATAATTAGTTCTCAAACATTGTCCAACCAGGAAAAGTTCACTCTTGGTCTACCCCTTTATTTAATTTCGGAATCTATGATTTCACCTTTTTCTACCAATCCTCACACTATTTTCAGTTGCTGTGATCAGAACGATGATTGTCCAGTGTTTATATATGTTTGAAATAAGCAGCTCCTGCTATCCTATCTAAAATGGACATTTGGCAAATACCTTTGTGCTTACTTTGACATAGGATCTTTGACCCAAAACATTACAAGTTAATGTTACATACAACTTAGCTAATTCTTTGATGAAATTTCTGATGTGATTGTTAAAAATGCATTTTTTTGTTGTTGCTATTAATAGAAGTCTGAAATAGCCATAGTTTGGAAGTGCATAAAACTTAAATCACATAAACTCTATTTGATGACTTCAGCTCTTCCGTATTTTGGGGCGGCACAGTGGTAGAATTGCTGCCTTGCAGCTCCAGAGACCCGGGTTTGATCTTGACTATGGGTGCTGTCTGTATGAGTTTGTATGTTCTCCCTGTGCTGGCATGGAGTTTCTCTGGGTGCTCCCGTTTCTTTATACATTCCAAAGAAGTGCAATTTTGTGCGTTAATTGCCTTCTGTAAATTGTCCCTAGTGTGTAGGATAGCGCCAATGTACAGGGATTGCTGGTCGGTGCAGACTTGATGGGTCGAAGGGCCTGTTTCCACCCTGTATTTCTAAACTAAACTTAAACTTTATTTCTTGACTTAAGGCATACATTAGACAAATTGCATCAGAGATTGTTAACTGGTGTTACCTTCCAGTTATAGTTCTGAATCTATGCACGAATTATTCTTTAACTATAAGGATGTGATTAGCTGGATGATGAAAGGAGGTTGCTCAGCACTTTAACTCCCCCTCCCATTCCCAATCTGACCTTTCTGTCCTGGGCCTCCTCCATTATCAGAGTGAGGCCCATCGCAAATTGGAGGAACAGCACCTCATATTTCGCTTGGGTAGCTTACACCCCAGCGGTATGAACATTGACTTCTCTAACTTCAAATAGCACT
Organism: Malacoraja senta; assembly: GCA_038087875.1. Classification (NCBI taxonomy): domain Eukaryota; kingdom Metazoa; phylum Chordata; class Chondrichthyes; order Rajiformes; family Rajidae; genus Malacoraja; species Malacoraja senta. Next base: position 18,140,133 of record CM075983.1, on the reverse strand, counting down.
TGCTTTCCCTCTCTCTCCATCCCCTCCCCCTTCCCAGTTCTCCCACCATTCTTACTGTCTCCGACGACATTCTATCTCTGTCCCGCCCGCTCCCCTGACATCAGTCTCAAGAAGGGTGACGACCTGAAACATCACCCATTCCTTCTCTCCAGAGATGCTGCCTGTCCCGCTGAGTTACTCCAGCATTTTGTGTCTACCTTTGATGAAAGGAGGATGTGATCTTGTTGGATGGATTTTGTTAATATTGTTAATGTAACTAAAGCTGTATTTTCTACCACCAGTCAGAGCTATGACATTGGAAAAGTGGATAAAAGATATTCCCCAGGTTCTCCTGTGCAGGTATGTACAGTTTATATGTTACATAGAAACATGGAAAATAGATGCAGGAGGAGGCCATTCGGCCCCGAGCCAGCACCGCCATTCATTGTGATCATGGCTGAATGCAGAAACAGTGGTGGTCCTTGCGGTCTATCAAACCTGTCCAAAAATGTACCAGTCTCAGTCATATAAACACAGAATGACTGAATACATTCAAGCCTGCTCTGCCCGACAATTAGATCATGACTAAAATTGCTTTACAAGTTCCTTTCTCATCTCCACTTTTGTTTTATTCCTGTGGACAAAACCTGTTGTTGACTATATTTAATGTTGAGGTTGATTAATTTTTGATGGAAATTTTCACAGAGAGGCCCATTCTGCTCTGACTCTTAAGAAACTGTATCTATTATTTTTTTGTTCCAGCACTTCTAAGCAAATGCCTTTCTGTGGGTACAAACATGAAAGTTACAGCTTGTATTTCAAGTACTATTAAGTGTGGTCTCATTAAACTCTGTAGCAAACCTTCATTATTCCGCCATTCCAATCCCACGTCTATTAAGGCTAATCTTACTAATTATTGCTGTACATCCATGTTCATTTTCTGTACTGTGCATCGAAGGATCCTCAACCACTGCATGAATGACGCTGTGCCATACATAATTAGAGGACATGTTAAAGGTATAGTGATAGGAATTTGTCTGGTGGGCATCTATATTAACGATGCAATATGATAACAGCACTCATTTGACTCCTTGTATGAAATTCAATTTCATTAAAGGCAATCAAATTTTGGAGTTGGAATACCGAGTACATCTCTTGTGTTATGCATTTAGTGAATCGTCTAAAGGTAGCTTTCTATTCCAATATATTGAAACAAAATGAAGAATTATAGGAGATATCATTCATAACTTGCTGACATTTCTCTGTTTTAGGCAAAAGTTTTGCGTTTATTAGCTAATGTTTATCTGGAGTGGGACATCAGGCAACATCAGGAGAGAGCTCTCAATGCTGTTGTTTTGGCAAATGAAGTAAGGCATATTACACAATTCTATAAATGCACTTGCCACATGTTATGCCTGTTAATTTTGCATAAACATCTGTTTGCTCTCAATTGTGGTGTGTTATTATTCTGTTCTCTGCCTTTTCACACAGTTACAAGTATTTTTCTTCGTGAATGGCAGTCTTTCAGAGTGCTACTCATATGTGCAAAATGGCATAATTTTTGATTATCTGTATTGTCAGCTTTACTACAACTGAGAATTCTATCCTTCACCTGTTCCTTTTCTTTGTGATTAGCTCCCATTGCATCATCAAAAAGCTTGTGTTCAATTACTATATTGGTGACAACAGTCTATATCTCTGCACTGTCCATTAACCCAATGCTGTTGTTAATTTCTCCAATTATCCATTCAGCATTTGAGCTAAAACTAGTTAACTACTGTCAAATCTATTTGCATCATCTTTAACCAAGAGGAGGAACCAGAACACTGGATGGTGGCTCGTATGTTTATTTAATCAGAGCTGTGGGCCCGACATCAGTGATGGGTAAATTACGGGAGGGAATTCTGAGGGGCGGGAGCTGGTGGTATAATTGTGACATTTAAAAGACATTTAGACAAGTACATAAATAGGAAAAGTAGTGGAATATGGTCCAAATGCAAGCAAATGGAACTAACGCAGTCATAAAGCCTGGTCAGCATGGATGAGTTGGACCAAAAGTCGTCTACAGCTTCCTCTGGCAGCTCATTTCATCATCTTCTGTGTGTGAGGAAATTGTTGTAATATTTCCCTTCCAATCTAAAACCTATGCCTTCTAGCTCTTCAGAAAAAGACTGACCATTCGCCTTATCTATTCCTCTCGTGATTATGTAAACCTCTTTCAGGTCACCCATCAGCTTCCTATTCTATGACTAGATCTGTTTAGAGCTAGGGATATTATACTCAGGAAGTCTTTAACAGTGAAGAGCAATAGCTATATTTGGGGACAAAACATGCAAGGCTATGTGTAATAAAAAGGAAGTGCAGATGCTGGTTTATACCAAATATAGATACAAAATGTTGGAGCAACTCAACAGGTCAGGCAGCATCTCTGGAGAAAATGGATAGGTGACGTTTTGGGTCAGGACCCTTATTCGGGCTGATTGTAGTGGGGGGGATTGGAAGCGAGGAAAAAAACAGGACAAATTTAGCCCAAAAGGATACATCTTTGTGAACTGTGAAACTGGTTAATGGACTTTTTTAGTGGAGGGAGGGGATGGGGGAAGAGGGGTGGAGGTGTTTGTAGAAGTTACTTCATTCATACCGTTGGGTTGTAAGCTACTGAAGCGAAATATAAGATGCCATTCCTCCACTTTGCATGTGGTCTCACTCTGGCAATAGAGGAGACCCACGATAGAACAGCCAGTATGGAAATGGGAGTTAAAGTGGTTAAATCCACTAGGCCTTGAGCAGACCGAGCGTATGTGTTCAGCGAAACAATTGCCAGGTCTATGCTTTCTCGCTAATGTACAGGAGCCCCCATAGGGATCACCAAATGAGCCTCTATCTCAACTGGAAGGGCTGTTGGGGTCCCTGGATGTTGATGGAGAAGGTATAAGGACAGGTGTTACATCTCCTGTGATCGTTGGGGGAAAGTACCTGGGGAGCAATGTTCCCTCTAATTTTTAGAAGTTCATGTGCGCAGAAATCTTGTATTATGCAATTTTTTACGCTTTTACAAATGTGTGTGTGCACTGAATTCTTGTGCAAATATATGACCTCATGAGCTTTTGGTGTAGCAATTTTTACTATTTCGTTAAGCCATTCAACTGTAAATCAGCTTGCAGTTCTTTTGCGCTTCACACCATTTGCATCCTTTGAATTTGACATGGTGAATCAAAATTTCTTTCAATAAAAACTCAATAAGCCAGCTACAGAATTTGAAATTGATTTTCATAAACTGTACAATAAAGTCAATATGAATCTGAGATTTTTACAAATAAGTATAAATTATATACTGTATAATACTGTATAATTATTGATTACTACATTTTAGGTAACATTGTAGTGTCTATGACATACAGACTCTTGAATGCTTTCGTTTATCAAATGAAACAGCTCTTTATTTTAACACTTACAAGTCCTCCCCCTCTCTCCTCCCCCCTCTTTCTTCCACCTCTCCCCCCCTTCTCCCCCTCTCTCCTCCCCCTCTCTCCTCTACCTCTCCCCACTCTCTCCTCCCCTCTCCCCCTCTCATCCTCCCTCTCCCTCTCCCCTCCCCCCTCTCCCCTTCCCCTCTCCCCTTCCCCTCTCCCCTTCCCCTCTCTCCTCCCCCTTTCCCCCCCCTCTCTCTTCCACCTCTCTCCTCCACCTTTCCCCCCTCGCTCCTCCTCCCTCTCTCCTCCTCCCCTCTCCCCTCCCCCCTCTATCCCTCCCCATCTCCTCCCCTCTCCTCTCCCCCTCTCTCCTCCCCCTCCTTCTCTTTCCCCATTCCCTCACCACCCCCTCTCTCCCTTTCCACCATCCCTTCCCTTCCCACCTCCCTCTTCCTCCTCTCCAAGGTCCAGTCCTGTCCATTTACCGCTGGGTTCCTGCCAGCAGCGGCACCATCTTTGAGGAGGTCGGCCCTGGCTCTCCCCCTGGGTGAAATGTGGACCGGATTTCCCCAAAGCCAGAGCGGGCTGCAGCTGGCCCCGGTGCCGGATCGGGCCGCGGATTTTGAAATTGGGGGAAAAAATTTCTCCACTATCATTTATAGTGGAGAAATTTTATTGCGGAGATTTTTTTTTCCCGAATTTCAAAATCCACGGAAATCCCTTTGGGTGCACATAAATTTTCTTTGTGCGCTTGTTTCAAAGCTTAGAGGGAACAATGCTGGGGAGTGGGTGGTTTGGGTGGGAAGGGATGTGAACCAAGGAGTTGTGGAGGGAGCGGTCCCTGCGAAATGTGGAAAGGGGTGGAGATGGGAAGATGTGATTAGTGGTGGGAATCAGAAGGTGGAGGTTTCTTTGTCGCTTCCAGTCCCCCCACCTCCAGTACAAGCAGTCTGAACAAGGGGCCCCTATTTATTTTCTCCAGAGAGTTACTTAAACATTTTATGTCTATCTTTGCATGGCAACATTCCTGATTTAGATATGCTGGGAAGATATATTTATATAGCACTAGATCAGGTGCGGACCCGTTGGGCCTGTCCCCCAAGGCAATATTCCACCACTGACCCATAGCCCCCAACTGCGCAGGTGCGGCTGAGGAATTCCCGTTGTGATGCCAGAGATCCCCGTTGTGACGCGAGTCATGGCAACCCTCCATCAACTGCACCTCGCCATCCCTCTTCCTACCCCTATCCTCCATTCCCCCTCATCCCCCAGCACCCTCCCCCTCCTCTTCACCCTCCCTATTTTTTCCCCTCTCCCCTCCCTCACCTCTCCCTCCCTCTCCTTTCCCCTACCCTCAGTCACTCCCTCCCTCCTTCCATAACCCCTCTCCCCTCCCTACCCCTCTCCTCTCCTTCTATCCACCTGCTCCCCCACTCCCCACCTCTCCCCTATCCCACCCACACTCTCCTCACCTCCCCCACTGCCCTCCTTTCCCTCTATCCCCCACTCCTTGCCTCCCCCACTCCCCGCCTCCCCCACTCCCCCCTCCTCTCCCTCTATCCCCCCACCTCCTACCCCACTCCCTCCTCACCTCCTCCACTTTCCCCTCCATCTCACTCCCTACCCCCCTCCTCTCCCTCTATCCCCCTGCTCCGCCACTCCTCACCTCACCTCCCCTATCCCACCCCCCCCCCCACAATGAAAATCGCAATCTTTAAAAAAAAATGGAATTCTCAATGAAAATCGCATTTTTTCTTTTACATAACCTAAACTCAATGTTAGTTGTTAATGAAAACGGAAGAATTTGATAGAAACTGAGGTTTTTTTTAATCACGAATTTTTAATGTAAATGTAATTCGGGATCCGATTGTGACATCATTGTGAATGAAAATGGAAGAATTTGATTAAAACCGAGTTTTTTTGAAAATCACAATTTTTAATGTGATTGAGATTCGGGATCCCATAGTGACGTCATTGTAACGCGGCTGACGGGCAGGGCAAGTGGAAAAGTGGTTTGAGAAGTGATTTTTGTAAAGTTTAAAATGTCGATAACGTAAAATATACCATTAATCCGAACGAAACTTGTTTCATTGACATCACAGGACAATGGTGAGTAAGGTGGGCCAAAAATTGTAATGCTTTCGTGTACTGTTTTGGCGGTGTTTTGAGATATCACGCACACGCACGCACGCATACAAACAAGCAAATTGTGAGTTTTAGTAATATATACTAGACAAAGTGGGACCTGTTGGGGCCCCATTCCCCCAACGCAATATTGCACTACTCACCCATAGCCCCCAACTGCGCAGGGGCTACTCATTTTGCCTTATTCACACTCCCTCATTTTAAACTTTAAAAAAAAATCAGTGTACTGTAAATTTACGAAAAATGCATTTGCGCCTGCTAGAGCTAGCAGGACTAAAGGCTCTGTATTACGTGTTTGCGGTCATCGGTGGTGAAGCGCGGCTTCGCCTGTAGAGTGGACCGCACGGCCCCGGAATTGTGCGTTCTCACGAGTGCTGCGGTCTATTGGCGGCACGATT
>CM075983.1:18004451-18133998 GCA_038087875.1 Malacoraja senta | reverse complement strand
CTCAGTCTCTGCAAGATGGAGGAACTGAGAGGTTCACGTCTCTCTGAGCTCTGAATAACACTGAACACATGTCTACTCAACTGTGAGTACCCTTAATGTGGTTTGAAAATGAAAATATGGTTGGTTTGAAGTAAAAAGGCAGTGCAAATGGTTGTTTGGGGGGGGTTTGGGTTGAAGTAAAAAGGCAGTGCAAATGGTTGTTGGGGGGGGGGGGGTTGGGTTGAAGTAAAAAGACAGTGCAAATGGTTGGGGGGTTTTGGGGTTGAAGTAAAAAGGAAGTGCAAATGGTTGTTTGGGGGGGTTGGGGTTGAAGTAAAAAGGCAGTGCAAATGGATGTTTGGGGGGGTTTTGGATTGAAGTAAAAAGGCAGTGCAAATGGTTGTTTGGGGGGGTTTTGGGTTGAAGTAAAAAGGCAGTGCAAATGGTTGTTTGGGGGGTGTTGGGTTGAAGTTAAAAGGCAGTGCAAATGGTTGTTTGGCTAAACTTGACAACTTCCTGTTTGCACTACATTGATTTTAGATGAACCTGAATTTGGTGGCCTTGCACCCTGCTTGAAGTGGTATGAAACTGCACTTTAATTTTATGGCCTTGCACCCTGCTTGAAATGGTAGGAAAATGGATTTGAATTTGGTGGCCTAGCACTCTGCTTGAAATGGAATTTCAAGGAATAGCCGTGAGTCAACTGCCAGCCCACCAGCCGTGAGTGAGCTGCCAGCACATCAGGCTTGAGGGACTGAGCTGCCAACCCAAGAATCCATTACGCCCACAATGTCCATACTAGCCCTCTGGAGACCAGTAGTCCCTGCAGCCAACAACACCCATACCAGCACTCCAGAAAGCCTCCCCCCCCGCCCACTGGCCACCATTATTGGAATTGGTGGAGAGGTGGAATATTGCGTTGGGGGACCAGCCCTCCCGTGTGAACATGGGACCCAACGGGTCCCACTTAGTCTAGTATTAATATATTAACAATGAGAGTAGTTAGCGTGTGTGCGGGGGGGGTAGTTAGTGTGTGTGGGGGCGTGGTTAATGTGTGTGACGCTGCAAGCCGCCCCCCCTCCCTCAACCGCACGTTGGGGGAACAGACCCAACGGGTCTGCACTTGGTCTAGTACCTTCTTAAAAGTCTAGGAAAGCTGTTTTAACTTTAAAGCCAGCAAGATGGATTCTAAATCGTATATCATCCTTGCTTGGCATATATATTCCTGCTCCTGCGATTACCAATTCACACTGATGCCCTTTCTTCAATAATAGCATTGCTGAGCTCCTTCTCAGATAGTACTGTAATGGACCAGGAAGATGCTTCCTCACCATTTTTAATGGCATTTACAGGTAATCAATACCTCCCACCCATGATAAACCCAAATCCTTAAATGACAATTCCCACATTGTCACATCTGTTAATAAGTATCCCATTAACACCCTGCCTCCCGCAAAATATGAAAGTCAAAATTAACTATTTCAATATGCCAAATATGTATATGCCTAGTTAATAGAATAAACAGAATCACTGAATCCAGAACTACAATGGCTGAAGGTAAAATGTGCATGATGATGCACTGATTCTGGATAACAGGTTAGAAGGTAGAACATAGCAGCACGGGAACAGGCTCATCCTCTCAAGATGTCTGTGCCGAATGCGATGCCAAATTAAACAAATCCCCTCTGCCTGCACATGATCCATACCTCTCTATACTTTACATTTTCATGTTCTAAAATTCACTATTGTATCTGCTTCCATGGACACCCATGGCAGAGCGTCCAAGACTCTACACTCTCTGTAAAAAGAAAAAACTTCACCCACACATCTTAAATTTCCCCCCTCTTTACTCTTTGGGATTTGATATTTTCACCATGGGAAAACAATTCTTGCATTATCCCTATTTCTCCTCTTGAACATGAGAAAAACATTGATTATTTTCCTATCCTCATGGATATCTTGGTTGGCAATGATCTGACCAATATTTTCATGCGGGATATATTGCAATATATATACAATATTTTCTGTGCATTGATCACTTTGGCTCATATTATCACGAGTAATATATTTCGTACTCTATTCTTACTGTATATTCATCTTGTCTAGTGCATCATTCTATAAAAATGGAGCAAGTAAATTTCAAACATTTTTACATAATCTTGTTTAAATGTTTTGACATTTCTAATTCTAATTGACCTTTATGTTTGCCATTTTGGTATTTATGTTAGCTGTTAGAGATCTCCTTGGAAAAGTGTCCCTTACTGTTTGTCTTGAAGCTGCAAAACTACTATTGGAACATGGCCGGTCAGTAAAATCCACTATTTGCAGTAAACATATGTAAAAATGATTCAGTAATTTTTTGGTTTTTCTTCATTGGTGTTGAGAATTGGTTGTATGTAGGATGTGTGATATTGCTTGGCTATTTTCCTTTATAGCCTCAACTTAGGTGATGCATGGACAGTGAAAAATCAATCCCATGTATATATATATATTTATTATTTGCAAGACTTATTTACTACAGGTAGGCCAAGTAGAAGCTGAGAGGAGGAATTAGAGCTGCCAAGGAAAGGTACTCTGAGAAGTTGAGGAGCAAGTTCTCAGCTAGTGACTCTTCTTCAGTTTGGAAGGGCTTGCAAGAAATCACCAGCTACAAGAAGAAAGCCACCCGCTCTTTGGACAATCGTCAGCTGACCAACAACATGAATGAGTTCTACTGCAGGTTTGACAAGCAGAAACGTAACCCTGGTAACCCCCCTCCCCACCAAACACAGCCAGACCCCAGTCTGCAAAGACTGGGCCCTTCTACACCCACTCCTCCCCATTCATCACTTCACACATATTTAAAGCAAGATTCCAGTCTGAAAAGACTGGACCCTTTCCCACCCACCCCTCTCCAATCACCACTTCACACCCAATTACCCACATTAAAAATAGAGGAGGTGGAGAGGTTTTTCAGAAGACAGAAAAGTCGGAAATCTCCAGGACCGGACAATGTTTCCCCCTCTACTCTCAAGCTCTGAGCCGAACAACTGGCACCGGTCTACAGACATTTTCAACCAGTCCCTGCAAACATGTACTGTCCCTGCCTGCTTCAGCCTCTACTATTCTCCCTGTACCCAAAAAGGCAAGGATTACTGGTCTTAATGACTACAGGCCTGTCGCACTGACCTCTGTAGTCATGAAAGGCTTGTGCTGGCTAAGCTGAAAAATATCACGAACCCCCTACTGGACCCTCTGTAGTTTTCATATTGGGCCAATAGATCTGTGGATTACGCAGTCAACCTGGGCCTGCACTTCATCCTCCAGCACCTCGACCGCCAGGGGACCTATGCGAGCATTTTGTCTATTGATTTTAGCTCTGCATTCAACACCATTGTGCCAGAGCTACTACACTCCAAACCTTCAGAGTTGACTGTGCCTAAACCCCTCTGTCGGTGGATCACCAGCTTCCTGACAGACAGGAAGCAGCATGTGAGGCTGGGAAAACACATCTCGGACCCGCAAACCCTCAGCATAGGAGCACCGCAAGGCTGCGTACTCTCCCCTCTCCTCTACTCTCTCTACACCAATGACTGCACCTCCACTGACTCCTCTGTCAAGCTTCTCAAGTTTGCGGACGACACATCCTGCTCCAGCATGGGGAGGAATCTGCTTACAGACAGGAAGTGTCACAGCTGGCGTCCTGGTGCCGTTGCAACAACCTGGAGCTCAATGCTCTTAAGACACTGAAATTAATTGTAGACTTTAGGAGAGCTCCCCCTCCCCTCACCCCACTCACCATCAACAACACCACAGTCACATCTGTGGAGTCTTTTAAGTTCCTGGGAACCATCATCTCCAAGGACCTTAAGTGGAGGGCTACCATCGACTCCACAGTCAAAAAGGCACAACAGAGGATGTACTTCCTGCGGCAGCTGAGGAAGCACAATCTGACACAGGCAATGATGGTCCAGTTCTATACGGCCATCGTAGAGTCTATCCTCACCTTCTCCATCATGGTCTGGTTTGGCTCAGTCACCAAGCACGACACCCTGAGGCTGCAGCGAATCGTCCGATCAGCTGAGAAGGTTATTGGCTGCAACCTTCCCTCCATTGACGAACTACACTGCAAGGGCCAGGAAGCGAGCGGGTAAGATCATCTCTGACCCCTCTCACCCTGGCCACAAACTCTTTGAATGACTTCCCTCTGGAAGGTGACTCCGGACTGTCAAAGCTGCCACAGCCAGACATAAAAACAGCTTTTTTTCCCACGAGTAGTAGCTCTACTCAATAACCAAATATCTGTAGCCTCCTTTTGCTCTGGTATTTTATTTAATTCACATGGTTAATCAATAATGTTTTATTATTAATGTTTTATGTATCATTCTTAACTATCACTGTATGTCATGTTGTCACTTGTGGAGGGAGCACCAAAGCAAATTCCTTGTATGTGAATACTTATTCATTCATTCATTCATTCATACATTCATTCATTCATTCATTGTCACATTTTCTGATTAGATTTGTGGGAAACCTTACCATTTAAGCAAGTTATTTGGTTAAAATATATATTTACTGTGCTTGTATCAATTTTGTGCTTTCTTGATGAACCAATCCTCTTTCCTAAGGGTTTAAAACCTGTAAATACCCAGATAAAATTTAAAGCAAATGAAAAGGCAAAATCAAAGGATTTTACCTTTTTTTTAAAAATGTGATCGCATTTGCCATGTATTTACCATAAAATATTAATTCTCATTAGGTTTGTGTTCTTATGCCACACTTTTACAAAGTCTGTGACCCCGATTTTCCTCAATAATTGTGTTAGAGTTATGCTGTGTCCATTGCATTGCCCATTATTCCAGTGCAGACATTCCAGAAAAGGATAGCATGGGTAAGCTTACAAGAGTTAATCATCGGTGGTTCATTTTTGAAATTCTTACTGAAACTGGTAAAAGTTAATTAAAACAGTCCATCTTTCAGCATTGATGATAATGTTTCTTGATTCACTTTTTTTGGGCCAGTTGCAAGCATGGTTATTATGAAACATTTATTATAATTAAAAGAGAATTCAGAGCAGAGATTTTCTTGGTAATAGGTTGTACTAACTCTAATAAATATTTTTACCAAAACCATAAATGTAATGCTGACTCAATAACTAATACTTAATATTTCACAGAGATGTACTGTCCTTTGAATTTCTCACAACTCTGTCCAAGCAGTTTGAAACCTGTCATGATATTGGGAAGATTTTGCTGTTGCATTTCATGCAACTTTTGCAGAGAGGCAAAGAGCATCTTGCCAAGCAAAAATTAGAAGACATTATTACAGGTAAGAAATAATCAACTGGATTGGGAGTCCTCAAATTAGCAGTATTTGGGTAACATATGTCATAAACTTTTCTGATCTGTGGTTTTCACTTATTTATATTTTTTGATGAGCATCTGTTATATTTGGGCACATTCTATCATTATTTTGAAAGAAGACATATTGTATGCTTGCCTTTGTTGGTAGGTCATTGAGTAGGAGAGTCAGGAAATGATGCAACTCTATAAGACTTTGGTTAGGATGGAGTATTGCATGCAGTACTGGTCGCCCGATTGCAGGAAGGAGGTTGACGCTTTGGAGAGGGTGCAGACGAGGTGGTGGTGGATGTAGATACGATTGTGGTGTTTATGAGGTTTTTGGATAGACACATGGATATGCAGAGAATTGAGGATGTTGATCATGTACAGGCAGATGAACTTAGTTTATCTTAGCATCAAATTCAGCACTGACATTATGGGCCTCTAGACCTGTTCCTATGGGCTTGTTCTATGTTTCATGATGTTGCAGCAGAAAACAGTGCAAATTCCATGTTAGTTAGTTCAATTTGAATGCCACAGTATCTTTTCAGTAGACTACAATTAAATGCATTTCTAAAAAGATTAGATGGGGAAACTCGCATTTGAAAGGAAGATGGCTAGAATTTTAACATCTGCTTACTTAAATCGTGTAAGGAGTTAAGCTGCTTAACAGTGGTTATGTTTCCAGGTTTTCCACTTTGGTAATCTATTTCTTTGGTCTTATGTGTTGCCTGATGCACCCTAGTTTGGTTTGTTCCTTGGCTTCACATCACAACAGTTATACAACCGAAGGTACACAAAAATGCTGAAGAAACTCAGCGGGTGCAGCAGCATCTATGGAGCGAAGGAAATAGGTAACGTTTCGGGCCGAAACCCTTCTTCAGACTGATAGGGGGTGGGGAGAAGAAAGGAAAAAAGGAAAAGGAGGAGGAGGAGCCCGAGGGCTGGGGGAGGGGAGAAGACAACCAGATGGCTGATGAAGGGGAGGGGACAGCCAGGGCTAGCAGAATTGGGAGAATTCAACGTTCAGGCCACCAGGATGTAGACTGCCCAAGCGGAATATGAGGTGCATTTCCTCCAATTTACGGTGTTGCTCGCTGTGGCCATGGAGGAGACCCAGGACAGAGAGGTCAGATACGGAATGGGAGGGGGAGTTGAAGTGCTGAGCCACCGGGAGTTCAGGTTGGTTATTGCGGACCGACCGGAGGTGTTCGGCGAAACGATCGCCAAGCCTCCGCTTGGTCTCACCGATGTAGATCAGCTGGCATCTAGAGCAGCGAATGCAATAGATGAGGTTGGAGGAGATGCAGGTGAACCTCTGTCGCACCTGGAACGACTGCTTGGGTCCTGGAATGGAGTGGAGGGGGGAAGTGAAGGGACAAGTGTTGCATCTCTTGCGGTTGCAAGGGAAAGTACCAGGGGAGGGGGTGGTATGGGAGGGAAGGGAAGAATTGACAAGGGAGTTACGGAGGGAGCGGTCTTTGCGGAAGGCAGACATAGGGGGAGATGGGAAGATGTGGCGAGTGGTGGGGTCACGTTGGAGGTGGCGAAACTGACGGAGGATCACTTGTTGTATGTGACGGCTGGTGGGGTGAAAGGTGAGGACTAGGGGGACTCTGCCTTTGTTGTGAGTGGGGGGATGGGGAGAGAGAGCAGTGTTGCGGGGTATGGCAGAGACCCTGGTGCGAGCCTCATCTATGGTGGAGGAGGGGAACCCCCGTTCCCTGAAGAATGAGGACATTTCAGATGCCCTGGTGTGGAACGCCTCATCCTGGGAGCAGATGCGGCGTAGACGGAGGAATTGGGAGTGGGGGATGGAGTCCTTACAGGAAGCAGGGTGGGAAGAAGTGTAGTCCAGATAGCCATGGGAGTCGGTAGGTTTGTAGTGGATGTCGGTAAGGAGTCTATCACCTGCGATGGAGATAGTGAGGTCAAGGAATGGTAGGGAAGTGTCGGAAATGGTCCAGGTGTATTTGAGTGCCGGATGGAAGTTGGTGGTGAAGCGGATGAAGTCAGTCAGTTGTGTGTGGGTGCAGGATGTGGCACCAAAACAATCATCGATGTAGCGGAGGTAGAGGTCGGGGATGGGGCCCTGGTACGCATTGAACAAGGATTGTTCTACGTACCCGACAAAGAGGCAGGCGTAGCTGGGGCCCATGCGTGTGCCCATAGCTACGCCTTGTATTTGGAGGAAATGGGAGGAGTCAAATGAAAAGTTATTAAGTGTAAGTACCAGCTCCGCTAGGCGGAGGAGGGTGTCAGTGGCCGGGTATAGATTGCTTCTACGGTCGAGGAAAAAACGGAGGGCTTTGAGACCATCCTGGTGGGGGATGGAGGTGTACAGTGACTGGACGTCCATGGTGAAGATGAGGGGGTGAGGGCCTAGAGAGTGGAATGCGCGGAGATGACGGAGAGTGTCTGAGGTGTCTTGAACATAGGTGGGGAGGGATTTAACCAAGGGGGATAGTATGGAGTCGAGGTAGGTGGAGATGAGTTCGGTGGGGCAAGAACAGGCAGAGACAATGGGTCTACCGGGACAGTCAGGTTTGTGGATTTTGGGGAGAAGGTAAAAGCGGGCTGTGCGGGGCTGGGGAACGATGAGGTTGGAGGCTCGTTCGGGCAGGGCGTGGGAGTGGATGAAGTTGGTGATGGTGCTGGAGATGGTGGCCTGGTGCTCGTCAGTGGGGTCATGGTCCAGGGGTAAGTAGGAAGAGGTGTCCGAGAGTTGGCGCGTGGCCTCAGCTTTGTAGAGGTCGACGCGCCAGACTACCACGGCACCTCCCTTGTCGGCGGGTTTGATAACCCAATCTAGGTTGTTGCGGAGTGAGTCGATGGCAGTGCGTTCAAGGGGGGAGAGATTGGAGTGAGACAGGGGAGTGGAGAAGTTGAGGCGGTGGATGTCACGGCGGCAGTTTTTAATAAAGAGTTCTAAAGCCGGAAGGCTGCGAGGGGGGTTCCATGAGGATGGGGTGCGTTGGAGACGGGAAAAGGGGTCATCAGTGGGGAGCGAGGACTGCTTCCCATGGAAGTGAGCTGTGAGGCGGAGGCGACGGTAGAAGCGTTCCAAGTCATGGAGGGCACGGAACTCATTGAGATGGGGACGGAGGGGGACAAAGGTAAGACCTCTGCTGAGGACAGACCGTTCGATGTCGGAGAGGGGGAGGTCGGGGGGGATGGTGAACACCCGGCAGGGATGGGGGTTGGGGCCGGAGGAAGGCAGGTGGGTGTAATGGGGACGAGGCGATGTGTGGTGGGGGGGTGGTGGGTGGTCAGGGGGTGGGGGGGTGAGAGGGCAGTGGTGTGGGTGTGGAAGAGAAGTGGTCCCATAGTTGGAGAGGGATGGGGAAGAATCAGTGGAACTGCCACTGAGATAACCATGGCTAGGCAGACTAGCGCTAGGACCCAGTGGAGTCAAACCCAGGAGAGTGGGAGTGAGCAGCGTGGAGGCTTCAGGCCCAGTACAGAGTCCAGTTTGCAGGTAAGGCGACGGCTGCGGGCTGCTGGAGGGAGGTGCGGTGGCGAGGGTCAGCGGACCCGACGGTCGGGGTCCGTGGGCAGTGTAGTCGGGGTCGGTGGGGCTGGAGGGCGTTGCAGTGGCGAGGGTCGGCGGACCCGATGGTCGGGGTAGGTGGGCAGTAGAGTCGGGGTCCACGGGCGATGCGTGGGAGGTCCCGGTAGGCGGATGGTCGGTGGGGCGGCGCGGTTCGACCAGTCCGGTGAGGCGACGGGGTGAATAGGGTGCGGTGCGGCGGCCAAGTTCGTGGATCCCCGGTCCGGTGGCCGTGTAGAGTGGGCCCGGTCCGGCGGCGATGCTGGATGGGCCCGGTCCGGCGGCGATGCTGGGAGGTCCCGGGGGGCGGCGAGGTTCGGAGGAATCGGCGAGGGGAAGGAAGTCCGAGTTACCGTAGAAGCGGCGAGCCTGGGCGTCATCGGTAGGCAGGTGAAGGTCGGCGGCAGCATCGACGTGGAGGTCGGTGAAGGCGACCTCCTGGTGAGTACTGGAGGCGCTCCCCGTGGACAAGATGGCGTCCTGGTGAGTACTGGAGTCGCTCCCCGTGGACAAGATGGCGTCGCGGGACCGGGGCAGGCGATGCGGGCCGGAGTTGGGGCCCGGAGCCAGCGGGCGGTCGAGTCGCGGAGAGTCGGCGGCGGGAGCGGCCTGGAGGCGGGCTAATTTAAGGTCCTTGGTGGAGTTGAGGTGGGCCAGGAATCTTTTATTGAAGAGGTGGATCTTCCGGCGGATAAAGTACAGTTGTGGTCCGTTGCAGGTCTGGGTGAGTGAGGCCCGAAGTTCCGGGAGAGTCAATGCGAGGTCCTGCTGATGCCGGCGCATCGCAGTCAGTGTGGATCTCAGTGCCCGGGTGGAGAATTGTTGGGTATGCCGGTAGATAGCCAGTCGGTACCGATAGTCCGGCTGAGGTCCGAACTGGGAAGTAGGGAACTGGAGCTGGAAGCCATGAGGTATGAGATGGAGGCGCAGGCATGCCCCGAGGAAGCAGATGTGGCTGTGGTATCGAGTTTGGGTAAGGATGTGGTCGTAGAGTTGGAGGGCAGGGGGGATCACAGAGATGGGGCAGTTAGCGAGTTGGGTGTGGAACAGTCTCCGGAGAGAGGAGGAGAACTTCTTCAAAGTAGGCATACCTTGACGAGATTTCGCAGTGGAGTAGACAAAGTGTTAAAGAAGGAACTGCAGATGCTGGAAAATCGAAGGTACACAAAAATGCTGGAGAAACTCAGCGGGTGCAGCAGCATCTATGGAGCGAAGGAAATAGGGAACGTTTCGGGCCGAAACCCTTCTTCAGACTGATAGGGGGTGGGGAGAAGAAAGGAAAAAAGGAAAAGGAGGAGGAGGAGCCCGAGGGCTGGGGGAGGGGAGGAGACAACCAGATGGCTGATGAAGGGGAGGGGACAGCCAGGGCTAGCAGAATTGGGAGAATTCAACGTTCAGGCCACCAGGATGTAGACTGCCCAAGCGGAATATGAGGTGCATTTCCTCCAATTTACGGTGTTGCTCGCTGTGGCCATGGAGGAGACCCAGGACAGAGAGGTCAGATACGGAATGGGAGGGGGAGTTGAAGTGCTGAGCCACCGGGAGTTCAGGTTGGTTATTGCGGACCGACCGGAGGTGTTCGGCGAAACGATCGCCAAGCCTCCGCTTGGTCTCACCGATGTAGATCAGCTGGCATCTAGAGCAGCAAATGCAATAGATGAGGTTGGAGGAGATGCAGGTGAACCTCTGTCGCACCTGGAACGACTGCTTGGGTCCTGGAATGGAGTGGAGGGGGGAAGTGAAGGGACAAGTGTTGCATCTCTTGCGGTTGCAAGGGAAAGTACCAGGGGAGGGGGTGGTATGGGAGGGAAGGGAAGAATTGACAAGGGAGTTACGGAGGGAGCGGTCTTTGCGGAAGGCAGACATAGGGGGAGATGGGAAGATGTGGCGAGTGGTGGGGTCACGTTGGAGGTGGCGAAACTGACGGAGGATCACTTGTTGTATGTGACGGCTGGTGGGGTGAAAGGTGAGGACTAGGGGGACTCTGCCTTTGTTGTGAGTGGGGGGATGGGGAGAGAGAGCAGTGTTGCGGGGTATGGCAGAGACCCTGGTGCGAGCCTCATCTATGGTGGAGGAGGGGAACCCCCGTTCCCTGAAGAATGAGGACATTTCAGATGCCCTGGTGTGGAACGCCTCATCCTGGGAGCAGATGCGGCGTAGACGGAGGAATTGGGAGTGGGGGATGGAGTCCTTACAGGAAGCAGGGTGGGAAGAAGTGTAGTCCAGATAGCCATGGGAGTCGGTAGGTTTGTAGTGGATGTCGGTAAGGAGTCTATCACCTGCGATGGAGATAGTGAGGTCAAGGAATGGTAGGGAAGTGTCGGAAATGGTCCAGGTGTATTTGAGTGCCGGATGGAAGTTGGTGGTGAAGCGGATGAAGTCAGTCAGTTGTGTGTGGGTGCAGGATGTGGCACCAAAACAATCATCGATGTAGCGGAGGTAGAGGTCGGGGATGGGGCCCTGGTACGCATTGAACAAGGATTGTTCTACGTACCCGACAAAGAGGCAGGCGTAGCTGGGGCCCATGCGTGTGCCCATAGCTACGCCTTGTATTTGGAGGAAATGGGAGGAGTCAAATGAAAAGTTATTAAGTGTAAGTACCAGCTCCGCTAGGCGGAGGAGGGTGTCAGTGGCCGGGTATAGATTGCTTCTACGGTCGAGGAAAAAACGGAGGGCTTTGAGACCATCCTGGTGGGGGATGGAGGTGTACAGTGACTGGACGTCCATGGTGAAGATGAGGGGGTGAGGGCCTAGATACCATTTGTGGCAGATACAACCGATACCATTTGTGGCACTAACCCTCCTTTATTGCATGAGTGACTGGCATTAGATATAGAAATTCTCATAGTTCAAGCTGTGATTCATTTGATTAAAGTTGTCAATGTTTTGAACAATTAATGTTTTTACCAGTTTTTTTCCATATTATTTTGGTCGATATATATATAAAAACATATATAATGTTTTTTCCAGTTTTTTTACAATTAATTGGTTAGCAAAAACTAACAAGAAAATTAGTGAAGACTTTTTTCTGAGGAATCTAGATCAAAGTAACAATGGTGTGTGCATATCAGCATCAAGATACCAAAGTATAGAAACCTGATTGGATGTCTGGGGAAATATTAGCATATCTCTGTGTATTTGTGAATTGTTTGAGGATATCTATATGTGTACAGGCAAACCTGAAAGTCTTGATGCTGTGGTCAGCTGTTTACAGTCTGTGTTATGACACTGGATTCTCATGGAATTCACACTCGTCATGCAGAGTTGAAGACAGTCCCTTACTATTCAGGATGAAGTATATGGTGAGACATGTACTAAATGAGACACTATGTGTGCTTTGCCATTTATTTCAATGGAGGCAAATGGCTACAAAGTACTATGGTATTTGTCAATTTAGATTCTTTAAATAATTTGGTGTACTTTATAAATGAGACAGAGTCACACAGTATAAAAATAAGCCCTTGGACCCACCATGTCCATACCAACCATAAATTACACTGATAACATTTACCAGCACTCGGTCCATAGCCTTCTACGCCTTTGCAATTTAAATGCAGGTCTATGTGTATTAAATGTTGTAAGAGTACCCATTTCCATTGGTAGTTTTAGTTATGGGGATAGGTTTCCTGGTACTTATGCTTTCTAAGCCTCATAATTTCCACCTCATAATTTTGTATACCTCAATCAGATCCCATTTCAGCCTCCTCTACTCCAAGGAAAACAAGCCCAGCCAATCCATATTCTCCTCCTAACTGAAATACCCAATTCCAGGCAACATCCATGTGAATCTCCTCTGCACCATCTTTAATACAATTATGTCCTTCTTACAGTGTAGTGACCAGAACTCCACACAGTACTCCACTTGATCTCTTTAAGACTGTACCATTACCTCCCTGATCTTCCATTCAGCTAATGAAAGGCAAGAGTCCAATTTGGATTCTTAGCCATTTTATTGACCATCCACCTTCAGGGATGCTAGGACTTTTACATTAAGGTCTTTCTGTTCCTCAATACTTTCCAGGGTCGTAATTTTCATTGTGTATGTCTAATCTGTATTAGTCCCCTCAAAATGCATCACCTCACACCTATCAGGATTCAATTCAGTCTGTCATGTTACTAGTTGAAATTTTACATTACTAGCTATGTAACCTAAGAATGTCCTCATTATCAACAACACACCAATTTTCATGTAAATATACAAATCATAATTTGATGTTTATCTCTAGATTATCTCTGTAACATCACTTTCTCATAGTCTTTCAAGAGCAAGGGAATCAAATTTCTTCAGGCTATTTTCACAAATCATTTCTCTGTCAGCTATTAGCCTTTGAGCTTTTTACTTGTCTTCCTGCAATGGTTGAATATCTTTCTTGCCTCTAATCTCAGTTGGAACAGGACTGGGATTAAATAGCATTTAGCTTATTTTGGACTTCTACCCTTGTTTGGCGAAATACAGAGCTCCAAGATGAATTGGAGCTCAGATGCCAATAATGATAGACTTGCCATTGAGCCCAGTGATAGAATACTGATGTGCTAGGGAGAGTTTAGTTGAGCTATCAGAGGTTGTCAGGGTGTACATGGGTAAGGTCTTCAATAGTGGACAATCCTGGAATGTTCCTGTTTTACATGAGACCTCTCAGATGCAGATATCAGTTTGTTTAGCAATGTTACAAAATTTTGAGATTTAAAAAATAAAGTCTGCAATTTATCCCATCAGATAAAGCATAAAAAGAAGTTTAATTTGACACTTAATTCACTTTCATATCTTCAGTATTAAAAAAGTTATGGCCATTATCATACTCAGAAATTAGCACCTTGTTCCCTATTGCTTTTCCATTGACTTAACACAAAAGCTGTGATCGAGGACAGTTAAAAGCCCATAACTTTCTTAAATATTATGGTAACTGAAAGAAATTTTCAGGTATTATAGATTGAAGCATTCTGAAACAAATATGAAACAATCTTACTTCGAAGACATGAAAGTAAAGCATATAATTAGTTAGTTACCTAATTGTAGCTAATTACAAAATTCAATTACTAGATCTAAACATCTATCATTTTCTTAAGAATAGATTAACATTTTTAAATAGCCTAAGTGTCCAAATAACATTCACACAATAATTCACAATATAACATAATTTTTAAATCTAATTTTCATGAATTTACAGGCCAAATGGAAGGAATTGAATGTTTAATACCTGTAAATTAATGGGGATTTAATTCATTTTGCGAGTGAGAATTTCTGGAACGCGATCATTTGGAACGTTCATTTGCGGTGAATTTAACCCCGTATTGGCATGAAAAATACTGCCGTTAATTCGGGGAATAAAATCACCGTGTCGCATGACAAAATGTGAATTAAAGGCTTCTTAAGAAGCACTTTTATACATTTAAAGAAAGCACTTTTGTTTACCTATCCATTGTGTGAAATCCGTCCCCGTTATTGGCGTTGACGCTTCAGGAGCTGCTTTTAAAACTACTGTAGCGCTGACATTGACGATTTAATTTAAAAAAAAAATTCACAAATCGCCGGTAGGAACGATTTTGTCAGCGAAGTTTTGTACTCCAACAAAATATTTCCAGGACAAGGGAGGAGAAACCGCGTTTTAACCCCGCCCCCCCCTTAAAGGCGCCAAAATCGCGCACACGGCCAGTGGCAGAATTACAGCGCGACTGAAGGTAAGTTTTGTAACATACCTAGTTTGTTCATTCTCTATATCTGGGAAATGTTTCTGTGTGTGGGTAGTTGCCTGGGTCCAGTTTGAACGGATCTACTTTTCTAAAATGGCTTGTCTCAACAATTTGCTTCATTAATTGTGGCTCCAAAGTCTATTTTCTACATTCAGTATCATAAAGAATTTGTTTGTTAAAAACAAATAAGCTTGTACAAAAGTTCATGATTATTTGCAGATGGTTGTAGTTCACGGGTTGGTTTGCTGGGAATTTAATGTTTGGCAAACATATTTTTCATTGAAAATTATTGAATAGTACCGAGCTTTAAAGCTTTTGTTCCATTAACCAGGTATTTCAGTTTACTCATATTGTGGTCAATTCTTTTGATGACAATTTTAGGTCATTACACAGGGAAGAGGCTGTCATCAGATATTCTGACCCAATTTCACATTGTTCTCTGGGAAAGAGCTGCCAAGTATTTTGAGGTGAGATATATTAGAATCCTCATGAAATCCAACCAAATGTTAAGTCATGCAATCTGGACTTGGGATCTTGGGATTCTGAGATCACTTTTATACTGAAGTCACGTTTATGCTTATACCGTGGTCATTTGTTGGTTGCATTCATTTTTTGTGAGGTCTGATATTTTTTACCATTGATGTCAGTGTCAATGGAGGGATATGGATCACATGCAGGTCGTGGAGGTTAACTTAACGGCATAATTTTCAGTACAGAAGTTGTGGCTAACAGCCTGTTCCTGTGCTGTTCTTTTATATGTTTTATGTTTATTATCCGTTTTTGGACACTGGGGTAGAATTTTAACCTCATGCACAATTGATGACAAGGTAACCATTGCAAAAGGGACAATTTTAAAAGTTTTTTTCTCTATTGAGTACTGGCTCTAACTCCCCTTCATGTAAGCATATACAGAATCTCCCATGAACTTGAAGCATCAGGCAGTGTCATTCTAACATGTCATAGAAATCTATGGCACAGATGACAGCCATTCAGCCCAAGGATTCCATGCAGGCCAAAAAAATGACTTTGGGTTAACCCCACCTACAATGAAACTTGTTTTTAATGACGGAATGTAACTCTTGGAAATACATAGACTGTTTCTCGTTATACAGGACACAGCACGTTGGCATTTCCCTGCATGCAGGGGGAGGAGATTTGTTTGACTTGGTATCATGTATGGCACAGACATTGTGGACAGAGGGCCTGTTCCTCTGCTGTACTGTTCTCTGTTTATATTCTATCTGCTAACTGCATTTGGATGAAGGAAAAGGGGAGACTGGGAAAATCAATGCATATTAATGTGTACCAGCATCCTTATTAGAATGGAGTATCTTTTTCTTCACAATCTTTACCTTTTCCAGTATCAATATGTGCAGAAGGTGTATTAGATTTATTTTGGCCCAGTTGTCAGCAGGGAAGCCATGGTACAGTATAAACACGGAACAGCTGCATTGCATGAGGTATTGAGTGGGATACTGTAAGATCCCAGGTTTCGATAAGATTCCACTCCTGAGAACTGTTCGTAAGTTGAAAATATGTGGGAGAGGATCACGAGCAATTGTGATGCGAGAGTGAGTAGATACGGGAAGAGTAGCCACAAGCTGGCCTCACTGACTAGGTGAATGAATCTGCTCAGCTTGATATAACTGCCAATTTTTGCGTCAATTGTGAGCAGAGAGAGAGAGTA
Organism: Malacoraja senta; assembly: GCA_038087875.1. Taxonomy (NCBI): domain Eukaryota; kingdom Metazoa; phylum Chordata; class Chondrichthyes; order Rajiformes; family Rajidae; genus Malacoraja; species Malacoraja senta. The sequence goes on along the minus strand of CM075983.1, from coordinate 18,117,770 downwards.
CACACAAATGACTTGTTCCCGGCTGATAGAAAATGCTTCCAGCCCCATAGCAGCCGACATATCAATCACCATCTATTCTGCTGGTCTCCCAAGTGACTATTCATTATGTACGGGGTGTTCATAAGTTATAAGACCAGAAGACATTGGAGTAGAAGTAGGCATTTCGGCCCATCGAGCCTACTCTGCTATTCAATCATGATTGATCTATTTTTCCCTCTCAACCCCATTCATCTTCCTTTTCCCCGTAATCTTTGGCACCCTTACTAATTAATCCCTGCTTTTAATATACATAATGTCTTGACCTCCACAGTCGTCTGTGATAATGAATTCCATAGATTCACTCTCTTCTGGCTAAAGAAATTCCTCCTCATCTCTATTCTAAAGATACATCTTTTTATTCAGAGGCTGTGCCCTCTGATTCTAGATTCTCCCATTACCGGAAATATCCTTTCCATGTCCACTCCAGGCCATTCATTATACGATAGGTTTCAATAAGATAACCCCTCATTCTTCTAAACTCTAGCGAGTACAGGCTCAGAGCATTCAAATGCTCCTGATACATTAACCTAAAGTTGGGTGTCCAAGGAGGGCATGGCTATGAAGGCATTAGTATTTACATTTCAAAGTTAAGAATGTAAAATGTCTTGCAAAACAATGGATGTGAAAGATAAGCTGGTTGACTGCTTAACAAATTGAAAAACAAATGTTTACACCTTTGTAGTTAACAATGTGTAATCATAGAAAGTATGGTTCACTCTGGTCAACTCATTAAGTTCCTTCCGTGGTTGAGTAGAGCATTTACAGCCAGCCTTTTTCTTTTTCAGTGAAACTAGATGGTTCCTTGGTCGCTCTCTTCCCAGTTTTCAAAACAGATCCTTTTTCTTCATTCTAATTTGTTTTGGCATAAGTTTAATTGTGTGTTCTGAAAAATGCAAACACTTTTTAAGTTTTGGAGAGTCAGGGATTCTTTAATGGCCAAGTTTTTCCTCCTAATTTTTTAGATGCAGAATTATACTGAGGCACTCCAATGGTACAATTATTCATCAAGTTTTTTTTCTGCTGGACAAATGGATCAGAATCTAGCTAGACTGCAGAGAAACAGAACATCGTGCTATCTACATCTGAATCAGAAGGAAAAGGTAAATTTACTCTATATTGCTCTGTTCTTGCAGGTGATTATAGCAGCGTTTGTACTGACAGTTTTCTTGTGGCTTAGATCAAAATAAATTTTGGGTTATGGCATTGGGAGAGTGACTATTTGGTTATCATAAATGATGGGTTATCATATATGATAAAAAGGAAGGAATGTTAATCCTAGTCAAATTGGGGAGGCCAGGACCCTAACATTGAGTAAAGGCTTCTGGGCTGCTAGGCCATTTGGTCAATTTAAAAGTGCTTTCTGTAGAAATGGGACAAGCTGCAGAGTGCTGCCAGTTTGTCTAGAGCCTAGATCAGAGCTGCAGGAAGAGAATGGGAACATCTGCAGACCCTGACAATTAGTTGCAAAATGCATAGAATGGATTCGATGAATGCAAACCAGACATACACATTGTAAATAATGTTGCAAAACCTTACTTTGCTGGATGTTGATTGGATTAAGTATTGAGCCTTGTCTGGTTTTCTTGCATATCAGGGCAAATGTTGCGATGTTCGTTTCCTCTGAGAAACACTGTTTCAATACACTGTATTATTGGGTTAGGGAAATGTCTATCATGTATGGGGTTAATCAATATCTGTAATTGGATTGTAAAGAGACCACCCCCATGTGGTTCGGCCCCTCAAGGTCCGGGGACCTATAAAAGTCCGCGGCCACAAGGTCCTGAGTCGATCTTCTGGGAGAGCGCTTAGGGCTGCGTGATCTTCTGGAGTGTCTCTGTTTGAGCGAGGCCAAGAGGGCTTGATCAGGCAGATACGAGGATCGAACCCGCAGTGGTTAGGCACAGTAGTGGTAACTATAATTGTTTTTTTTATCAAAAAAAACGTTTAATGCGCAAGAGCTTGACTCAGTGATTTTTGACTGAAAATAGACTGGGGGGAAGCTTAGAACAAGCAATTTACAGCTGGACTGCAAAATAACTGTGGAGGTCCCAGCCTCTAAAAGTCTCTGATATAAGGTAAACTGGGAGCAGAGCTATGCTTCCTAAATTTGTACCTTGCATATCTCATCGAAAATAGTGGTGTCTTGGGTCATTAATCTGACCTGAATTTGACTGCCAATACTTTGGTATGTCCTATTCCACCTGCCAGACACACGTAACAGAAGTGGTAGCAAATTGATATACAGTTGGGAGGAAGTAACCCTTGGAGTAACCTGGTGAGTAATTGCAGTATACTTAATTGATGGTGTGTGCTGGTGCTAAAAATAATAAATATTTGTCCTGGACGCTGCTGAGTTTCTTATGTTAATGGAGTTATATTAATCAATGCAGTTGGAGAATATTCTCTCAAGCCTCTGACTTGTGCCTTGTTGATGGTGGAAAGATTTTGGGGCATCAGTAAGTGACGCATTCACATGAGCAGAACGAGCCATTGAGTTGCTTCTGCAGCCAGGGTGTTTGTAGGCAGTCCATATGAGTCTTTTGGTCAATTGTAAGCCACAGGATATCAATAACAATGTTTTTGTGGAGAAAATACCATTAAGTGCTAATCACAGGTGGTTACATTCTTATTGGACCTGGTTTCTGTCAAAAACCGTTATGGCACTAATGTAATTACCAATTATCAGAATGTTGTATAGATTTTGCAGCATGCGAACTTAAGCTGCTTTATCTTATGATGAGATATAAATAGAATTAAACATCGTGTGCTCATCAGATGAAACAGCTAATTGTTGTTAAGGAACTCCTTATAGTTCTTGTTCGTTGAGACAAATATAAAGATAGTCAATAGTCTCTGTTCAGTGTTGTTTTATTAATGAAAATCATCAAATTACAGAAGCTGGAAATGTTCAGCAGGTTAGTTAGCAAGATAGTTAACATTTCAAATAAAAGACTGGCTTTCCCAACAGTTCTGATGAAGGGATTTTGACCAATATTTAAGCGCGCACACACACGCACGCACGCATGCACGCACGCGCGCGCACACACACACACACACACAAAATATTTACAAATCATCATTCAAATATTTAAGATAAAGAATAAAATCCGTTCTTTTGGAATTTATGTGGAAAAAAATGTAAATGAATCAACACAACCGTTTTTTTCAATTTGTTTCTTGACGCATGCACAAATGAAGCAGTTTTTGTGTTCTGGAAAACCATGTTATGGATATATTTTCATGAACACAACCCATCCCCTACCTCACCCCAGTCACATGGTGGTTCCCTGTAGTTCTTTTCACTGTTTTATGTCTGATTTTCTTTGTTACACATTTATTCTGTTAGTTTTAAAGTGGTGTCAAATATAAGGTTCTCCTACTATAACAACATTTTGTTTGGGAAAGAGCCTCGAATGAAGCTTCATTTGACAGCTTCTTCAGCGGAATATTTGTATTAACTGTGTGAAATAATCATGCTAACTTTACTTCTTACAGAGATGAGAAACCAGACTTTTTTAGGTTATGGATTATTAAGTGTCATAATTAGTCTCTTTTTGTCTTTAGGCAAAAGAGGCCATAAATGAAGCAGAACAAATTGACCCCGATAATATCTTCACACAGTTTAGTGTCTTCAAAATTGCCATTTTGGAAAATGATGTACCAAAAGGTATTTATTGCAAGAACTGAAAATGTTAGAAATACTGGGCAGGCCAATCAATTTACATGATGGAGAGAAATTGAGTTAATGTTTTAGATCTATGACCTTTTATTTCCGATTTCCAATATCTGTAGATTTTGCTTTTTGAAGGCATTTGTTTGAGTCTCAGACCCAACAGCACGGAACGGACCCTTTGGCGCAACTCATCTATGCCGACCAAATTGCTTAACTGAGCTAGTTCCACTTACTTGCTCCTGGCCCACATATCTCCAAACCTTTCCTATCCATGTACCTGTCTAAATGTCTTTTAATTATCACAACTGCACCTGCCTCTATCACTTCCTCTGGCAGCTTGTTCCATATGTGCAGCTCCCCCTTGTAGAAAAAAATGCCCCCATTTGTGAAGGCCAGTAAGCTGTTTGTCTTCATTACCGACCAAGATCCATCTGTATGTCACTGATCCTAAGCCCCCTGCCATCTACTGTATACTTCCCTTTTACATTTGACCTTCCTTGTGCAGAATAAATCCACTTCCTGATCAGGGATAGTATGATTCCTGACCCCTGACCCCCATTCAGCATCTGCCCGCCTGGGTTTCCCTTCCTGAGAAGCGACCGGCCGCTTCCCTCATTCTTTGCCTTAGATATAATCTAATTTGCCTTATGGACTATGCAAAGAAAAACACTTGTGCAAAACATTTAGTACTTTAAATAAATTTCATCTCGCACATCTACAAGCAACTTGTTTGTTGACCCACTGCATAGTGGTTGACCTACCTCAACATTACAAGTCAATTTATAGACTGAGAGTCTTACTTTATTAGAAAATTTAATGAGGGAGATAAGTTCGATTACGGAAGGGAAAGTGGGATGGGAGAACGATATGTGGATGGGAAGGGGAGAGGCATAAAATTAAATAAAAACATAAGGCAAGGAATCTATTTAATTGCCCACCCATACTAGAATAGTATAGTTTAGAGAATAAAGGCACAAAGTGCTGGAATATGTAGCATCGCTGGAGGACATTTTTACGCGATGTTTTGGATCAGGACCCTTCTTCAGCAAATGTTTAGGAAGAATTGCAAGGAAATGTGAAGGATGATGAATACACGACAATACAATTGTACTTTTACTTTTTGAGTGGAGTTACGTTAAATAATGTATGTATAAAATATAATAGAAATGTAAAATTTTTGCCAATTTAACCATATATCACTGCAGAAGGAAAATGTGTATTCTAAGTTAAATAATAGTTATTTCAGTGCAATGATAATAAAATATGACTGGAAAGATTAAAATATTGTGCTTCAGCTGTGCAGGCAATTAAAACAATAGGGAAACTTGCCGAAAAACCAGAAGGACATGAGGATAATATGCTAACCAGCGGAATCCCAGTGACTGATATTTTGAGTCTCGCTACACAAGTTGCTCTAGAGGTAATGAAGATTAATTTTGAAAGATCGGAATAACGAAAATAAATTAGATTTTCAAAAATAATTTGTCAGGAAGAAATGTTCTAAATTGTAAATGACTTCAGCAAACAAAGTGCACTGCATGTTAATGTAAACAGTACGCATTCCCAAATATATTTATGAAAAGTTAATTTCGTATTGTTACTACTGGGAAACTGGCATACTTTCCATATTTTGTACATTGTTCTGCATTAAACTTTACCATAACACAGTGATATAGATCTGTTTACATATATTTGATAGAACTGATTGATAGAAAGAAATACACGTTGAGTATGAGGGTAGATTTAATGGAGGTCTATAAAACTGAAGTTCTTTGGTGGAGCCAATAAAGAGGGAATGTTTCCATTCGTGGGAAAGCACATAGGTCATCAAGAAATCCAATAGGAAATTCAGAAGAAATGTCTCTCTGAAGAATGTAAGAATATGAAACTCAATACTACATGGAACAGTTGAAATGAATACATTTTGTTAAGAAAAGATTGGATGAGCATCTAATGATGGGGAATACAGGGTTACACTAATAAAATGAAATAACAAAAGCATACAAGAGAATGGCCAAGATCAGAATTTTCTCACCCTGCGCTCACTGACCATGGAAAACTTCGACCACTTCTCATACCTTGCGGCAAAGGCAAATGCCTATATTGAAATTCACTACTTCTTCAATGTGTCATCACAGCCTTAGGTTGAATGATGTAAAAGATATTTGAAAATCAAGACCTCAGACCTGACAAAAAAAAAAATCAGGATCTACCTGTAAAAATATAAACATATTGATGGTAAAAGAACACCAACCATTTAAAATAATATATACAAAAAGTATTAAAGCAACAATAAAACAGCAATAAAACAATGAGTTTTACACGTCCTTCTATGGTATGTCGGGATCTCCTGCCTATACTGGCTTGTCCTGGCTTATACAAGCCTATACGGGCTTGACCTGGAGAACTTGTGGGTCACGGCATCGTTCTGGAACCTGGCCCAAGGAGCGACCAGTGCGCTTGCTTGCAGCATGCAGTTGTATAATCAATAAGCCCCTGCTTCTTGATCTACAAACAACAGATGCCAGCTACATTTGAAATAAACAGCAAGCCACCCTCACACAGAAACAAAGTTATTTACAATATAAAGCTATTTACTGCATGAGGCATCAAGTCAATCCAAATCACCTTCTTTCATAAACAAATTGATCGTATCCCACTTCCTTATTACATGTAGTTATAGCCGCAGGCCTCACGTTCTCATTAATTATTTGTTTTCTACTAAACAAGCTTGCTCAGCCTGGTGTTATTAGCTGACAACTAACTCCATTTCAGTCACAGACATGTTTTAACCCAGCTAAGATGACAGGAGGAATGCAGCACCCATACAGCCCATCTACTTGCCCCATCAAGCACTTTCTTCCCAGCTTATGTCAAAGTCTGCTGATCTCACATTGACCCGATTAGCCACCTCAAAACCCAAAGACCAGGAGTGGAAGCTAGTCATCCTTAACCCTGAGGTACCGCCCAAGAAGAAAGGTCATTGATGTGTTGTCATTTCAAGAAAATATCTTCATCCTATTCAATACTTAGTTATTGTACAAAGGATGACCTGATGGGAATGGTGCTTAGAGATTGGCCTTAATGGCACTCTAAATGTTTGATAAATGGATTAAACAAGCTCTTACTTTACAAACATTGTGATTACCTGCTGTGCTTATTTTGAAATTCCATTAAAATACTAATTCCACAGTTCAGCAGACAGTACAGTCAGCTATTTTGAACACTTGAATGTTACTGGAAATTTTTAGGATATGAATAAGGATAAAAATTAATCTGGTTGCGTGCACTAAAATATATAAAGTAGAAAATTTGCGTTGAGCATCTTTTGAACCTGGTCCCAAGTGGAAATCAACTGTATTTCCAGGTTTCACCAGAGAACTAATTTCGATCCTTTAACGGTTTGCAGACAATTCCCAGTGAACATCCTTTTGCATAAATATTATTATCATCATTAAATACTATGTTAAAAGTATAATTAAAAAGCACAGTTTAAATGAGTATTATTAATAATGAATGTTCTGAATTAACTGATGTTTCTCTTTTGTAATTATCTAAATACATCGTGTGACGATTTAATATTTTACAATGTGATTAATGACACTTGTACTTGTTTATCTTTAGAATGACCAGGAGGATGTTGCCAGAAAAGCATTTGAGTATTTATGCGAATATTCCCAAGACAGCACTCAATTATTCACAGCTCTCAGGTACAGAACTAGCATTAATGTGGTTTGGTAAATAAGATATCCTGTTGGTCATTCAGATAAATCTAAAACTGAATTATCTTTGCAACTTTATCCTGGAATGCTACAAGTAAGAATTTAATTTTTGGTACATATGACAATTAAATACTTTTGACTTGACTATTGACACCTCAATTCAGAGTCTTGTGGCGGCCCCTGGTGGTAAGCCACGCGCAGTGCGAACCTTCCGCTCTGAGGGGGGTCACGTGTCTCGGTGACGGGAGGTGGAGGTCACGGGCTGGTCACGGGCTCCCCTGGGGAGTATTTATGGTGGGGATCGCGTGCGCACCTTTGTGGTTAGTAGGGAGTCGTTAGAATAGTATTAAAGAATCATTGGTTTGGACAAACTCCGTGTCCCGCCTCGTTCTTCGCCTGGCAGTCTCAACTAAATTTTATATATAACTTCCTTGCAATGTTCATTTTTGACTCGCTGCACACAGAGTGGACGGATGGGAAGTTATTTTAGGATTCAAATTGGCATCAGGGTAGTTCTGTCTAATTAGTTGTCCATGCTCTACTCATATCAGTACCTACAATGACAATATGATATTCACTTGAAGCTTCTGGGAGGTGGTTTCCGTCAGCTGCTGAAGCTTCAAGTGAATATTATATTGTCATACTACTATATTGTACCCATTCCTACACTGACCTTTCTGTCCTGGGTTCATTGCCAGAGTGAGGCCACACGCAAACGAGAGGAACAGATCTTATTTTCCTCTTGGGTAGTTTACGACCTAATGATATAAATATATCGTCCGATTTTAGATCATTAATCTACAAACACCCATCACCTCCCCTCTACACTTTTGTCCCCATCTCTTCCGTGTGCCCACCTAGATGCACACGGATTTCCCTTTCCAATCCCTCTACCCCTCCCCCCCCCATTCCCTTCCACCTATATTCCATCCGCTGGCTTCACAATTTGTGCCTCTTCTTTCCTTATCCCTCGTCTCACTTTTTGTATTTTCATCTCTGGCCATTGTCCAACCATTTGCCAATCAACCACCTGCAGTTCCTTGTGTCTACATCTTCTGTGGTATAACAGTTTTTGATTATTCCTGGATCAATTGTTCTCACAATGAGATACTTTACTTAAAGTGGTGCTTTTTAATGTAAGATTCTTAATGGAGAATCCAGACTATGATCCATGCCCACAAGTTTGAGCGCCACATACCCCTTCTCCAACCCCCAACCACCTAGTCTTTGATCTCCAGTCACCACCAATCACCACAGGCTCCAATCCCCACTCTTTTTTTTACTCTCATCTCTAGGTGCATCTGAGATCCTAATCACCAGACCTCTCTTTCTCCCAGGACCCAACATCAGCTCTGCATTCATCATAGTTTCCTTTGTGTGTATTCCACAGCATGCAAAGGCAAACTTGCAATCAGTGATAATTCACTTTTAGTGCCATAGATGTTGAATACCACTGAATTTTGCAGCTGTGGCTCTTGATAACAAGTTATTGGCGCCACGGCTAGTAATCTTGTGGAGAGCTCTTCAGGGTGCATATGAATTTCTAGGCATTATATATTAATGCCTGCAGATGAAAGAACATAGGTGAAGAAAACCGCTTAGTTCCTCAAGCTTATTCCAGTATTCAGTAAGATCCTTTCTGATTTAAAGTTGACCTGATCTCCTTTCCTTCCTGTTCCCCATAAACTCTAAAGACCGAAACTCTTGTCCATTTCAGCCTTGAATATATTTAGTGTTTCAGCTACTCTGTGATAGAGAATTCCAAAGTTTCATGATCTTCTGAGATAAGAAATCCTTGCTGTTAAATGGCTGAACCTTATTCCAAGTTGTAAGAACATTGTTTTCTGAGTTTTTGAACAGTTTTTTATATGGAGAAATTCTGAAGAAATGTTTCCACAATTTGTTTTAAGCAGAAGTTTAATTCGCCTTGTGCCTTCTATTTCGGACACTGATGTTAAAAACGTAAGGTAATTTCCTTATCTTTATTCTGATAGTAGCTTTGTTCCAGTGATTTTGTTTCTCTTTAAGAGCTGTGTTAAAGATGGTTGCAATTTTACTGATTTGGGTGAACACAGCTTTGAATGCTTACCACTGAAGGACAACATTGTTTTGAATTTTGAGCCACTGAGACCTTAATGTAGTGTTATTGAGATCATTTTGCAACACTTTATTTTCAGTAACCAAAATTAAAAAGTACAGTTGCCTCACTTTTTATTGAGGCTTTCCACCTGAGGGCACTGTTCAGCAAGATTCAGCAATACCTGTTAATAATGTGCTCATTGGTGAAAGATATTGATTTTCTTCATGCTGGCTCCCATAAATTTATGCATCAGTAGAAATTTGAATCTAGATTTATTTTTTTCATTGTTGATCTCACCACCAACATTTTTGCCAGTAACAACTAAAGCAAACATCTGAAGGCAAATCTTGAAAATCTTTAATTATTCAAGCATACTTGTATTCTAACCTTGGGTGCCAGCATTGTGGCAAAGTGTCTGGGATTCTTGCACTCTTTCTGGTGTTGTCGATGTGTCGGTAGGCATTTGGATTTGACCAAATTTTAAAGGGTGTCTTAATTATTAAGGTCCACAACAGGTCAACGGAGGATGCAATCTTGCTGGCTTTCTGCTCTGCATTGGACCACTTGGACAATATAAACACATACATCAGGCTGTTGTTCATTGACTACAGTTTAGCGTTCAACATCATCACCTCTCTAACTGGATTCTCGACTTCCTCATCAACAGAACATGATCAGTACGAATTTGCAGCAACACTTCTTCCTCGATAACCATCAGCACAGGAGCACCTCAAAGCTGTGTGCTCAGCACCCTGCTTTACTCGCTCTTTATTCATGACTGTGGCCGGACATATTGCCAACTAATCGTCTTCAAATTTGCTGATGACACCACCTTTGTTGGATGAATTATGAATGTGTAGGATCTACTGAATCCCACGACAGAAAGCAAAGAACAAATAACACTTAGCTGAGCCAGACATCTTGTGTCACGTTTATTCCAGAAGCACCTTTTACCTACATTCTCATCAATCATAACCCGTGTGCAGATAAGGCCATTAGTGCGTCTGACCTTGGAGTTGTTATTGAGCTCTTGTGCTGGACCTTCTCGTGAGGCTGCTGGCGAGTTGCCAGCGGTGACAGGCTGTATGCAAAACCAACGTGGGCATAAAGGCGCCACAGCTCCCCCCTCAGCCACCGAGTCATACAAGGTGGCGACTACCTGGCTTTGTCCTGCCCCTGGAATTTGTCATCAGCGGTGACGTATGCAAAACCAACGTGGGTGGGAAGGCGCTGCAGATGTTTACAAGTCAGAGTATAGGAGGGAGATCGATCGACTGACGGAATGGTGCCATAACAACAACCTTGCTCTTAACGTCGGTAAAACCAGGGCACTGATTGCTGACTTTAGAAAAGGGAGGCTGAAGATCCAAACACCTGCCTTCAGTGGTGGTGAGAGCCAAAAACTTCAAATTCCTGGTCGTGCATATCTCTGAAGATCTGTCCTGGACCCAGCACATTGATGTAATCATAAGGAGAGCCCATCAATGCCTCTGGCATGTCGACAAATACTCTCTAGAACTTCTATAGGTGTACAGTGGAAAGCATATTGACTGGTTGCATCATGGCCCGGTTCGGCAACTCGAATGCCAGGAATCGAAGAAGATTGCAAGAAATGGTGAACTCTGCCCAGTCTATCATGGGTACTGACCTCCCCACCATCAAAGGGATCTACAGGAGTCGCTGCATCAAAAAGGCAGCCTGCATTATCCACTGGGACCCACACCACCCTGGCCAGGTTTAGAAGCAGCTTCTTCCTAACAACCATTAGGCTATTGAACACGACAACCTCCAAATAAATTCCCAACTACATAGACTTGGGGGACATTGTTTTTGTCTTTGCGCTATTACTATTGGGTTTTTTGTCTACTGAACTTTTTTGTTGTTATGGTGTTTACGGAGTACTATGTTTACATATCTGTTGTGCTTCTGCAAGTAAGAATTTAATTGCTCAGTTCGGGTCTGATGACAGTAAAACATTCTTGACTCCCTTCTCTCTTATTCGGAAGGTCCTGGTCTTCTTGGTTCTTCTGGTCTTCCCACCACAGTTCATTGACAAAATCACTCACCCAGCATATATGAATAACCAACAGATGTTTATAGGTTTCTCTTTAACAGTTCTGTCTCTGAAAATATATTTCCCATGTACTCTTTATTACTAATAGATATAGATTTCCAAATCAGGATGTGGTATGAGTTGGAGGAGAGTCTACAGGTGGAGATGGTGTTCCCATGTGCTAGTTGACGTTGTCCTCCTCAATAGTAGAGTTTGTGGGTCTGAATTGGAGTAATCTAGGCAAGTAACTGCAATATATATTGCAGATGATACACATTGTAGTCAGTTGGTAAACACTAGTGGTGGAGGGAATGAATGCCGATTCCAAGGAAATGGTTTCATTTGTCCTGGAAGCTATTGTCCATCCAATCCAGGCAAATGGAAAATATTTCATTGTGCTCTTAATTTATGTCTTGTCGATGGTGGAAAGTGTTTGGAGTGCCACTAGCTGTAGTCTTCGACCAGCTTTTGTAACCATTGTATTTTTGTAATCTGGAACAGTCAGTTTCTAGTCAAGGATGTTGAGGTAGAGATTCACCTTTGTTGAATGTTAAGAGTAGGTGGTTAGACTCTTTCTTCTCGGACATGGTCATGGCCCAACAATTCTGTGGCACAAATGTTACACCAGCTATCACACCATTTAATCATGTATTGTCTTTCCGCTGACTGGTTAGCACGCACCAAATGCTTTTCACTGTACCTCGGCACACATGACAATAAAAAAAACTAAACTAATGATAGACACAAAATGCTGGAGTAACTCAGCAGGATAGGCAGAAAATCTGGAGAGAAGGAATGGGTGACATCTTGACCCACAATGTCACCCATTCCTTCTCTCCAGAGATGCTGCCTGTCCCGCTGAGTTACTCCAGCATTTTGTGTATCTTCTGTGTAAACCAGCATCTGCAGTTCCTTCCTAAATTAAACTAATGTTGGCTGAGTCTTGCAGCATGCTGGCATGGATGGTTTCAGGATTGCTGAGTTTCAAGTGGAATTAAACATTTTGCAAACATCAACAAACATCCATATTTCTGACATTATGGAAAGAAGGCCTTTGATAAAGCAGCTAAAAGTGGTTGGGCCTAGGACATTACCCTGAGAACGTCCATTCAATGATAGCCTGGACTGAGATAATCGACTCCTATAACCATAATCAGCTTTCTTTCTGCAGGGTATGACTTCAACTATTGGTGTATTTTCCCCTGATGTCCAATGATTTCAGTTTTCCCAGTGCTCCTTGACACCACACTTGATCAAGTGCTGCTTTAATGCCAAATACAGTCACTCGCACTATACCTCTGGAATTCAACACCACTTGATAAGGAGTTTATTGGTGAATGAATGCCACCTGATAGCACAGTTGACAGCGCATTCCATTACTGGTATTGGGGACAGACTGCCTTTTTTCAACAGGATGTACCTAGAAATGTTTCCATAATGTTAGGTAGAATGATCTGTACTGTAACAACTGGATAGAGGCACAACTAGTTCCAGAGAGCAGATCATCGGTAATGCAGCTGGTTTGTGGTCTGGTGCAGTTGTTTATGCTATGCCCAATTCTCGGACATTCCTTTGTGTACTCAAAGAATTATTTACACCTGCCTGCAAATCACTGTGCTACATGCCCTGGTTGGTTCATCTTGATATATTGGATGTAGCTAGGAATTATAATGTGGTGTCTGGCACATAGTCATTCTCAAATAATCATTATTTATTTCTCAATTAACTGCTGCTTACACAGTCCTTGGAACTGCATTTTGAATTTGGAAACCAATCCCCAAGTGTTTGTGAGGAGCAAATTTTCATTGTCCATTTTTGGTGCCTAGGTCAATGTCAGGCAGTCCATCTGGTTTTATTCTTTCTGTTTTTATCCCGTTGTCATGATGCAACTTGTTCAGTGTTTGTGGGAATTTAAGAGTCAATAACATAGGGTTTGACTATGTAAAGATGGCAGATTTCTTCCCCAAAAGGACATTGGAGAACCAAGTGTGCTTTTGTGACAATCCAATGGTTTTTGTAATGATCTTTACTAAGACCAGTTGTTCCAATTTAGATTATCAACTGAATTTAAATTTCACAGCTACCATTATATAAGTTGCTGTTTTGCCAAATACCTGCACTAAGATCAATGACATCAGCAGTGAACATTGCAAAAGATTCTTGGTTGTTGGTTCTGTGATTTTTTTTTTAAAGGTGAATAATATTTTATGGGTTTTTGGCCCAAAGATCTGGTAGTGGTAAACTGTCTATGAAGGATACTTCGTAGGAGTTAGAAATCTAACAACATATTTCAACATCTGGAATGATTGAAAGAGAGATCCTTGAATTTACTAATACATTGGAGGAAGATCTTAGGACTGAAAATTTTGAGTTCAGGAGAACTGGGAGCGCCATTAGAGTGCAGCAAAACAATGAGGCGAGCCCTCTTAATCTGAGAATTTGGAGGACTGAAGATAGGTTAAGATCTACATGAGTACGTAATTACTAAATATTATATCAATCATAACTCAAAATAGGACTTATTTACAAAGAAGTCACATAGGAGTAACGATGTCTGATTTTTGTTCTCCTCTACAAAAATGAATATTCCTGATGTGGCAAGCATGTGTTAAAATTACACAATAAAAGCATAGGATCATTAGAATTATGAGCAGAAGTAGACCATCTGGCTCTTTGAGCTTCCTGTGCCTTTCATCATGGCCATGCATATCTCAGTACCGTTTTCCTGTGCACACTGTTTCATAAATCGTAATTCCTTTTAAATCTAGAAATCTATTCATCTTTGTTTTGAGTGAACTCAAAGACTCAGGGCCACAGGGTAGAGAGGTTGAAGGGTCACCTTCCTGTAAGTAAAATGTTCTGCACCACAGTTAATAGCCGACTTCTGATTGTGAGACACTGACTCCTGGTTCTTGACTTCTCAGCCAAGGAAGCATCTTTCTTGTGTCCACCTTGTTGAGCTATGTAAGAATTTGGTAGGTTTTAACAAAATCTCCTCTCATTGTTCTAAATTTGAGTTGTAGGCCTCGTCTTAATCGCTCCTCACACAGGAAACTTGCCTTTCTGGAAACCACTCTGGTAAACCCTACCCTGAAAATGTTTTGGGGGTAAAAAATAATTTCTAACTTATTTTAAACTAGCAGCACCTAACCATGAATAATTATTTACTTTGGCAGATATGAGCGACTGGATTCTCTGTTAACATATTTGAAGACTGGTAGGCACAATAATATCATTTGTGTTCAGAGGTTATTACAGTGGTATTGTAACTTCTCAGCCATTTAAATTATATTATTAAAGTTCTTAATTTATTCATCAATATTAAAAAAGTGAACATAGCTCTTTATAACAAAAAACAGAATTGATTTTATAATAAAGGCTGTCAGCTGTTAAATGGCCAATATTGGACAATATAATTTCAATATTATTCCAACAGGCAGTTCTTGGGGTTTTTTGTGGGGTGTTTTTAACTTTTGTTAAGTTGGTAGTACCTTTTTTCCTATCTGACAGTTGAGGGCACAAGCCTGAAATAAGTAATATGCAGTATTAAGGGAGTGCTACATTGTAGAAAAAATTGTTGAATGAGACTTTAAACAAGGGGTCAGTGACCTTTTAGATGGTATAAAAGGTGGTACCATTTGGAGATAAAAATTCTGATATATACTCTGGAAATGTGTGTAGACAATAGACAGGAGACGGCCAATCGGCCCTATGAGCCATTACCGCCATTCAATGTAATCATGGCTGATCATCCCAAATCAGTACCACGTTCCTGCCATCTCCCCATATCCCCTGACTCCGCTATCTTTTAGAGCCCTATCTAGCTCTCTCTTGAAAGTATCCAGAGAACCGACCTCCACCGCCCTCTGAGGCAGAGAATTCCACAGACACACAACTCTCTGTGTGAAAAAGTGTTTCCTCGTCTCCTTTCTAAATGGCTTCCCCTGGTATGGAACAACTCATCCTGGGCGCAGATGCGGCGTAGACAGAGGAATTGGGAGTCTCCTTCTTGCGTATGGCGTGCACAGCCTAATGTTGTAGGTCAAGGGTAAACATCCAGGCCAAGACAGTATCAGTTGCTGGGTGGATGGCTTTGAAGCCACCAGGGAAAAGCTTCAGTGAGCAGTCGTTCATGATGTGTGGGACGGTCTGGTCTGGATGTCCGCAGTCGCAAGCAGGGCTGTCTGTCATCCCCCATTTGTGCAGGTGATGGGCTGTTCTTGCATGGAGGGTGCAGATTCTGTTCAGGGTTAGCCATTGCTTGCGATGGAGGTCAAATCCCGGTGGTTTCACTGTGACGATCTCTCCGTTGTTGGTGTTGCCATCTTTCCAGGCTCTGCGCCACTCAGTCTTATTGTCAAAGTCTTCCAGGGATTTGACTGAAGACCAGAAGGGTTTGTGGGACTTCAGGCGCATGTTGGGCAGATTGTTCAAGTCAGCATGGATGGGAAGGTCAGGGTTAGCCTCGATGATGCACCAATCTTTCAACATCCTCTCCCTTCTGCTTATGCTGGGAGGGGCGATATGAGAGAGGACAGGGAGCCACTGCAAAGGTGTTGACTTAAGCGTCCCTGTAATGACCCGCATTGCAGAGTTAAGGACAGTGTCAACTCGTTTGGG
The DNA here is from genome assembly GCA_038087875.1 of Malacoraja senta. NCBI lineage: Eukaryota > Metazoa > Chordata > Chondrichthyes > Rajiformes > Rajidae > Malacoraja > Malacoraja senta. The sequence continues at coordinate 18,101,583 of CM075983.1, read as the reverse complement.
GTGGCAGCTATTAGCCCAAGCTGTTGAGCAAAACTCGGCGTTGAGTAGACTAGGGCCTAGCTTGCGGTTCAGAGGGTGTGTGCATTGGACCCCAGCTGTTGCCTGCAAGTTTCCTGATGATGTTGACCCTTGCTTTCAGTTTATCAGCCACCATCTTCAGGTGTTCACGATAGGTGAGGGTGCGATCCAAGGTGACTCCGAGGTACTTGGGGAATTCTTCATTCTTCACGGGCTTACCACAAAAGAAAATTCGGAGCTTTGCATTGGCGAGCCGCTTGCTGAGGTGAAAGGCAGTGACAGTTGTCTTCGATGGGTTGGGGCGATGTCACCAGAAGGTGAAGTACTCCTCCATCCCCTTCAAGTCTTGGGTTAGCAATCTGCTGATATCCTCAAAGGCAGTTACCTGGTAGGCAAGGGCAAGGTCATCTGCATATGCAAACTTCCTGGACGAGGTAGTTGGCGTGTCACTCACATAAATGTTGAAGAGTAGGGGAGCTAGGACAGAGCCCTGGGGGAGACCATCATTCAGGGTCCTGACAGAGGTGGTCTGGTTCCCAAGCAAGAGCCTAAATCTATGGTGGCTGAGGATGGATGAGAGGGCATGCATAGTGGTTTGGCACTTCAAGATTCTGGAAACTTTTAGCAACAGACCATGTCGCCACATGGTGTCATAAACTGATGACAGATCGATGAGAGCAACGCCAGTTTTCAGGGCACGTTGAAAGGTAGCCTCTATATTGGTCGTGAGGGCAAGGACTTGATCTGCGCAGCCTCTATCAGGTCTAAAGCCAGCTTGCTCTTTGGGAAGAACAGGTTCTACCAATGGTGAAATATGGCAAGCAGGTGGCGCTCAAACAGCTTGTAGGATGTACATAAGAGGGAGATGGGTCGGTAACTAGCTGGATCATCAGCAGAATTCCCAGGCTTGAGGATGGCGATGACTTTAGACTCTCTCCAGGCCTTAGAGATAAATCCACTACAGTGGACATGAGTGAAAAAAGCAGACAGCCAGTTGCGTCAATGGGGGCCAAGGTTCTTCAGAAATTCCGGGTAGATCCCATCAATTCCTGCTGCTTTCCCAGCTTTAGTAGAGGACAGACCTTTGTCTACATCAACTGGAGTGTATGGATTAGAAAGGGGGCCTGAGAATGGTGAAGAAGAGATGGACTTTGTCAGGCTCCGTCTCACTTCTTGTCGGGCTTCTTTGGAAGTGGAGACCTTCGAGTTTGCCAGCAGGTGAGAGGCTACAGCATTTGCTGACACCTTGGGGGTATTGTACCGGGCAGGAGCAGCAGAACCAAGATGACGATTATGTGCTCATTCAACATGGGAAAGCTTCCTGGACACTCAGAACAGTTTGAACAGCCATTGGGTCTCTGCTTCCAGACAGATCAGCTGTCAGAACTATCTTTGGAATTCATAAACATTCAGCAATACTTGAAACCTATTGGAAAAATAGTAATTACAAAATGAAGTTGTGTTCAATGATGTAACTTTTTTTGGCGGTCGCTTGGGATTCAGGGTGACTTACTTTTATTCCAATTTTGTAGGTTCTGAGGTGGTCCAGGAACCACAGTCTCTTCTGCTGATGGAGCATATTGCGGCTGATAATCAGCTATGCTGTTCCCAAAGCTGTTCTCTGTGCCATTCCAAATATTGCTGCTCCACTTTAAAGTCACGGGTTTTCCAGGAGCTACTGGGAACGTTGCATTTCTTTCGTGAGGCTTTGAGCACATTCATGAATCTTTCCCTTTGTCTACGTAAATGATCTCCTCCAACGATGAAGTTTGAAATTGATCACTCATGTCCCCTGACTCTCAGTCTGAAGAAGGGTCTCGACCTGAAACATCACCTAGTCCTTTTCTCCAGAGATGCTGTCTGACCCGCTGAGTTACTTCAGCTTTTTGTGTCGATCGCTTGTTTTAGTAGTCTGGTGTCGGATTTACAACCTGACCTGAAACGACCTGAAACATATAGGAGGACAAAATTCACTGTTATCTAGTAGACTATCAGTTTTGTGGCTAATGTGTGAGGTCTTATCCCTCAAATACCATTTTTCTCAATAACCCACAAGCTGTGTTGGTGCACTGAAGGTGATGGTGAATTCGATCATAGATGTCTGTCTTTACCTTGTGGTTTGCCAGAGACACACAATAAATTATGTTTTCCAGGGACACATTTAAAATATTTCAAAACATACACAGTAAAGCTCAATTTAAAACATTGAAAATAACTTAAATAATTGCCTAACCCCCATTTATCATTTTCTTGACAATTGGTAATACTATAATGTTATTTAATATTTACTTCTGTTTATTATAGCTCATAAGAAACTGATAAGTCAGTTAGCTGAAGGGAGGATGAGTGTTGAGCTGAAAAGTAGTGAAGCCAATTGGTTCCGAAAGATAGGTGAGAATGTACTGCTGAATATTAAACATGTACCTTCAAATATTGCTGAAATATCAATGTCTAAGGCTATCTTTCTCACACTTCCTGCATCCTTTGATACTTTAACTGCTTTTCTTTTCCAGTGAATCTCCTATCTTTTAGAGATAACCAGTAAATCTTACTGGGTCCAGATTCTTATTTTTATACGCAGTGGCAAATTACCTCAATGCATATTAGTACCAATCACCTTTTTAAAAAAACACTTGGGTGAATGCAAAGGAAACTAAATTCCCGTTTTATTGCCAGAGTTAAAGATGTGCAAATGCCACTGATGTACTTACAACTGCACATTCACTTTAATAGAACTGTATGGGTTGGATGTGGATTTATCTGTTAAGCATTGCTGACCAAAGCTGAATATTTTCCCACTGCATTTTAAAATTCAACATTTAAATGTACTGTAATTCTACCCCACACCCGCATAAAATTTGTCTGTGAAGCGCATATTGTGTCCATGCATTCAGGAACAAAGGATTTATTGTTGGAATGTTTTCAGACAAAGGGGCCGCAATCCTATTCCAGAAACAATAAATGATTATGGTAATGGGAAGAGGTGATAGACATGTCAAGTCAAGTCAAGTCACATTTATTTATATAGCACATTTAAAAAACAACTCTCGTTGGCCAAAGTGCTTTACATTTGTTATAAGAATAACATAAACAAAACAAACTACATACATATATACATGTAGCCCTCACTCAGAGGACGTTAGGAAAGGCTTGGGAGTATAGATAAGTCTTTAGTCTTGACTTAAAAGAGTCGATGGAGGGGGCAGTTCTGATGGTAAAGGGGATGCTGTTCCGCAGTCTAGGGGCTGCAACCGCAAAGGCGCCTGAGCTTATGCCTAGACCGTGGGATATTCAGCAACCCAAAGTCGGCCGATCTGAGGGGCCTGGAGGTGGAGTGGTGGGTGAGAAGACTTTTTATGTAGGTGGGGGCAAGCCCATTGAGGGCTTTGTAGACATGGAGGAGGATCTTGAAGTTTATACGGAACCGCACAGGGAGCCAGTGGAGAGAGGCCAGGATCGGGGTGATGTGGTCCCTTTTTCGGGTGCCCGTCAGCAGTCTCGCTGCGGCGTTTTGGACCAGTTGCAGGCGGGACAGGGAAGATTGGCTGATGCCAGTGTAAAGGGAGTTGCAGTAATCTAGGCGGGAGGAGATGAATGTGTGGATGATACATACATAGATACATGGAAAATAGGTGCATTCGGCCCTTCGAGCCTTCACCGCCATTCAATATGATCATGGCTGATCATCCAACTCAGTATCCCGTACCTGCCTTCTCTCCATACCCCCTGATCCCTTTAGCCACAAGGGCCACATCTAACTCCCTCTTAAATATAGCCAATGAACTGGCCTCAACTACCCTCTGTGGCAGAGAGTTCCAGAGATTCACCACTCTCTGTGTGAAAACGTTTTTTCTCATCTCGGTCTTTCTTAAGCTGTGACCCCTTGTCCTGGACTTCCCCAACATCGGGAACAATCTTCCTGCATCTAGCCTGTCCAACCCCATAAGAATTTTGTAACTTTCTATAAGATCCCCTCTCAATCTCCTAAATTCTAGCGAGTATAAGCCGAGTCTATCCAGTCTTTCTTCATATGAAAGTCCTGACATCCTAGGAATCAGTCTGGTGAACCTTCTCTGCACTCCCTCTATGGCTATAATGTCCTTCCTCAGATTTGGAGACCAAAACTGTATGCAATACTCCAGGTGTGGTCTCACCAAGACCCTGTACAACTGCAGTAGAACCTCCCTGCTCCTATACTCAAATCCTTTTGCTATGAAAGCTAACATACCATTCGCTTTCTTCACTGCCTGCTGCACCTGCATGCCTACTTTCAATGACTGGTGTACCATGACACCCAGGTCTCGCTGCATCTCCCCTTTTCCTAATCGGCCACCATTTAGATAATAGTCTGCTTTCCTGTTTTTGCCACCAAAGTGGATAACCTCACATTTATCCACATTATACTGCATCTGCCAAACATTTGCCCACTCACCCAGCCTATCCAAGTCACCTTACAGTCTCCTAGCATCCTCCTCACAGCTAACACTGCCCCCCAGCTTAGTGTCATCCGCAAACTTGGAGATGTTGCCTTCAATTCCCTCATCCAGATCATTAATATAAATTGTAAATAGCTGGGGTCCCAGCATTGAGCCTTGCGGTACCCCACTAGTCACTGCCTGCCATTGTGAAAAGGACCCGTTTACTCCTACTCTTTGCTTCCTGTTTGCCAGCCAGTTCTCTATCCACATCAATACTGAACCCCCAATACCGTGTGCTTTAAGTTTGTATATTAATCTCTTATGTGGGACCTTGTCGAAAGCCTTCTGAAAGTCCAGATACAACACATCCACTGGTTCTCCCCTATCCACTCTACTAGTTACATCCTCGAAAAATTCTATAAGAATCGTCAGACATGATTTACCTTTCGTAAATCCATGCTGACTTTGTCCAATGATTTCACCACTTTCCAAATGTGCTGCTATCCCATCTTTAATAACTGACTCTAGCAGTTTCCCCACTACCGATGTTAGACTAACTGGTCTGTAATTCCCCGTTTTCTCTCTCCCTCCCTTCTTAAAAAGTGGGGTTACGTTTGCTACCCTCCAATCCTCAGGAACTACTCCAGAATCTAAAGAGTTTTGAAAAATTATCATTAATGCATCCACTATTTCTGGAGCTACTTCCTTAAGTACTCTGGGATGCAGCCTATCTGGCCCTGGTGATTTATCGGCCTTTAATCCATTCAATTTACCCAACACCACTTCCTGACTAACCTGGATTTCACTCTGTTCCTCCATCTCCTTTGACCCGCGGTCCCCTGCTATTTCCGGCAGATTATTTATGTCTTCCTTAGTGAAGACGGAACCAAAGTAGTTATTCAATTGGTCCACCATATCCTTGTTCCCCATGATCAATTCACCTGTTTCTGACTGCAAGGGACCTACATTTGTTTTAACTAATCTCTTTCTCTTCACATATCTATAAAAACGTTTGCTGTCAGTTATTATGTTCCCTGCCAGTTTTCTTTCATAATCTATTTTCCCTTTCCTAATTAAGCCCTTTGTCCTCCTCTGCTGGTCTCTGAATTTCTCCCAGTCCTCTGGTATGCTGCTTTTTCTGGCTAATTTGTACGCATAATCTTTTGCTTTGATACTATCCCTGATTTCCCTTGTTATCCACGGATGCACTACCTTCCCTGATTTATTCTTTTGCCAAACTGGGATGAACAATTTTTGTAGTTCATCCATGCAGTCTTTAAATGCCTTCCATTGCATATCCACCGTCTACCCTTTTAGAACTAATTGCCAGTCAATCTTGGCCAATTCACGTCTCATACCCTCAAAGTTACCTTTTTTAAGTTCAGAACCATTGTTTCTGAATTAACAATGTCACTCTCCATCCTAATGAAGAACTCAACCATATTATGGTCACTCTTGCCCAAGGGGGCACGCACAACAAGACTGCTAACTTACCCTTCCTCATACCCAGTCTAGAATAGCCAGCTCTCTCGTTGGTTCCTCTACATGTTGGTTTAGATAACTATCCCGCATACATTCCAAGAAATCCTCTTCCTCAGCACCCCTGCCAATTTGATTCACCTAATCTATATGTAGATTGAAATCACCCATTATAACTGTTTTGCCTTTGTTGCACGCATTTCTAATTTCCTGTTTGATGCCATCCCCAACTTCACTACTACTGCTAGGTGGCCTGTACACAACACCCACCAGCGTTTTCTGCCCCTTAGTGTTTCGCAGCTCTACCCATACCGATTCCACATCCTCCAAGCTAATGTCCTTCCTTTCCACTGCGTTAATCTCCTCTCTAACCAGCAACGCTACCCCACCTCCTTTTCCTTTCTCTCTATCCCTCCTGAATATTGAATATCCCTGGATGTTCAGCTCCCAGCCTTGGTCACCCTGGAGCCATGTCTCCGTGATCCCAACATAATCATTAATAGCTATCTGCACGTTCAACTCATCCACCTTATTACGAATGCTCCTTGCATTGAGACACAAAGCCTTCAGGCTTGTTTTTACAAAGCTCTTACCCCTTTTACAATTATGTTGAAAAGTGGCCCTTTTTGATTTTTGTCCTGGATTTGTCTGCCTGCCACTTTTACTTTTCACCTTGTTTACACCCCTCTGTTTCTCTGCTCACCCATTTAAGAACCACACCACCTCTTATTCTCTGTTTATTATTGTTTTCTTCTTTCCCCCCTACATGTTGGGTCTGAGTGCTTTCCTTCTCTGCCTCCTGCCTCACACACTGTCTAATAGCTTTCTCTATTTGAGTCCCTCCCCCCAACCGTACTAGTTTAAAGTCTCCCCAATGGCCTTTGCAAATCTCCCCGCCAGGATATTGGCCCCCCTCAGGTTCAAGTGCAGCCCATCCTTTTTGTACAGGTCGCACCTTCCACAAAAGAGGTCCCAATGATCCAGAAATTTGAATCCCTGCCCTCTGCACCAGTCCTTCAGCCACGCATTTATCCTCCACCTCGCTCCATTCCTACTCTCACTGTCGCGTGGCACAGGCAGTAATCCCGAGATTGTTACCTTTACTGTCCTTCTCCTTAACTCCCCTCCTAACTCCCTAAATTCTCCTTTCAGGACCTCTTCTCTTTTTTTACCTATGTCATTGGTACCTCGGGCTCCTCTCCCTCCCCTTTCAGGATATCTTGGACACGTTGAGACACATCACAGACCCTGGCACCAGGGAGGCAAACTACCATCCGGGTCTCCCGACTGCGTCCACAGAATCGCCTGTCTGACCCCCTAACTATAGAGTCCCCTATTACTAATGCCCTCCTCTTCTTTTCCTTACCCTTCTGAACAACAGGACCGGTCTCTGTACCGGAGGCCCGGCCGCTGTCGCTACCCCCAGGTAGGCAGTCCCCCCCAACAGTACTCAAACAGGAGTACTTATTGTCAAGGTGTACAGCCACCGGGGTACTCTCTAGTCCCTGCCTGTGCCCCTTGCCTCTCCCAACCGTGACCCACTTGCCTGCCTCCTGTGGTCTTGGAGTGACCACCTCCCTGTAACTCCTCTCAATGACTTCCTCGCTCTCCCTGACCAGACGGAGGTCATCGAGCTGCTGCTCCAGGTTCCTAATACGGTCCCTTAGGAGCTCCATCTCGATGCACCTGGCGCAGATGTGGACGTCTGTAAGGCTGTCAGATTCCTTGATCTCCCACATCTGACATCCAGAACAACATCTATCTACATCCAGAACAACATACATCTAATTGAATTTAAAAAAAAGAAAGCTGGATAAATGACACGTATAATTTTTGTAGCCAATCATGCCTAATTCATTATTCTAAATTTCAACACTATATAACGTTATAGAAGAAAACCAAAATATTCTACATTTTAATTCTATAAAATTACACTTCTGTGAATCAAAAAGCAAGTAAAAACTTAATGTAAATATGTTTATTAAGGTTCAGACATGAATTCATGTTATAACATACAACAGTTTTTGTATACATTCAGATTTTGTGCCCTTAGAGCTATTGGCAATGCTGCTAATTGAGTAGATCACTTTGTATGGAATAGAAACAGCATAAGCGGAAAGAATTTTGGAATAAATGAAACATTAAAAAATTTGAACATTAATCCATTAAATTATCAGTTAGTTTTTATTACAGTAACCTAAAACAATTTTTTTTTTTTAAAGTATTACAGATATAATCAATGTATTTTATTTCTATAAGCATGGAATTCAGCACTGCAGTGCGAAGATTGCCCAGCAAGAATGAGGGAATTTTTCACTCTTTCTTATCAGGTGTGTATTAACCTGGTCATGAGCAATTTGTAATGTTCCTTTCAAGCAATGTATGAATTTTCCTATTACTCTATATAAATAATGTATCTGACTTTATAAAATGAGTTATGGCATTTGAGAAGTGTATCTTTTTTTTTGTTTTTAAATATTAATTTAATGGGATGTGGATTTCATTGGTAAAATGCTATCATTTGTATCTATCCCCAATCATCAAAAAGAGTAATTTCTAGATATGTGAACAACAAGCTACCTTCACTGTACAGGGAGCTCCTCAATTGGTGCAGTTTGTAACTTTAATGCTGCAGATATCACTTTACAGGGCAGGTCCATTGATTGCAAGGGAATCATGTTTTATATACCCGAGAACCTGGGTCAAGGGGTGAAGCCAAAATCTTCTCAATCAAGATGAAAGCTGAACTAAATCGATTAAAAGTTGTAATCACTTCAGCCCTTTTGACTTTCATTCATGAGAGGATGCATATGTATCTGGAAATAAATAATTGTTTCTCCGAGTTGCAACTAATACATAATGGGCTGAATCAACCTGGCTCTGCCCCTTGTTTAGATTTACTGTCTGCAGCCCTGCCTGCCTAAACACCCCTGATCCAGATGTTGGTGAGATATACTCCCAGAGTTGAGTGGCAAGGAATAGAATGACTTCATTGGCAATTAGGGCCATCAGGCAGATACCACTGAGGCCCTATCCGCAGAATATATGACAGCTTGACAGCAGGCAAGGCTGGGGTAACGGCATTGATTCTGTCAAAGCAGAGTGACATTTTTAATAATTTAAGCAACAGTTTAAAAACTACAAAATGTTGTAAATATTGTTTTTTAAATTAGCTTTTTGACTTCAAGGGAATCTACCTGAGCAGGTCCCAGGGCTGTATTGGAACCTGACTCAGATGAATGCCCTTTAAGATAGTAACCTAACTAGCTTTCTTTTGAGCCCCAGTCCCACAATCTCCCCCACACCCAGCCCTCCACTTCCCTGGGAATTAACTTAAATCACTAGAAGTACTTGATCCTCAGATGAGCCAAAAGCAACTCACCTACATGTCAACCTGATCCTTATGAATTTGAAATAAAAATCATATATTTTCTCCTGCCCATTTTGCATCCAACACCAAAACAATGTTTTAGATATAGATCAGTTGTAAATAGTTAATCAACGTATATCGTATATGTCTTTAGTTTTCACAGATGCTGTCAGTTGACAAGACCATTTTGGTTGGTCAAAAGACTTGTTTATTAATGGCCGCAGCAGCTAGTCTGGAGATTGGTCGACAAGCAACAAATACTTCGGAGCAGGTGAGGTGGCTTATGTTTATCAGTGTAATGGTATTAACTCAGTATAAATTGAAATCTATATTAATTCACTATCAACCAAACTAATCATCTATATCAATTGATGCCAAAAAAGTTATGCTAATCTTGCAAAGATGTAATAATCACGATTCACTCTGTAGTGAAGCTGTAGATAAATGATTTAGACTTGGGATTCAAATACAATGTACAAATCTGCAAATACTGCAAACGTCACCCATTCCTTCTCTCCAGAGATGCTGCCTGTCCCGCTGAGTTACTCCAGCATTTTGTGTCTACCAAGGCTAACAGTATGTTTGGTTTATTGCTGAAAGGTTTGAGAACAAGAATAAGCTAATTATGTAAACCTTGGTAATGCTTTGCAAAAACAAACACAAAGTGCTAGATTCACTCAGCGGGACAGGCGGAAGCATTTGTGGAGAGAATGGTTAGGGGACATTTTGGGTCACGTCCCTTCTTCAGACTGGTTCTGGTTCAGGTTGATTACTGCGCAAACACCTCATCAGTAGTTATCTCGCGCAGGTCGGAGTGAGTAGAGTAGCGATTAAATTTTGAAGTGGGCCTTTTTGACCAAGTTGAGGAGATCTAGTTGTTCAATCCCCTTTTTAAATGACTTAACATCGGGAGCAGCATGTGTGTTGGGTGGTAACATATTCCATTCCCTTATCGTCCTTGGGTATAGGGAATATTGGTAGCAAAGTTTATTGAAATTTAGCAAGTTACACTGAAAGAGAAGGGTCCCATCCTGAAACAACACCTGCCCTCTGAGTTACTCCAACACTGTGTTTTACTCAAGATATCAGCATCTGCCTTCCTCATGTCTCTGGAATACTTGTATAGGTTTTGACTGACAATGTAAGGAAGGATATATGTGCAATATAGAGAGCACAACAATGGTTCAATCAGGTTTGAGAGGAGGTTATGCGCATTAGGCTTAGGCTCTCTTGAATTGAGAAGAATGGGAGGTAGTCTCCTGAAAACGTCAAAAATTTGTACCAAGCCTGATCGATCCCTGAAATGCAGGCAACACTTTATTCTGGAGGACAGTCTGGCACTGGGGAAGAGTCTCAAAATAAGTGGTTGGTCATTTGAGGTGAATATAAGAAAGGTTTCCTCACCCTGCAGTTAGTAAATTTTTGCAGAAATTTAGTCAGTGAGTATATTCCCGATTAATCTGTTTTTTTTACATATTAAGGCAATCAAGGGATATCGTGTTAGTGTAGAAAAGTTGTGCTGAGGTAAAAGATCTGTCATGATTTTATTGAATCATAAAATCATTGACATTTCTTATGACAACTGCAGTTAAGTGGATATTTATATATGTGCACAAATGTTTTATGGTTTTCTTGTAACAAATTATTGTTATTGTGAGTTCAGAGAGTTCTCACTAGTGCACACAGAGCAGCACACCTGCAATATATGATGGTGTGTAGGTTGGAAATTGCCAGTCATCGTTATTCTCATCTCTTAGATAGGAAGTCTGACTCAAGCACGGGATGATATTCAAGTTTGTTGGGAAATTTGGACCACAATGAAATCCACAGCTGCAGGTCAGTGAGTAAGGACAATTTGGATCTACCTCAATGAATGGCTAATTTCTGTACTTGCATGGTGATGAGATACTTAGGCTGATGGGGTTAAAGGGACTCTAACATTTCTGAATCTATTAACTGAATTTGATTTACTTCAAAAATAAATATGTGAAAATAATTACTGGTAAAATTCCAGTTCCTGTATGAAATTAGTATGTCCTTATCTGTATTGCTGAGCAACCAGAGTTCAGAATATTAGTTTGTTGGATTATTTTTATGCAAGATAATCAGTGGGAATGGGGCTATATTTTTGATTGGTTCCCACATGAACAGATTTTTAAATAATTCTGTGGAGATATTATATAATCTTGACCTGCACATGTCCAACTTTTGAGTTGACAGTGAGGAAACACGAGGTAAACTGTTGCCTTCAAAACATAGGTAATGATCTGGCGGTGTGGATTATTTCCTGTTATTGAACCTTTGCTATTGAGCTCTTTTCATTCCAGTAATTACAATATGATGAAAATTGGGTGAATTCTACGGCAGGCAAGCAATCCACTCCATCAGAGTACCACTCACGATAAAGAACAATTTACCCAAGTGACATTACTTAGCTATATTTCACAAGTTCAAGCAAAATCATGAAAATTGAATGACAAACAGTATAGAAAATCAACATTTTTAACCTGATGGATAATGTGGAGGGGTACTTGAATATGTCTGGTGTCACTGGCTTGCAGTACGGTAATGTCTGCTGAGTATTTCTTATGATTGCAACATTTTTGTTTTACAGATTGCATTTAATATAATCTGTATTGTTAAAGTATCATTGTTGTGAAATTATTTAGAGCGCTGTTCCATAAATGTTGGAGTTAATATTTTCAACTGTAAGAATCAAAATATATGTAGTGTAATCATTTTGTTGTATCACCTATCACCCTCTCTGTGTCTGCAGGTGACATATCAAAAGACCCTACAGAGACACTGCTACTACTTTATGAATTTGAAGCAAGAGCTAAATTGAACGATCCAGAATTAGAGAATGTACTAGAGAGAGTATTACAACTAAAGCAAATAGAACCTAAAACACTGGAAACGCTAGCTGGTAAGCATCAACCTTTTAACAAAAAGACAAACTGCTGGAATAACTTAGTGGGTCAATCAACATTTATGGAGACGGAGGGAATGTCGCCGTTTCAGGTTGAGGCACTGCATCACATCACCCCGAAACATTGATCATCCTTCTGCCTCCACAGATGTGCTTAACCTGACGAGTTCCTCCAGAAATTGTTTTTTTCTCCAAACGACAGCATCTGCCATCTCTTGTGACTCGGTTAATCTTTTAGCCCTGATCATCTTATCTACGTTACTTATAGATACCCAGTTAACTGTTAATTTGCAGGACAGGATTGGTGCAAAGTTAACAATTAATGTCTCCTTAATATCAGACACTTGTTTTTAATCCGTAAAGTGGCCATTAAAGTCAGTATCAGGTGTTTTTTAGTTGTCATATTGTAAATAGTCAGACATTACTTGTTATATTTATCCAGGTAACAACTCTACCGTTCAGAGTAATTCAGTATTACTTTGGGAAGTATTTTGAGGGATTTCTTTCTGACAAGGATTTGTATTATTATTTGAATGTTAGCAGCTTGCGAACAGATTATGTCTCTTATAAGCACAAAGGAAATTCTCTCTTTCATTACCCTTCTATTTTGCTTGCTGTTCGTCTGCACTTGACAGACAGTCTGCAAATTCTGTGATGCCTGTAGTAATGTATGTAGAATCCTGTAAGATGATGTTTCGGAGAAATGTTGAATTTTAACGTTTTTTTTTAAAAACTAAGTCGTGACACCTAATAGACTGCTATAAATTCTTTTAACAAATATTTTTAGATTGTTGTGAAATATTATTTGAATTATAATAATTTTTGTGAAATATTTCAGTGTCAACTTAGTTAATTATTTTTGAGCAACTCTTATTGCAGGTAACTGGAGGCAGTAACAGGGGAAAAGTATAACTTTTGTTGTAAGCTGACAGACTTTGATATTCTTAAATTGTTCATTTACCTTGGCCTTTGTTGTCTTTGACTATTAATTGAATTGAATAATGGAGAAATTAACTTTAAAAAATAGCTGTAAATGTGACTAATTCAGAAGGACCATTATGCACATATGTTTGTTATTGAGTAATGTGTCAAAAGAGAACAGGATAAACATGTTTCTAATGAAAGAGCATATGAAGAGATATATGATGAGAAGGTAAGATTGATAACATGGTCATCTTCCTGAGTTTCTGGTTTGTACCCATAATTTGTTTATATTTAATATTTATTTGCTGTGAAAAGATATTGCTGGAGTTCCTCTATTTCTAGTCCAGCCACAGAATGAATAAGATGTTATTAAATGAATTGAATGCCACTCTACTACATTGAGGATAATATAAATTGTATTTTCTTGTAACTGAAGCCTTATCCATGGAATCTCCTGCTCATTACCCATCACTCTGTAAAAAACTCTTGAAGATTGCGTTATCTCTGCAAAAGAAGCAGCCTCATATGGATGTAATACGGTGCAGGTCAGTAACCAAGCTCGAGGGAGCACCTCTTGAACACCCAATGATCCAAAGTTAGTGAGCTTGTAAAACCACGCGTTCACACCAGCCATAATACAAGAGTCATAATACAAGGTGTTTTCTACAGCTATCCATGAGGCCAATCACACATTGGAGAAACAGAACCTCATATTTTACTTGGGCAGTTTACACCCCTGCAGAATCGATATTGATTTATCTAACATCAAGTAACCTTTGCATCCCCTCTCTCTCTGTCCCTCCCCATAGTCATTGTACTAGTTTCACTGTCGTCCTGGTGAGTTTCATTGTATAACTTGTTAACACCTAGTCCACATCAACAATGGACCATTTCCTTGATCATCATTACTTGTTTGCATAACTTTCCTTCATGTTCTATATCTCTCTATATCACCATTTATATCTCTCATTTCCCTTTCCCCTGACTCTCAGTCTGAAGAACGGTCTCGACCCGAAAAGTCACATTCCTCTTCTGCAGAGATGCTGCTTGACCCGCTGATTTACTCCAGCCTTTTGTATCTATTTTCGGTTTAAACCAGCATCTGCAGTTCCTTCCTACACAATATTATTACAGCTTGGTCTGCAGGTTAAGCCTAGCTATTAACGACATGATATAGACAAAAAAGCATATTTACTCTTAACTTTCTCCATGAATCCTTTTGACCAGACGACTCATCCCCATGACAGGGCTGGTATAGGGATGGGGCTGATAGAGGTGCTGCCTCAGTGCTGGAGACCCGGGTTTGATCCTGATCTCGGGTGCTACCTGTATGGAGTTTGTACATTTTTTCTATGACTATATGGGTTTCCTCGGGATACTTCAGTTTCCTCCCATATCCTAAAGATGTGCAGATTTGTAAGTTCATTGGTCTCGGCAAATTGCCCCTAGTGTGCCGGGAGTGGATACGGAAGTAGGATAACATAGAACTAGTGTGAACAGGTAATTGATGGCTGCGTGGACTCAGTGGACTGAAGGGCTTGTTTATATACTGTATCTTTCAATCAATCAATCAATGACATCTCTTGCCTCATCCCGTAACAGATATTCACCATTTCCCTTCATTAGCAATATCTTTCAGTTAGCGGAAGTACTCTTTTCTTTAATGCGAGTTGATACAGAACACAGCTAAATTAAATGCATCATGAGATTCTGTGAGTTCTAGTGTAGAATTTCACTAGATTTTGGATGAGCTGTGATCTCTTCTGTGCAATTTAGCACTGTTTAATGGTATAGACGTCATCATATCCACTCTCCCCATGTAACTGGAAGCCTTATGGAATCATCAATCTTGACTACACAGGATTGGCCTCATTAATCTGAGTATCTGAGTAGATTGCCTGAAGTCAGAGGTTGATATTATTGATTATTTTTTTCAGAACAGTTTCCAATGTATATTTACAAAAAGATAAGGTAAAAATATAAAATTATTAAGGGATTGGACACACTAGATGCAGAAAACATGTTCCCGATTTTGTGGGGGAGCCCAGAACCAGGGGCCACAGTTTAAGAATAAGGGCTAGGCCATTTAGAACTGAGATGAGGAAAAATGTTTTCACCCAGAGAGTTGTGAATTTGTGGAATTCTCTGCCTCAGAAGGCAGTGGAGGCCGATTCATTGGATGCATTCAAAAGAGAGTTAGATAGAACTCTTAGGGCGAGCGGAATCAAAGAATATGGGGAGAAGGCAGGGACGGGATACTGATTGTGGATGATCACATTGAATGGCCTACTCCTGCACCTATTTTCTGTGTATCGATGTAAATAGTATAACTCAATGCTGAAATTTAATGGTTTTTGTGCAAATTTAATGGTTATTCCCATTTTTGAAATTTAATGGGAATAACATGGCAAGAAGAATATAACATGGAAAAATGTCATCCATCTTAATAGGAAAAGAAAGATCATGTTTTTTATGGTGAAAAAATTTAAATTGTTGGTATTTGGGGGCATCCTGGTATCCTTATACAAAAAAAACAATGAAAGTTACTTTGTAGATATAGCAAGCAATTAGGAAGGCAAACAATATGTTGGCCTTTAATAAATGATGAAAAATATTTTACTGGAATTGTATAAGGCCCTGATGAGAATGCACCTGGAATACTGTGAAGAACCAATTTCCTTATCGAAGAAAGGATTTATTTATGATAGTGGGAATGCAATAAATATTCAACAGATTAATTACTGGGATGGGGAAATTGCACAATGAGAAGAAATTAAAAAACAATTTATACTACCTGGAGTTTCAAAAAATTGAAAATTAATCATAGAAACATTCTTATTCGAATTTATATCCAGATATTATTTTTCATGGCAAGGATGTTTAGAACTGAGCTCACTGTCATATTAAAGCCTTTTGGATCTAAACTGCTGTCGGGAGCTGAAGTGAATTCCCATGGCAGGTAATAGGGATGACACTTCACTGTGGGACATTCCAGTTTTGGGGAGCAGGAGCTCATCAGGACCTTAACGTCTGAGCGCCATGCGAAGTTCATTAGAAAACAGACATTTTCACCCTCAACATTGCTCGAGGACTCTGCACCCATAGGTTGAATGGGATTCACCTGGGATCCACTCAGTGTAGCGAGAAGCCCTCAGGTTGAATGGCACAGTGTGGCATGGGTAAGCTATGTCTATGTAAAACAGTGCACATAGCAGTCCCTCTTTTCTCTAAGGTGGGTAAGTCTACCTTTAAGTCCATCCAACTTGTTCTCAATAGCCTGCACATTTGCCAGCAGTATGTGTAGGAAGGAACTGCAGAAGCTGGTTGAAACCAAAGATAGACACAAAAAACTGGAGTAACTCAGCGGGACAGGCAGCATCTCTGGAGAGAAGGAATGGGTGACATTTTCGGTCGAGACCCTTCTTCAGACTGTGCTTGATCCGGCCCTGGAATCATGTTGGGCGTGCCGGTAGGTTGACCTTCAGCCAGGTCAGGCCTCAATGTTGGAAATCGAGGAAAAGAATCAACATTTCAGGTCAATGACGCTATCAGAACTGGGAAAAATTAGGGAGAAAACAGATTTTGAGATACAGAGGAAGGGGGAAGGAGAGGAGAGAATGCAAGTGAAGTTCTGTAATTCACCTCGCACTCTCAATCCTTTGTCAGTTAATTACTGCATTGCACCCCATTACAAACGATTCTGTCTCTATCCTTTTATTATCTGTAGATTGTCAAAAAGCATTTGTAATTATTTCCCCACAGCAAGTTTCTGCACAGTCTGATCCAGATCTCACTCCCCACAGGAGTGACTGAAATTGAACCTCGGATTCTGGAGGAGGTTTGGTCTTTCTACGAGGAAGTATTAATTATTACTGAGAGCTCGGTGAGTATTGGGATTATTAAGAGAAAACGTCAAGTGGTTAAAAATGGACCAAAAGTTCATGTTAATGTCACTTCGGGAAAAAGCATTATGGGCCTGTCCCACTTAGGCGATTTTTCAGGCGCTGCCGGCGACTGTCAAGTCGCACACACACACACACACACACACACACACATCGCTTCCTTCACCAGCCCTTATGCAGGCGGGGGACAGGGCAAGCGGGGAGATCGCTGTCTGAGTGAAATTCACACGGTGCAGAGCCAAGGTGATACAGACACACACCACGATGAACAGGAAGGTTGGCGCTGTAATTAAGATGGCTAATGGGCCTGTCCCACATAGGCAACTTTTTAGGAGACTGCAGTCACCT
Source organism: Malacoraja senta (assembly GCA_038087875.1). NCBI lineage: Eukaryota > Metazoa > Chordata > Chondrichthyes > Rajiformes > Rajidae > Malacoraja > Malacoraja senta. The sequence continues at coordinate 18,084,195 of CM075983.1, read as the reverse complement.
TGACAGTTGCTGGCAGTCGCCTGAAAAATCGCCTAAGTGGGACAGGCCCATAAAAAAGCACAGTGTACGGTAAGTCCTTTAAAAGAGGGGGGGAGGGGAGGGGAGAAGGAGTGGAGACAACTTTTAAGAAGCCAGAGATACACAGTTGTGAACATTACCGGTTATCCTTGGTTCTGAAAATTACTGCTTATGTTTTTTTTCCCAATGAGCCAATGAAATTAACCGGTCAGCACCGGCAACAACCTACGTGAACCTTCGACCTCCTGGCAACCCACTAGGACCTCCTGGCGACCCACCCACGGCACGAGAATTCTCGTTACTCTCCATGGCGGCTTCATTCTGGTCGCCGCTAATTTTTCAACATGTTGAAAAATTTGCGCCGACCATAATGAGGCCACGACCAGTTCCCAGAATGCGGGAACTCCTCACGACCATGAAGTGCGACTACCCACGAACATGTGGCGACCATGTGGTGACCGCAGAATTTCCTGCAGTCGCCTAAAAATTCGCCTAAGTGGGACAGGCCCATTAGGGGCTTAAAAAAAATTGCACTGAAGACTCCTTCACTTTACACTTAAATTGAATGCCAGAACAATGGCGGGTCAATTTATGAAAGAACTGTCCCCATCATCTTGCATTGTCATTTTGAGATTTAAACAAGTATGATTTCTACAAGTAACAATGCAATAAAGTGCGTTTTCCTTTCAAATTATCATGGTTTTGGTCTCACTTGAATGATGCTCCTTTTGGATATGAGTATATTCAGATATTTAAAAAAAGCCAAAGAGCTTATTGTTATTTATATTTGCTGGCACCATTGTAACATTTTCTTCTGATCCTAAAGATGGCCATGGTGAGGAAACCTAAGGGACAATGATAGTTCTGCACCTACCACATCACAACACCTGATTTATGTGCTTCCAAGCAAACATATAGTGATTTACTGAGTCCACGGGTTGAATGAGACCATAATTAAAAAAGAAATGACTAAGATCGCTATAAACAGAATATTCTGGAAATACCCAGGAAATCAGAGAGGATATGTAAATCTGGACTCAACATTAACATTTCATATTGATGAACTGTCAACAGAAATGTAAATAAGAAATGAATGTGTGTTAAGGGAAATGTTCATCTTCATGCAGTTGAGGATGTCAGAAATGGTCTTTATGTCTTTAAGGAAGGAATAAGAATAATAGAGTTATGTATTTTGTGAAGATATTGAGCAAAGGATATTAGAGTGACTTTAGCAAAGATGTCACCAATGAAAACCAATGTTATGGTTTTTGTTTTGGTGAATTGCTTCTCAACTGTCACTAGTTTTGCCTGCTGCTTGTTTGAAACTTAATTCTCTTTTCAACTTGCCTCAAAATAATATAAGAACATAAGAATTAAGAGTAAGTGTAGGACGCTCTGCCCTCCAAGCTTGCTCTATGGATATAAGCCTAGCTTGTTCAATTTCTGGTCACGAGACAGCATGTCTATTCCATGTCCATTTTTTTTCTAAACTGCTTCTAACTTCCTCACATCCTTAAATAAAGAGATTAATACCAAAGGGCCTACTTCCAAGCTGTATCTCTAAACTAAACTAGACTGGTGGTAGGATCCTATTGCAGCTGGTGGATTTGATGAAGGATGTTGTGCTGGATGTGGAAGGCTAGTAGAGTGAAAGGTGAAAACCAGGGAAACTGTATCCCTGTTCTGTCTGGCTATGCAGATTGGCAAGAAGGGATGAGAGTGGAAGTTTGGGAAATGGAGGACATTTGAATGAGGACTCCATCAACTATGGTTGTCCTCATTCAAGAGAAGGTGGTATCCATGAGGAAGAAGGGGTCGTCAGTGGGAGGTGTGGACTTGTTGCCGAAGAAGTAGGCATGGAGGTGGAGGCAACAAAAGAAGAACTAGGCATCATGAAGGGTCTGTCACTCATTAACATGTGGGTACAGTGAGTTCCTTGAGCATTTCATTAATGGTTAATAGGTTGCTTCACCCTCTCAATTCCAGATTCTTGTCTTTGTGTTGCTAGATAAACCTAGTGTGTTGTTAGTTGGAGTCAGACCACAGAATGTGTTTTATTTCCCCACCTCCCATCCATGTATTCCATCCATGTCAAAGTACAGATACTCCCAGACTTATGTACGGGTTCTGACCCGTGGACCCTAGGGTAAGTCGGATGTTACATAAGTTGGAAATGAAAGTGCTATTGTGCGAACGTAAATTTACTGTTCAAAGTGGAGACCATGTGGGAGGTCCCACACAGAGACCACATGGGAGCACTGACACGGAGACCACAAGGGCATCAGTGGGCTTAATAATTGCTTATGTAAGTGTGAGTTTACATACGTCGCAGATCAAGTAAGTCGGGGAATGTCTGCAAAGGACTTCCTGTAGCTTCAGCTTCTGACAGCATCCAGTGGAAACAATGGACAGATGTGGCTTGAAGTTTATCAAAAATAAGCGAAACTTCCGGAGGTTAGATACTGTGCTTATCGTGTACTTTGGGGTAGGATAAATTTAGGCTCGTTATTTTATAAACTTTTCTGTGTATAGCAGGAGGAATACCCAGAAATAGAGATCCTGTGGCTGATGACTCGTGCTTGGAACACTGGAGCTTCCTTGTATAGTTTTGGGAAATATTCTGAAGCAGAACAATGGTGTGGACTGGGAATGAGGTTTCTGAAACATCTGGGTTCTCTCCGGGCCAGCTATGAAAGTCAGGTAAGAGAGCTGTCACAATAGCATTGCTCAATGTTATGATAAATTTGCGAAACCTTATTCTCAATTAATCTTCCCGTTTAACAATTGCATTTTAAATTCATATTATAGATAACATTTTCAGGGTAATTCACAAGCATAATTGAGAAAATTACTGTAACCCAAAGAAAGGAATTTTAGCAGAAGGTGAGCTAAAACATGATTAAAAGCAAATTTAAAATAGGCTGCTCATAGAAAACATGGAATGAAGATGAGAAAAATGAGATGCCAGTGGCAATGTTGATGGACGTTGACAGTACAGTAATTAATGCCCTTTTCAGGTTGTCGAGATCAACCTCATGGAGTTGGAGTCACATGTATGACCAATCAGTTATCGATTCCTTCCTTAACTGAGGACTCTGTTCTGTGGAGTCTCACTAATAACTCTTACAATCACAAAAACATTTGTCAACCATAAACATTAGCTTCCTGCATTGAATCAATTTTGGATACAGTTTTTACGGGCTATTTTACTGGCCAGTTCCTGAGAACTGGTCATAACCCGAACTGTACATAAATTAGAGAAGAGCAAAAAAAGATTGTGGGGAAGGATTACAGTAAGAACTGTAACTGGAGAGCAAGCAAGTGAGGGAAGATTGGCCATAGTGAGTGAGCGAGTGAGTCTGGTTACTGCTTACAGCATTGCTCAGCTCGACTCAGCCTGCCAAATGTTGCAGCTTGTGGGAACAGGAGGGGTGGTTGGGGAGAGAAGGCATACAGAAATGCCCTGTTCCCACCTGGCAGAAGATGCCTGCACCCCTGCAACAGCAAAATAATCCATCCCCATCCATCCCGCCTGTCAACCAAACACGCTTTGGTATATATGGTATGTCCATATGTCGGCTGTTCATAACCCAGGAAGGACCGGTACTCTCATTTGGACTTTGTGGAATCATACTGTTTTGACTGACTTGCCATAAGGGACCTTGTTGAAAACCTCACTGAAATCCATGTAGCCTATATTAAATGCATCACCCTCAACAATCCTCCATGTTACTCCAAAAAAACCTGCCATGTTAGGCAGACAAATCCATGCTGATTATCCTTTTTAAAGGTAAATTATACTGTGCCTAAGAATTAGCCATCTTTTGAAGTAAAATCCAACTGGTTTTCAATTGGTTGATTTATCCCTTCCTCACATTTCAAACAACAAGTTTGCAGATGATACAAAAGTTTGTGGTTTTGCAGATAGCGAAGATGGGTGTGAAAAATTGCAACAGGGTCTTGATTGGTTGGCCAGTTGGGCTGAGGAATGGTTGATGGATTTTAATACAGAGAAATGTGAGTGAGGTGTTGCATTTTGGGAAATCTAACACGGGCAGGGCCTACACAGTGAATGGTAGGGCTCTGATGAGTGTTATAAAGCAGAGGGATCTAGGAGTGCAGGTACATAGTTCCTTGAAGGTTGAGTCGCAGATAGACAGGGTAGTCAAAAAGGCCATCATCAGTCAGAGTATTGAGCATAGATGTTGGGAGGTCATGATGCAGCTATATAAGATGTTGTTGAGGCCGCATTTAGAGTATTGTGTTCAGTTCTGGAAAGATGTGGTCAAGCTGGAAAGGGTACAGAGAAGACTTACGAGGATGTTGCCAGGACTCGAGGGTCTGAGCTGTAGGGAGAGGTTGAGTAGGCTGGGACTCTATTCCTTGGAGCGCCGTAGGATGAGGGGTGATCTTATAGAGGTGTATAAAATCATGAGAGGAATAGATCGGGTTGGCGCACAGAGTCTCTTGCCCAGAGTAGGGGAATCAAGGACCAGAGGACATAGGTATAAGGTGAAGGGGATAAGATTCAATAGGAATCTGAGGGGTAACTTTTTCACACAAAGGGTGGTGGGTGTATGGAACGAGCTGCCAGAAGAGGTAGTTGAGGCAGACGGATATATGGATAGGACAGGTTTAGAGGATATGGGCCAAACGCAGGCAGGTGGGACTAGTGGAGCTGGGACATGTTGGCCAGTGTGGGCAAGTTGGTCCGAAGGGCCTGTTTCCACGCTAAATTACTTTATGACTAATAAGTTGCTTCCGTACTTCTTTCCCTCCTTCCGTCCTTCACTCCTTCATCTTCCTCCACTCCCTCCCCACCCACCTTTCCCTCCCTCCCTCCCTCCTCCCTTTCCCCACTACTGCTCCCTAATCTCCTCTCACTGTCCCCATTCCCTCCCTCTCACCTTCCCTGTTCCTACCCTCCTCTCATCTCCCCCCCCCCATCTTACCTCCATTTCCCCCAAGAAGGGGATATATATATCCCCTTCTTGCAGCAAGATTTGGACAAAATGCGGATAGAAGCTCAGATCAAGATATGCCGAATGTGCATTGTTCTGATGGTCATGTGTATTGGTTCACCTCCCAGTATTGGGAACCAGGGCTATGTGAAAAAAATCTCTTACCTATCAAGAGGTTCTCTTGGGCTCCTGTTGATGTAGATACCTCTAACCTCTTCCATCAATGTATTTTTTGCAGTGTCCAAAAACTAGAACCAACTATCTACCATGTGGTTTCATCCTTCAAGTTTTCTAAGGATCTCCTATACAATTCCTGCTAGCACTTGTTGCAGTCACATTGTACCATTCATTATGAATGCCAGTTATCTTAGGTACTGCATTCAAGTGAGTTATGACATTGGCGTTTTGTTTAGGTATGACAATAGGTGTAGCGGCAGATTTTTATATCGTTCAAGAGATTACTCCCTCTAGCCATTAAGGAGACTACATGGTTAAGGAGAGTGTCGTAATACGCAAGTGAGCTCTCCGTGAGACCTTCAGAGCTTCTTCACAGATAAATCTTCATAACACAGTCTTTTGATTAATAGTTTCTTTATTGTTGAAGAAAAACAATAAGGTATACATCCGACCTTCTTCTCCGACTCGTACACTTTAATCTTCGTCAAACTCCAGCATATCGCTTTAATAAAACTCTAATAACTCAATTTGGTCTGTTTTCGGGATAACGAATTAATTGGAATAAAAGCGAAATCATGCCAATAACGGAATTCAATTTACACACACTACAACAATCCCCTTTTAAAATAGTTAAGGATAAACTTAAATATTTAGGAATTTATGTAACTAAGACTAACAATGTTTGGTAGAATTAATGCTATAAAAATGATTTTTTTTACCGCAATTATTATACCTATTCCAATCAATTCCGATATATCTCCCCAAATTTCTTTTTTTTAAGTCGCGTCCATTGTTACAAGCTTTATTTGGGATTATAAGAATCATAGAATAAGCAAAAAACATCTATGTAAGTCAAAGACAAATGGAGGTCTAGCTTTACCAAATGTTTTGTTTTTGGGCAGTCCATATTAAAAACATGAATTTTTGGCTGGAAGAAATGGACCAGCAACCAGATTGATTAAGGATGGAAAAGGAAGACTGTTCACCTTTTGAAATTGGTTCGATTATGTTTGCTCCAACAAAACTGCACAAAAAAACCTATAGGGAAAACCCTATAATATACAGTGGTATACGAATCTGGAAACAAATAAAAAAGACTTTAAAATTGGATAATATATCACTCTGTTTCCTTATTGTAAATAACCCTTTATTTAAACCCTCCATATTGGATAAAGGTTTTACACAATGGAAAAATTATGGAATTAAAAAGATGGGACATCTTTATAGGAAAGGCACTTTTCTTTCATTTCAGGAGTTAAAACAGATTTACGGATTACACTCAAACAACTTCTTCAGATATCTACAACTTAGAGATTACATTAAATCTGATACACAAGATTATAGGACTAGGGAACCAGAAATCCTTGATGAATGTTTGAATAAACACCCTAATACAGAAAAATTAATAACTTATATTTATAATACCCTCTTAGATAGCGAGGTCCCATCGATGGAATTATATAGACAAACATGGGAAAATGAATTAGGCCAACCTATAACGAAAGATATTTGGGACGAAAGTTTACAACATATACATCACTGTTTGTTAAATGCCAGACATGCTTTAATACAATTTAAAGTATTATACAGATTACATTATTCTAAAACAAAACTAAATAGAATCTTCCCACATATCTCTCCTATTTGTGATAAATGTCAGCATCTAGAAGCTAATTTAACGCATACTTTTGTAAATTGTATAAAAATCAAAAATTTCTGGATTGATATTTTTAGAATAATTTCTGAAGTTATCAATACCCAATTGGATCCTGATTCAAAACTAATAATACTAGGAATATCACAACAAAGCCTAACACTCACAACAAGCCAAAGAAACTTTCTCGATTATAGTATAATAACTGGGAAAAAATTAATATTAAAATGTTGGAAAGGCCCTATAACCCCCACAATTAAAATGTGGATTATGGAAATGTCGGAGACCCTACATTTGGAAAGAATTAGACTTGTCTTAATGGACAAACAAGAACTTTTTGTCAGAATATGGTCTCCATTCATTAACTATTTGAAGGGGTAGATTGGTTCAGCACGAGAACCTAACTGAAGCTCGAACTTAGGATTAGATGAAAAGTTAAATTTTATAATCTACGAACCTATCTCCAATGATGGAGTAAATTATTACATTCTTTTTTATTATGCCATTTGCTTTCTTTTTATTTTCTTTCCTTCCTTTCTCACTCTATCTATAAAAAAAAAACTAAAAGCAGTACCAATTCATAACTGATAATATTTATAATATACGACTGATATACATGAAATGTTTTTATTATGATATGTGCTTGCTTCTAATAAAAATATTATTTAAAAAAAAACATTAGAAAACTCCTCGTGTCTCGGTTAAACGTCACATGGTCGAAGGGTAAGCCTTCCCCATATAACTCCAAAACTAAAACTAAAAACTAAGCTTCTGCGCAAGAAACCTAGCTCCAAACACGCCCTAGAATTTGTCACAAATCCCACCCACATAATAAGGGGCAGTCTAAAAGTTAAAGGCAAATGCCATAATTAATGACACACAAAACAAGCAATCAGTACCCCATTCCTGCCTTCTCCCCATATCCCCTGACTCCGCTATCTTTAAGAGCCCTATCTAGCTCGCTCTTGAAAGTATCCAGAGAACCAGCCTCCACCGCCCTCTGAGGCAGAGAATTCCACAGATTCACAACTCTCTGTGAGAAAAAGTGTTTCCTTGTCTCTGTTCTAAATGGCTTACCCCTTATTCTTAAACTGTAGCCCCTGGTTCTGGACTCCCCCAACATCGGGAACATGTTTCCTGCCTCTAGCGTGTCCAAACCCTTAATAATCTTATATATCTCAATAAGATTCCCTCTCATCCTTCTAAACTCCAGAGTGTACAAGCCCAGCCGCTCCATTCTCTCAGCATATGACAGTCCCGCCATCCCGGGAATTTACCTTGTAAACCTACGCTAGCAAAAATGTCCTTCCTCAAATTAAGGGACCAAAACTGCACACAATACTCCAGGTGTGGTCTCACTGGGGCCCTATACAACTGCAGAAGGACCTCTTTGCTTCTATACTCAACGCCTCTTGTTATAAAGGCCAATATGCCATTTGCTTTCTTCACTGCCTGCTGTACCTGCATGCTTACTTTCATTGACTGATGAACAAGGACCTCCAGATCCCGTTGTACTTCCCCTTTTCCCAACTTGACACCATTTAGATAGTAATCTGCCTTCCTGTTTTTGCTACCAAAGTGGATAACCTCACATTTATCCACATTAAACTGCATCTGCCATGCATCTGCCTACTCACCCAACCTGTCCAAGTCACCCTGCATTCTCATAGCATCCTCCTCACAGTTCGCACTGCCACCAATGCAGCCAAAGAACAGCATTGTTAAGGGCCTGTCACACGTGGCGATTTTTTTCGGCGACTGCCGGCGTCATATCAGTGTCGCCAAAAGATTTTGAACATTTCAAAATCCAGTGGCGACAAAAAAAGTTGCGACACTTGAAAAAACATCGCACGTCATACGTCATCACGCCGTGTCACTGCGCGTCAAGCCCCAAATTTTTCGGTGACCTGATACGTCAGTCAATGATGCCGGCAGTCGCCGAAAAATGTCATTCATTTCCCCTCAAGACAGATACTGTCTCTTCAAAAGACATTTTCTACAAGAGACCATACCGTTCTGGAAATTATTTAAGTATAATGTTCATATTTTACACATCAGCCATTTACTCAAAGATTTGCTTGGAATTAGCACCTTAAACCCCTGTCTCATGGTGCGAGCTGACCCACGAGGTACCCCGAGCTTAAAACAAATTTAACTCGTGGTAATCACGTACGATTAACGTAGTGGGAACGTCGGAACTCGTGGATGCAACTTAGCGACTCTTGGCGCTAACGGCAGGTACCCGTGACACTTGTTAACTCTTGGAAAAATTCAAACATGTTTAAACTTTTCCACGAGTAAAATGTACTCTTGAGGTTAAAATTTGAAACATTTAAACACGTTGTAAGAACGTAGTGGCCCATGCGTTTACCTTAGTGACTCGTGAGTCTACCGCGGGAACTCTTTAACTCAGCGGGCAGGCAGCATCTCTGGAGAGAAGGAATGTGTGATGGGATGACATTTCCAAATTTCTGCTGTGTCTTTGTGTAACTCCAGCGCTTTTAGGTGGTATGATATCCACCATCACAAGGTGACCCTGAAGCGCGATCAGCGGTACATGGGATATACCATCCATAACGTACATAAAGTCGACGATAATAATTTAAATATCCATTATGATCCTAGAGACAAATTCAGTTCCTCTGAGACAGATGATGAATTTTGAAAAACTTCATCATATCTAGAACTGTGACAATCAGAAATTGAATTGCGGAAACGATGTATTTTGCCGCATTGTTTTTGATGCTGCATTTTGGTTTTGTGCGCTGCTGGGGACGACCGTGCAATAAAATGTAAATCATCAAGTATAACATTTGTGGGGCGAGGTTACAACTGAACTGTGGAGATATTAAAACAGTTCGGTATATTCGTGTACTGCGACTGGATTTGTAAAACGGGAATCTTCGTTAAATCTTGATTTCGCCTCAACCAATATATCTCCCAGTTTCCCTGCAATTTTGGACTCCAGAACATTTTGATTTCCGAAAACAAATGTGACTTTTTTGCTTGCCTTTTTTACGTCGTTTTCAAATAACGATAACAGATAATATTGTGAACTGTTTTACATCCGGCTGCCAATTGTATCCAGGTAGCTTCTTCAACCTGCCTCTTACATGTCTCCCATTCTGCCATTGAACAGGTAAATATTTGCACAGAGGCAGAGGTCCTTGTGCAACAATAAACATAAAACTCACTCCCGGGGCCTGAAATCATCTGGCTTTCCATCATTGGCTGAGATTACTCGATTCTTCACTATCGAAGATCGAGTTGAGTGTTGCTACATCCGCAGACCCCGCAAAAAAAATCACGTTTTGACATTTTGTTAGGATTTAGACATTTAATATGGAATACGATTATTAAAACAGAGGAAAAACAATATCTCTTTATTCACAATTGGAAAATACACTGTCACACGGTTTAACCTCTTTCACTGGAACACAAAGTACACGTGGACCATTCATTTCAATAAAGGAACTGTCTTTGTTGCATTTTTTTTCAATCAGGAGTTCTGGGTGGCGTTTGTCAATGCAAGGGAAATACAAGATGACTACAACATGCATCATGATCATAACATGGACCAATACTGTAGTTACAACGATTAACCACCACTGAGTAGAAATAAACAATCATATTTTACTTTTCACATTTTACATTTCATTCAATTAATCAAAAATTAAATTGTCTGACGAAACCACAGATTCATAAACACCACAATACCGCCCCAAACGTAATAATATAATTCTTTGGTGTGTCTGTACTATCGCAGAAAGATATGACACATCAGCAAATAAATTATAGTTTACAAATAAAAGAGCATTTCTGGACAAAATCTTAAGATAGCTAACGATCACATCAACGACTTGCTGCCCACAACAATGATGTACAAATCCTACAGGGACAGGCCTGTCACTTTTGCATCTTCTGGCCTCTAAGGACATATTAGTGCTCTTTAGTTTGTTTGTCTGAAGGCCTGAATAATTATGTGTAAAATATGAGATTTTTGACTTTACCATGACGGATAGAAGATCACACAAAAGAATCCTAGATCTCTTGGATTTAAGGGTTGAGATATTGTTGATTCTGATTTCAGGGTCAAATAGAGTACTTGTGAGTTTTACTCTTACTGATAGAAGACTCTTTTCACATATAGCAGGAAAGTCCGAATTCAGCTTTGTATGTTAGGGATGTGTAAATAGAATGTCGCTTGTGCTTCGTTGCCGAACGTGGTGGCACTGTCATTTCACTGAACACAAGGCTATGGCCGTTTTGATTCCCTCCAGGGATTGTAGTCATGAAGATTTCACAGAATTGTAGAATTACCCTTCTTTCGGACAATAGTCTCTAATTTGGGAGTAAGCAAAGATCGGCTATGTATGTAAAACTTCCAAGAAGCGAGGTGTTTCTCGTGGGTCGAAGATTCTATTGCCAGTCCAAAATGGGTCTGATAATATGTTTTATCTATTTAAGTCACGTCTGATTTCAGAAATTCTATATCTATAGTCTGAAAGTAAATGAGATAGCGATTCTCTTTTATCTCGAAGTACACACAATAATTCTGACTGACACGGAGGCCAAAAAGTTGCCTAAGAACCGATACTTAGCCCTTAAATTCCTTTCCTACGAGGTTTGAATCTAGCTGGTGTAAGATGGTCATCATTGGACATCCTAGCTGCCTTTAGTTGATGGGCTCCATTGCCACTAATCCTGCGTTGACTCTTGCCCACTTGCACACTTCTCCAACGCACCTATGTCAGAGCATAGTTCTGGGATCAGAGTTCGTGTAAACTTCCTCATCCTCGGTGTCGGACGAGGTGCCATTGTTGGAAGGTGTTGGCCGCCCCGCTTCCCTGACAGACGTACCATTCGTTGAGGTTAGTTACTTGCGAGGACACGCTGGCAGTGCGGCCCCTGACTGTCTCTGCGACTGGGGACACCATCCCCAGGGATGTGTTTGAAAGCTCATAGCCTGAGCTAGCGGGAGGGGGAGGAGATTTGCAGTGAACTTTCATGTGTTTGCGAAGAGAACTAAGGTGAGTGTATGACTTGTCGCAGCCTCTTACTTTACAGTTGTACGGTTTATCACTGGTGTAGACGTGAGAATGCTTCTTCCTCACTGCTATTGTTTCAAACAAATCATAAGTATAACTGCACTGGACGGTGCGCATTTTCCCTTTGTAGGTCATATCAATAGATGCGGCCACGCTGAATTCTATCTTAACTCAAAGCCGCAGGATGGAGATGTCTTCTTTAACACTGTTGCTTATTAAAACAGACTTCATTCACGGTTGGCTCAAGAGTAACTCGGGAGAGGAACTTGGTAACTCGGGAGACAAACTTGGAACATCGCAGAAATGACAAGTAAACGGCAAACTTAGTCATACCCGTGGGAACTCGGTTAAACTCTTGATCATACACTTGGAATCTCGTACACTTCCACGAGTCTTTCACTCGGGGTACCTCGTGGGTCAGCTCGCACCGTGAGACAGGGCTTATCCAGTGGTGACAAAAAAAGTTGCGACACTTGAAAAAACATCGCACGTCATACGTCATCACGCCGCGTCACTGCGCGTCAAGCCCCAAATTTTTCGGTGACCTGATACGTCAGTCAATGATGCTGGCAGTCGCCGAAAAATGTCATTCATTTCCTCTCAAGACAGATACTGTCTCTTCAAAAGACATTTTCTACGAGAGACCATACCGTTCTGGAAATTATTTAAGTATAATGTTCATATTTTACACATCAGCCATTTACTCAAAGATTTGCTTGGAATTAGCACCTTGGTGATTAAATTTAAACGTGAAAAGCTGAGATGTCAGCTCAATGGGACTGATTTATTCCTTAGCATTTAATATTTACTAGACCAAGCGCGGACCCGTTGGGTTCCGCTCCCCCAATGCAATATTCCACCACTCACACATACACGAGATGATGTTCAGAGAAAAGGGCGATCCCGGCTAGGCAACCTACGCCCAGCTGCGCAGGCGCGGCTGACAGTTTCCCGTTGTGACGCCAGAGATCGCCGTTGTGACGTGAGTCAAAATGGCGATCTCAAAATGGCAGCGGGCCCGGAAACCCTCCCCCAACTGCGCACACACGGATAGCAGGCAAGTGGGAGCGCGACTGCCAGGTTAATTAAAACTTTAAAATGTCAATAACTTGTAAAATATAACATCAATCTGAGCGAAACTTGCGTCTGCACACCACAGGACAATGGTGAGGAAGGTGGGCCTAAAATTGTTGCGCTGTCGTGTACCGTTTTGGCTGTATTCCTGGCACATACATGCAAACAATACATATAAGATGAGAGTTTATATATGTATACAAGATCAGAGTTTTAGTTATGTATAGGTATACAAGCGTGGACCCGTTGGGTCCCCCTCCCCCAACGCAATATTTTACCACTCACCTATACACGAGGCAGCGCCCCCAGCCCCAGTGCCCAGGCCCCGTTGGGTCCTGTTCCCCCAACGCAATATTGCACCAAACATCGCATGCACTGCAATGTTTTTAAAGATTAAAATGGCAATAATGTAAAATATAAGATCAATGTGAACGCATCTCACTCTCCCTCTTCAGTGCTCTATTCCCCTCCTCCCTCTCCCCACCCTCCACCAGCTGTCCTCTGCTTCCTCTCCTCACCCCCTCCCTCCCCTGCTCTCTCTTCCTCCTCCCCTTTTCCATTACCTCGCCATCCCTCTTTCTACCCCTATACTTCATTCTCCCTCATCCCTCAGCACTCCCTCCCCCTCTTCCCCCTCCCTCTTCTTTCCCCTCCTCCTCCCCTACCCCCACTCCCTCTCTCACCTCTCCCTCCTTTCCCCTACCCTCAGTCCCACCCTCCATAACCCCTCTCCCCTATCTACCCCCCTCCTCTCCCTCTATCCCCCTCCTCCCCCACTCCTCACCTCCCCCCATCCCACCCCCCACTCTGTCCTCAACTCCCCCACTGCCCTCCTCTCCCTCTATCCCCCACTCCCTACCTCCAACACTCCCCCCTCCTCTCCCTCTATCCCCCCTCCTCTCCCTCTATCCCCCCTCCTCTCCCTCTATCCCCCCTCCTCTCCCTCTATCCCCCCTCCTCTCCCTCCTCACCTACCCCACTTTCCCCTCCCTCTCCCTCCCTACCCCCTCCTCTCTCTCAATTCCCCCAGTCTCCCTCGCCTTCCTAGGATCTCAATGTAAACCACCGCCGGCTCCATTTTGTCCACCACGTCGGCGATGAAGTTGTACTTCAGGCGGGGGCTGTGGGGGGGGACGGGCCGAGCGGCCTGCAGCTGTTGGAGGGGGAGGTTGAGGCCGAGGCTGTGGCCTAGTCCTTACCCCAGGTCACGCTCCTCTCCCTCCCCACGGGTCTAAAGCAGCAGCGCCCAGGCGCCGGGTCCCAGGTGCGGCCACTCGCTGCCCCCGTGGGTACCGCTCCTCTCCCTCAGTGCAGTTTCATACCATTTCAAACAGGGTGCAAGGCCACCATATTCAAATGCAGTTTCATACCATTTCATGCTGGGTGCAAGGCCACCAAATTCAAATGCAGTTTCATACCATTTCATGCAGGGTGCAAGGCCACCACATTCAAATGCAGCTTGGCGAAGGAGTAACTGAATATTCATTATTTAAATATATTGAATCTGATGAAGAGATTGGTGTCTTCAATCATGTGATTAACCACTATTTTCCTTATTTGACCAGAGGGCACTGATTTCCCAAGGAAAGTAATCTTATGTGTCCATTCATGACTCTCTCATGGTTTCTGGAATAATGGGAAAGAAGCTTAATAATCTTTTTCCCCCACTCTTTTTTAAATTTATATATTTATATATGACACTAGACCAAGTGCAGACTCGTTGGGTCTGTTCCCCCAACGCACCTGTCCCCTACCCGTAGCCCCCACGGGAGGCGTGGTCCTCCAACTCAACCCGTTGGGGATGGTAAGATTCGAGCACTCCTCAGCAAAGATCATAGCTCGTGAGCTTCCCCCAGCACTAGAGTTTAAAAAAAAATCCCAATCCCCAATTGCAATACCAATTGACCCACCCCCTCCTGTCCTGCCATGAGCTATGATGGCAACATTGTTGCAAATGTCATGTGCACTTGCTGTGAAATGCCATTGAGCTGAAAAGTTCAGAGTGTACCTGCCAGTTTTCCTGTCTTGCAACTTTGTATCAAAGTGTGTTGGAAGCTGTGGAATGATTTTAAAGTAAAAACCATTTTAAATTCAATTATTAAACATTTTCAGTAATGAGTCGAGAAATAAAGCCTGAAATTTTCAGATATGTAGACTTTGAACACCACGGGAAAAATCTCTACCGGAATATGTAAACATTTTAACATTACCGCGTCGTTTTTTCGTGAAGATGTGATTACACACGAACAAACAAACACACACACACGAACAAACACATCCACATCCAAGATCAGACTTGTAATAGTTACTAGACCAAGTGCAGACCCGTTGGGTTTGCTCCCCCAACCCACCCGTCCCCTACCCGTAGTCCTCAAGGGAGGCGTAGTCCTCCAACTCAACCCGTTGCCAAAGGTAAGATTCTAGCACTCCTCAGCAAAGATCATAGCTCGTGAGCCTCCCCCAGCACTGGAGTTGAAAAAAAAATTGCAATACCAATTGACCCTCCCGTCCTGCCCGGAGCTATGATGGCAACATTGTTGCAAATGTTCGGTGCACTTGCTGTGAGATGCCATTGAGCTAAAAAGTTCAGTGTTCCTGTCTTGCAACTTTATATCAAAGTGTTGGAATCTGATTTTAAAGTAAAAACCATTTTAAATTCAAAGTATTTTTAAACATTTTCAGTAATGTCGAGAAATAAAGCCTGAAATTTTCAGACAAGTATCTTTTGGACTCCATGGGAAAAATCTCTACCGGAATATGTAAAAGTTTTACCGTTAGAGTGTCGATTTTTGTGATTACACACGAACAAACAAATACACACAAACTCACATCCAAGATCAGACATCCAAGATCAGACTTTTAATAGTTACTAGACCCAATGCAGACCTGTTGGGTCTGCTCCCCAACGCAGCCGTCCCCTACCTGTAGCCTCCATGAGAGGCGTGGGGGACAGAGAGGGAGCGGGAGCGGGGCAGAGAGGTAGCCGGGGGGGGGCAGAGAGGGAGGGGGGTAGAGTTTGGGGGGGTCATCGTCACAGGGGAGGGCTGGTTCCCGTACGCATTACTCTCTCATTCCCGGCTAGCGGCTCCCGGTTGCAGGCTGCCCCCAACGCACCCGTTCCCTACCTGTAGCCCCCACAGGAGGCCATCTCCAGGTAAGGCTCGAGTACGGTGGGGGGGGGGCGTAGTGGTGGGGGTGGGCTGATGTCACTTACAGCGCGAGCAAGAAGTCAGTGTTTTTTTTGTCAAAGTCTTCAGATTCTTGAACATTGTCATTAATAACTGGAGAAATAAAGCATGAATTTTTCAGATCAGGCGATTTCGGACTCCAGGGGGAAAATCTCTAGCGGAATATGTAAAAGGTTTACCGTTAGCGCGTTGTTTTTTCGAGAAGATGTGATTATACACAAACACACACACAAACAAACACACACACATCCAAGATCAGAATTTTAATAGGTGCACACGGGAGGGCTGGTCCAGCTTCACACGGGAGGATGGTCCCCCAACGCAATATTCCACCTCTCCACCAATTCCAATATACACTCACACACACACACAGACTCACACACACACACATACACACACATGCACACACCCTTCAACTCACACACACACACACAGACTCACACATACACTCACACACGGACACACACATACACTCCCACACACACACATACACTCACACATACACACACACATACACTCACACACGCACTCACATTCACACATACACTCACACTCATACACACACACACGCACATACACACTCACATACTCACTCACACACACATACACACTCACACACACACACTGACTCACACACCATATATATGACAGTAAACTTTCTTGAATCTACTCACACGGCTGAGCACGGCCTCTCCACATGTGGGGCTTCCACAGTTAGCGGCACTTCCGCAATCAGCGTGAACTCTGCACTTACCGGAAATTACTCAATCAGCGCGATCTCTGCACTCACTGGAAATTACGCAATCAGCGCAACCTGTCCACTAAGCGGAAGTCACGAAATGAGCGGGACTTTTGGACTAAACACAGTCGGACCTAATAAAGCATTTATTCCTTCCAAACACAGTCGGACCTAATAAAGCATTTATTCCTTCCAAATACAGTCGGACCTAATAAAGCATTTATTCCTTTCAAACACAGTCGGACCTAATAAAGCATTTATTCCTTCCAAACACAGTCGGACCTAATAAAGCATTTATTCCTTCCAATCACAGTCGGACCTAATAAAGCATTGCAGTTTCAAGCACAGGCAGGGAAGTAGGCCAAACAACTCATGGCATTGTCATTTCATTTCCAATTAAGCATTGCTCTTTCAAGCACAGGCAGAGCAGCAGGCCACACAACTCATGGCATTGTCATTAAGGGCTAACAAATCATTTATTACAAGTACATTGCAGACTTACAGTTCAGTTGATTCACAGCTTAGAATTACAGTCATGGCCTCCCTCGCGATCTTGCAGAGTGACTGACTCACATCCAGGCATCTGGGGTTTTATAGTCCGGCCCCCCGGAAGGGGCATTACCTTCATCGCGGTGATTGACAGGCGAGAGGACCAATCAGCTGATCTCAAGGTTTTTTAAACACTCATAACTTTTTTATTTTTCATCGATGGGAAAAATCCTCGGGGCAGACTCAGCGGAGGAGGACTGTGAGTTAGATGGCCAAAAATCACAGTGATACAGGGTAGCGCTCTTTCTAAAATCAATATACAGCACAGACAGGAAGTGGTCAAGATGAGACTTTTAATTATATTGATATGATATGATAATACATCGATCTAAGTCACAGAGATGCAGTCAGCTTAAGCTTCACTGTTCGCTGGAAATATTTGAAAAAAGGCTGCAGTAGTTTTGTTTAAGATCTATAGGCATGAAGGATACATTTTATAGATGCATTTTAATTAAAAAAATACTTTGTATGTTTGGTTTATGAAAGAGGATAAAATGTGGTGGTATTGTCAATTTATTATTTTAAAAATCTGATAAAGTAGATTTTTGGTAACCCCAAAGTATCGTATTCAGTCGTGATTTAAGTAATAGTCAAATAGTGAGGTGGTTTATGGTGAGTTATAAACTCATAACAAATGTTACTTTCACTATGGGAGGGAGACATAATTACAGGCTTTAATCTCCTAAATAACACAATCTTGTATTCCCTTCTGGTTTCTGCAAGAAACTAAGTGTAAGTGATTTTAGATGACTGACAGTTCAATTAAGTGCAGCTTTTTGATGAATTAGGATTCCTTAAAACCACCAATAGAACAGATGAGAGATAAAGAAATTTTAACTGCCTATCTTGTCTATATTTGACGGACGCGTTACTTGCTTGTTTCAACAGATGATGGGGCTCTACACTGAAATTTTGGATAGAATGGATAGAGAAAAGAAGATTCTCCCTATTGAAGAGTAACAGAATTTCTATTCACTGGACATGGGACATTTCAGGAATATGGACTGGTGGTTCTCTGGAACAGTAAACCTATCTAAATTATCTATTCTATTTGTTACTTTTCAAAAGAAATGTTTGTGTTAATATTAATTTTATATTTGTCCCAAACAATAAGACCAATGAGGAAAACATTAAAAAAGGATATTTGTTTCTTTGTAGCTTATTTCAATTTCATTGAAGTTTAAAATAAAATGTAAGGTGATATCCAATCCTAAACTACATGACAAATTTAGTATTTTAAGAATAGTATTCCATATTCTGGGTTGCAAATATTAAATTTGTGAATAATATACTGGCTTTCCAGATATACTTTAAGAAAAATGTTCTGAAAACACGGTAATTTATTAGGACACAAACCTGTCAGCATATTTCATTTGCTCAGCTTTGTAAATGTTTTGTTGCTAGACTGTCAAGAGTATGAGACAATTGTTGTAGATAACATGCAAACAGCACGTATATTTAAAATAAACTGACTTTCCAGGGAATGAAGGACAGTTGTTTGAACATTAATTACCCCCTGTTAAAAAAGCATTATAAATTAACAAATCCCCATTAATATATTGAAAGACATTCAGAGTAATGGCTTTTGCTTGAATTTCTTTGAAACAAATCAGGAGTATTATGATCATGAAATTTGATCATGAAATTTGAGTTGTCAATTTCCCTGTTTATATTTGACCACAAGCAAACTAAAGTGCATCATCTATTTCAGTTGCCATGCAGGTTGTGATGCCACTGCTCTATTTAGTTTATTTAGCTGTGCTGCATATTTTTGATTAATCTAAGAAAATTATTTTGCGTGTAATCTAAATGTAAAGGTACAGCTTGTTGACATTTATCTTCTACCTGTAAATTCAGTATTATATTTTAATCGTGTAAAATTTCTTAGGCAATTCATCAGGATTGAGGATGACTTGCTTTCACGCTGTTTTGGGGGTTTTGGAGATGACTGATAAGCCATTGTAATTCCCATTGTAGCTCCCATGTCTCACGATTGATAGGTAGGCAGTTTGAAGGATGGACATGTAGATGCTTTTTAACATAACAGAATCAAGGGATATGGGGAGAAAGCAGGAACTGACTTTGGATGATCACCCATGATCATTTTGAATGGCGGTGCTGGCTCGAAGGGCCGAATGACTTACTCCTGCACCTATTTCCCATGATTCTAACATTGTGCACTCTGTACCCTTGTGTCATTGTGGATTTTGTATTTTGTTGAAGATAGCTGTGAGAACATCCTTGAATCATTTCCTTGATCCAGAAGATAATTTCTTATCATGAAAGAGCTCAGAATCAAGTGATTTTATAATCTTGTGTTGAAAATATGAGCAATGAGGCTTGCCCAACAGTGCTGACTAAGTGAAGTTAGGAGTCTTTTTCTGGGAATGCTGGTATGGGAGTGGAGTCTGTTGTTGGTTTGCATATTCATCCAGTAGATTTGGAAGAATTTGTGATGATAGCATTGGAGGTATCTCTCCAATGTTTAGGTTTAGGTTTACAATTGTCACATGTATTGAGGTACAATGAAAAGGTTTGTTTTGCATGCGATCTTATCAAATCATGTTATACTATACATAAATTCCATCAAGCCAAACTCATATATTAACGATTTAGATGAGGGAATCTCCAAACATCTCCAAATTTGCGGATGACACAAAGCTGGGTGGCAGTGTGAGCTGTGAGGAGGAAGCTGTGAGGCTGCAGGGTGACTTGGATAGGTTGGGTGAGTGGGCAGATGCATGGCAGATGCAGTAAAATGTGGATAAATGTGAGGTTATCCACTTTGGTGGCAAGAACACGAAGGAAGATTATTATCTGAATTAATTATATCATTAGGAATAGGGGAGGTGCAACGATACCTGGGTGTGCTTGTACATCAGTCACTGAAAGTAAGCATGCAGGTACAGCAGGCAATGAAGGAAGCTAATGGCATGTTGGCTTTCAATGCAAGAGGATTTGAGTTTAGGAGCAAGGAGGTCCGACTGCAGTTGTACAGGGCCTTGGTGAGACTGCACTTGGAGTATTGTGTGCAATTTTGGTCTCCTAATTTGAGGAAAGACATTATTGCTATTGATGGGGTGCAGTGTAGGTTCACGAGGTTGAGACTGACATATGACGAAAGAATGGGTCGACTGGGCTTGTATTCACTGGAATTTAGAAGGATGTGATGGGATATTATAAAATTCTTAAAGGATTGGACAGGCTAGATGCAAGAGAAATGTTTCCAATGTTGGGGGAGTCCAGAACCAGGGGTCACAGTTTAAGAATAATCTGTGGAATTCTCTGCCACAGAACTTCTGTGACAGAAGGCAGTGGAGGTTAATTCACTGGATGTTTTCAAGAGAGTTAGATTTAGCTCTTAGGGCTAAAGGAATCAGGGGATATGAAGAAAAAGCAGGAACGGGGTACTGATTTTAGATGATCAGCCATGATCATATTGAATGGCAGTGCTGGCTCGAAAGGCCGAATGGCCTACTCCTGCACCTATGTTTCTATGTACAATAGGTAGCGACAAAGTCCAATGTCTGCAGTGAGGCAGAGGAGAATTGGACTATACCCAAAAGTTACTCCAGCACTTTGTGTCTTATTTTTGTAAATCAGCATCTGCAGTTAGTTGTTTCTCCATATTGAAGGACCATTCAGACACCTGATAAGAGGGGGAAAAGTCTGATGGTGTCTGCTGGTGCGCACTTTCAAACTTTTGTGTGTTCTGCCTGATGGGAGCAGGGAAAAGAAGGAATGACTGGGGTGGGAAAAGTCTTTGATTATGTTGGCTGCTTCCCCGAGACAGTGTGAAGTATAGATGGCATCAATGGTGGGAAGTCTGGTTTGTGTGATGGACTGGACTACATCCACAACTTTCTGCAATTTCTTGCTGTCTCGGGCAGAGCTACAGTGCATTCAGAAAGCATTCAGACCCCTTCACATTTTCCACATTTTGTTACGTTATAGCCTTATTTTAAAATGGATTAAATTCATTTTTTAAATTATCAATCTACACACAATACCCCAGAATGAGGAAGTGAAAAAAGGTGTTTAAAATTTTTTGCAAAGTAATTAAAAATAACTGAAATATCACATTTACATAAGTATTCAGACCCTTTGCTATGACACTCAAAATTGTGCTTAGGTTTATCCTGTTTCCATTGATTATCCTTGTGATGTTTCTATAACTTGATTGGAGTCCACCAGTGGTAAATTAAATTGATTGGACATGATTTGGAAAGGCACACACCTGTCTATATAAGGTCCCACGGTTGACATTGCATGTCAGAGCAAAAACCAAGCCATGAAGACGAAGGAATTGTCCTTAGACCTCCGAAACAGGATTGTGTCGAGAAACAGATCTGGGGAAGGGTATAGAACAATTTCTGCAACATTGCAGGTCCCGAAGAGCACAGTGGCCTCCGTCATTCTTAAATGGAAGAACTTTGGAACCACCAGGACTCTTCATAGAGCGGGCTGCCCGGCCAAACTGAGCAATCAGGGGAGAAGAGCCTTGGTCAGGGAGGTGACCAAGAACCCGATTGTCACTCTTACAGAGCTGCAGAGTTCCTCTGTGGTGATGGGAGAACCTTCCAGAAGAACAACCATATCTGCAGCACTACACCAATCAGGCCTTTATGGTAGAGTGGCCAGACGGAAGCCACTCCTCAGTAAAAGGCACATGACAGCCCGCTTGGAGTTTGCCAAAAGGCATGAGAAACAAGATTCTCTGGTCTGATGAAACCAAGATTGAACTCTTTGGCCTGAATGCCAAGTGTCACGTCTGGAGGAAACTAGGCACCGCTCATCACCTGGCCAATACCATACCTATGGTGAAGCATGATGGTGCAGCATCATGCTGTGGGGATGTTTTTCAGCAGCAGGAACTGGGAGAACCAGGATCGAGGGAAAGATGAACGGAGCAAAGTACAGAGAGATCCTTGATGAAAACTTGCTCCAGAGCATTCTGGACCTCAGACTGGGTCAGAGGTTCACCTTCCAACAGGACAATGACCCTAAGCACACAGATTGCTTTCTCTGGTGCATCTAAGACATTTTGTAAGAGTCATGCCAAATTTCCTGTCTCCCGAGGAAAAAGAGATGTTTGTGTGCCTTCTTGTCTCAATTCAATATGGCTAGTTCACATCAGATCGTTGGTACCAAGGAACTTAAAGCTCTCAACTTTTTCTATTTCTGCACTATTAATGCTGACTTTGGCATGCACTCCACCATGCTTCCTGAAGTTGTGAATTAGCTCCTTTGTCTTACTTACATTGAGGGAGATGCTAATGTCCTGACACCATGTTACTAAGTTGTTTACCTTATCATTTGTTGTGATTCAACCCATCAACCCACCAGTGGTATCATCTGTAAGCTTGTAGATGGAATTAGAGCCAAATTTGGTCAGTCATGAGTGTATAGCGAGTATAGTAGAGTATCAAGTATCAAGTATCCTTTATTGTCATTCAGACCTTTCAGTCTGAACGAAATTTCGTGCCTTGCAGTCATAACATAGAATAAAATAACAAAAACACACAATAAACACAGATTTAACATCCACCACAGTGAGTCCACCAGGCACCTCCTCATTGTGATGGAAGGCAAAAGTCTTAAAGTCCTTGTCCCTTCCCTCCTTGTTCTCCCTCTGCGCTGAGGCGATCCAGGCTTCCGATGTTGTGACCCCGCCGGGTGATGGTAAGTCAGTCCCGCGGCTGAATCCGAGCTCCGCGAACGGGCCGGTTCAAACTCTGCGGCCCGGGGCGGTCGAAGCTGCCGAAGCTGCCGCCCTCCAGTCCAGCGGACGAAGCTGTTGTTGCGGGAGTTCCGGAAAAACAGGTCACCAACCTGTGACCTGCGAGCTCCCGCCACAGCCCCGAAGTCGGGTCGCCGCCGCCGGAACGCCGCCACAGCCCCGAAGTCGGGTTGCCGCAGCCGGAACGCCGCCACAGCCCCGAAGTCGGGTCGCCGACGCCGGAAAGCCGCCACAGCCCCGAAGTCGGGTCACAGCCGCCACAGCCCCGAAGTCAGGTCGCCGTCGCCGCTGCCGCAACGCCAACACAGCCCCGAAGCCGGCCAGCCTCGCGTTGGTAAGTCCTGGCTGGCTCTGCCTCCGGAGCCTCGAGGTCGGTCCCAGTTGGAGGCCGCCAGCTCCGCCATTAGGCCTCAGCACAGATGGAGACGGAGACTGAGACGGGGGATACGACAAGAAAAGGTCGCATCCCCCCGAAGGAAGAGACCAAAAACATGTTTGCTCTTTTAAGTATTTCTTGGCAAACTGTAACCTGGCCATCCTATTTTTGTGGCTAATCAGTGGTTTGCATCTTGCAGTGTAGCCTCTGTATTTCTGTTCATGAAGTCTTCTGCGGACAGTGGCCATTGACAAATCCACACCTGACTCCTGAAGAGTGTTTCTGATTTGTCAGACAGGTGTTTAGGGATTTTTCTTTAATTTTGAGAGAATTCTTCTGTCATCAGCTGTGGAGGTCTTCCTTGGCCTGCCAGTCCCTTTGCGATTAGTAAGCTCACCTGTGCTCTCTTTCTTCTTAATGATGTTCCAAACAATTGATTTTGGTAAGCCGAAGGTTTGGCTGATGTCTCTAATAGTTTTATTCTTGTTTCTCAGTCTCATAATTACTTCTTTGACTTCATTGGCACAACTTTGGTCCTCATGTTGATAAACAGCAGCAAAAGTTTCCAAAGGTGATGGAAAGACTGGAGGAAAGACTAGGTGCTGAGAGCTCCCTTATACCTGCATTAAGGAGGCAATTAAACACACCTGAGCAATTACAAACACCCGTGAAGCCATGTGTCCCAAACATTATGGTGTCCTGAAATGGGGGGATTATGTATAAACACAGCTGTAATTTCTACATGGTGAAACCAAAAAGTATAAAAATGGCCTTTATTAAAATCTGAGAATGTGCACTTTAACCACATGTGATTTTTTTTCTATTATAGTTCTCAAATTGTGGAGTACAGAGGCAAATAAATAAATGATGGGTCTTTGTCCCAAAAATTATGGAGGAACTCCATAAATAGGAGTCTGACGTCCTTAATCTTGTTATCTAGGTGTTCTAGGGCATCTGCTGTGGATTTGTTGTGATGGTAAGCAAACTGCAATGGATCAGGGCTGTCATTAACTCATGATATGAGTTAATATGCATCACCACCAGTGTCTCAAAGTACTTCATCATGCTGGATGTCAGAGCCACTGGATGGTGGTTATTTAGGCACACTAGTCTGCTCTTCTGTGGCACTGAGATGGTGGTGGTCTTCTTAAAGCAGGTTGGGACCTCAGAATGTGGTAGTGAAAGGTTAAAAATGTCTGTGAATAACTCTGCGCGTTGGTCCGCACAGGTCCTGATGATGCAGCCTGGGGCTTTCTATGGATTCACTCTCAGGAAGGCCGATCTTACATCTGCAAAGTAACTGTTGGTACAAGCATACCAACAGTGTTTTGAGCTGCCCACTGTAGGTTGTACAGTATAATGAGTATAATGGCACATTGAATAACTAGGAACACTGAGATTTAATATGGTGAGTAGTTTAGGAAAATATGGCTAAGATGGTTTTTGAAATGCTTTCTCAAAGGATAACCCAGTTTGACCATGGATTAAAGTTACAATGCAAAATGGCCAAGTTGGTATGAAATGGTGGAATGTCTTTCTGGATAATGCTGAGTTTTTCTTTCTGCAACATAGAATTTAGTTCAATTATATGCAAAATAAACCCAGCCATGAGGTAGTTCATGCCCAACCTTTGGGACTAGATAGCCGCAGGATTGCAAACATTTATTTTTTGTTATTTAACTTATCTACAAAAAGTTTGATAGTTGCCTGTAGAGATGGTCAAGGAATGAAGTCTGATGAGTAAATGTATAAAGCTGAGCATTTTCGGCATGTGTGAAAAAAGTTGAGAGTATTTAATTGTTATATCTACTGACAATGGAACAATGAAATTCTTACTTGCAGCAGCTTAATAGGCCTATAAACACAATACACATAAATAAATATAAGAAATAAAAACAATCAATTAATAACCGTAATGCTAGTGCAAGAAAGCCGAAGTCTATAGTACATGCAGAGACACAGTCCATAGAACTTCATAGTTGCTGAGGTTAGTGTTGTGTGGTGTTAAACAGTTTGATGCTTGTTGGGAAGATGCTATTCTTGAATCTGGTGTTCATGGTTTTCAGGCTCCTGTACCATCTTCCCGATGGTTGGAGCGAATTGAGAGCATGGCCCAAGGTGGTGTGTATCTTTGACGATGCTGCCTGCCTGTTTGAGGCAGCTCCTCCTATAGAAGCCTTTTATGTGGGGATGTCAGTACCTGTGTTGGACCCTCTTCATCACTTGCCGCACCTACATAGTGTTTTTCAACAGCTTGCTTATATGCACATTAAATCCTTTGAACATTAGCACTACCCAGTCTCTCAACACAACAAAGTCTCCACTTTTATGTTATGTGCACTAAAGCAGGTAGCCTCCTTTCTCCACATTATATTACATAAACCATGTCTTCGCCAATTCACAGCTTGTTATATCCCATTGAAACCTCTTACATTGTCCTACCTTCAAATGGTTTAATATCAACAGCAAACTTGGAATTATAAGGTTTTGGCCTCTCAACCAATTTCCTGTTATAGATTATGAAAAGCTAGGTCCCAAACACTGATACTTGTGATATCCCATTAGTCACAACCTACCAATTAGAGAATGATTCCGACTCTTTAGTTTTGGATTGATAAACACTTCTCAATCAACGTCAGTATGTTACTCCCATTTCCCATTGTTTTAACCTTGTTAATCAACTTCCTGTGTAGGACCTTTTTCATGCACCTTCTGAAAATCCATCTACACCACATTCACTGCTTCCGCTTATTATACTCATCATATCCTCACAGAACTCTGGCAATTTGGTCAATGGTTAACCAAAATAAGATATTGGTTTATATGGGGTTCAGAGGGATTAGATAATTAATATATCTACGAATTGAATTTGATAGTAAAAGCAAGAACACTTATTTTATGTTTTTATTTTAATGAACCCTCAATTACTCCATTGCTGTCCTGGCTTATCTCGTCTTTTATTCAACATAAACACAAATCCTCAAAAAATCTGGTAATGTAATAAATTGGTCCAACCTCTCTGCTTCCTGAGCTGCACTAGCTGTAGGCCTTTTAAAACTCTTCTTCTTTTCAAATCCTTCCTTGTGTATTGTCCATCTCTGCAACACTCACTTTAGATTCCTCCAATTCCACCTAATTGCACAGCCCACAGCCCTATCAATCAATGCATTTCTGTACTGAATTACATCAGCTTTTTTCCAATTCCATTAGGTATAAGCATCATCATATCTGTTTGACTAAGGATTTAGACATTTGTCCTAATATTTCCTTCCACAGCATGGATATTATCTGATAACACCCCTATGAAGCGTTGGGGCTTTTAAGTTAAAGGCATCAAAATTTAAGTTAAAGGCACTTAAATTTCACTGATACGAGATAGTTGGTCAAAATGGCTATATGGGAAATCATTGATCGACACACATGTTATATAGATTTTGTTGTTTCTTTTTCCAGATTTCTCTGTCACTAATTTCTGATGAGACACAGATACCTTACAAATGTTGCATTGGCCCAACCTGAACCTCTGCTATTTTGCATAAGGCCATTTAATCATGGGAAGGTATTACAAACCAGTCTTGACCTTGTCCAATGTCCCCTTAAAGTGTACTTATCAGCAGTGATAATTATATGTGCTGACTACAGCAATAACCCATTTTTTGTCTTTAAACCTAGAAATGTGAAAACAATTGCAAACATGTGTTCTTGTTGCAATCAAGCAACTAAATGTGGATGAATAACATTTTACCTTTAAAAAAAAACATGTTCTCATTTCTGCATGTGGAACTTCCTACCAGTATTTTTGTCGATGAGTGAGTTTTGTCATTCAGTCAAAATGTTTTTGGCTTTATATACCACGAGGGAACAGAAATAGTACTATCCATACGTTCATAATTCACAAAATTGAAATAGATTCAGACAATGAATTTGGAATGAAGGTCCATGTGACACTAACAAATACATTGGCAGCAGCAAAAAAGTAAGGGACTGAGCACTACTGCTAATGGAGGTTACCGGTTATTCTGCATGGTTGATTGTGATTTAGGTAGGTTGGACAGCAATAAGGAAAGAACAAACCTATTTGTGTAAATAATAACAGGTAAAACTTGATTCAGTAATCTTGGGGGTGGTTTTGAAATTAGAGACAACCACAATTTAATTTGATTTTAATTAAAGTAAACAGGTTTTATTTTTATAGCCTATTTTATTTTTAAATAATCTAGAATAAAACATTATTCCTTTCAATTTGCCATTATTCCAATATTTGGAACCCTAAAGTTATTTCACACATGTAATCAGGGTTTGTTATGCATTAAAGGGTTTATAAAAACTCTTCTACGGCTGTAGCCAGGAGACTTCTCATCGTAATTCCTGGATTACAGAACCAATTCCAAATTGGAGATTATTTGTAAAAAAACGTTCCAACAATTCGCATATAACTGCAGAGCTGAGAGAAAGAATGGCTTCATTACTATTTACTACTGAAAATCCCCAACAACAGCTATATTTTCTTAAACAGAATATACAACATTTATGACCCAAGGGACAGAAACCCAAAGCTGCAGTTTTCTTTTGGGCAGCTTTTATTTTGCAGGGCATAAAATGAACATCAGTGAAATGATCCCACACCAACAAATTTAATTGAGCTGGGCTTCAGATTGCCAGTCAGATCAAGAGTATGTGTATTGAATGATCAGCAGGGAAGCCTGCTGCAGATCAATCAACACTTTCAAAAATATGCATGTGTAACACACTAATCCATTTGAGTATTATTTTTTCTGTTCATACTCCAATAAAGCTAAAGATGCGATTCCACCTGGATACCACGTGAATTTTCATTACATCAGGGACTAAAGGTAAGTAATACATCACAGTTACGAAGAAGAGTTGTTACTAATAGATGCTGTTTGCCCACATAGTACGTTCATACTCTTGCCGATTCTTAGATCTCATCTGCACATTATATTCAGTGCTTTTCCCATTATTATTTCCAGTAGCATGATAGCCTTGACCAAAAGTTTGCCTGCTCACTTTATGCCCATGTGAATTGATTATGCCTAAACTATACTAGTAACATTCCCTGTGCAATATTTCCTCCCAATTCCAACCTTAAATTACATCATTTCTGCACACAGAGCATAGTAAAAGAGAATTATTATTTAGTGACAAAGTGCAAACATCAGATTAATATTCCTAAGTATTTCACCGTTAAGAGTTCAAATGGCTACATTTTTTCAAATTCTCCTTCTCTGATAATGCAGAATTTAGTCCTTTGTAGCAATTGTAACACGTTGTTAGCTGGCAAAATCTATGGAGCAGGGATGCAATCTCTAGTATCTTTCTAATAGCTACAGACTATGGATATTGTTTATTTGTAATTCGCCAATGTAGTAAGTAGGTCTTGATAAACGATAAAGATTCTCCATTTAAAAAAAAAATTGCAATCATGCTTAAACATCAGTTAAAACAATTTAGCACCCATTCTGAATGCCGTTTCAAACCTTCTAAAATATTCTGCAGCTTGTACTCTACTGTATGGTGCACATAAAAGATGTCCAGCTTCATAACTTCAGATAGAAAACATTTTTGTCTCTGTTTATCGTATATTCATTTTGTTATGAAATTGGGCAGAATTGGAAATACTAACTGAAAAAGATATCCTGTTTTAAAGGCCAGAATTTTTCTTTCAACCTGATACCATGTACTGCAAATAGTAAATAAGAAAAATAAATTGCAGATGGTTAGCCCTCTAATTATACTAAAGTTTAGATTTAAACTTACATTTTTTTAAACTTTAAACTTTTTTTTTTAAAGTATTCCCCACTTAAAATCTTCAATTGCCACCTTGGACTACGTTGTGCAGGCTGATTTCAAATACATATAACTGCACAATAATCAACTGGAACAGCACAGCAGGTACACAGCACATTTTACCTTGGAAATCATACTATCTCACTTTTAAAACAGTTAATGTTTTTGTTAAAACAATGGATAAAGTAATTTAAAGGACCTTAAACACAGTGCCACTTCAAGGACTTAGTTTTCGCATAACAAACCCGACTGTAGAATTAACATTTGGATATTAAAGCAGAAGAGGCAAATACCACTAGTATTAGTAACTATTACATTGTAGACAATTTGTAGATCAAAATGTCTTGCCAAATAGAAGTCACCACAGGAACTTCCACAGCCTGGCCTGTAATATGCAGAAAAATGATAATGTGGGTCTTATGACAGTTAGGACAACTAGTGAAATGAAACATTTAATTGTTTTAATGTGGCAAAATAATTTTTAAACATGTTCTTCATAAATGAACATAGGCCACAATTATTTTAAAATAAAATGACAATGCAGATATCAAGATTAAAAATTTAAAAATGAATTGGGATAACTAAGCAAAATCAAAGGAAGCCCAATAAAAAAAAGACTAATGAGCTTATTTTAAATCAACTTTCTCTCAGTGTAAAACAAAAGTTCTAAATTCAGAACTCACATTGCAACATTAAACCTTTCCATTTGACAAATTGCATAACACTTCTCTGAGGTCTGCCACATTGGTCTTAAGTATATTTGTTCATTTTACTGAGAGCATCTTTAATTTTGCCCAATTGGCAATTGATAATCATTTAATAATATTGTGTACGGTAATTGTCAACTGTGAAAGTGTGAATATAACAGTGTAGAAATCTAGGGGTAATAGACCAAAATAGTAATCTATTTAAATGATACTGCTTGGTTGCTGATATACTTTGGAAATTTTGTGAGGGAAGTGAAATATTCACCCGATCAGAAAAATAGGAAATTGGATAGGCGTCCACCTGCTGTATAATGGTAAGTACCCTTCCACTGCATGCAAGTCAACATTCCAGTCTTATGTCATTCCTATTACTATATACAATAACGCTGCCTAGTTAGACAGGCATACAAGCCCCAGTCTAATGAACATGGTTTAGGCCAATTATCAAAGTTACTTCACTGAAACCCCTGAGAATTAAAAATGTTTAATTAAAAATAAAACTTCATAGCCTGTTATTTGCAGATCTGGAAGGAAGCAAAACCCTACCACAAAAGTGGTATATTTGAAAACTATTCCTGTGGCACAGGGAAGAGGGGAAATGAATCCAATGCAGAATGTCCTGTGTTACAACATAGGCACTTGATCTCCCTTTCTGCCCAAAACTATGAATTATTTACTGCACATTGGTCTAAGCCTGTCATTATATGAAGTTGGACTAAATAAAATAGAAGCCACCAAGGCTTCATCTCTGTCAATTTAGCAATGCTTTCTATCTACCTATCCATTTGTTGCTGTGTGAACTGTTGCAATTACCATTAGAAAATAAATTTTACATTATAGGTAACAACAGTTTGAACATAAAACAGTAGTCCACATAAATGGCCTGGAATAACTGCACTTTAGTGTTAACACAGTCATCTTCTGGGGATATCTAATGATTACTTTGTTGATCAAAGTTTCAGTTTTATTTACACTAGAAATGTATAAATAATTGAGTTTACATGCAAGGTTGATATCTTATGGATTGCAAAATTATTAAATTTAAAACCAATGTCAGTGATAGATAGGTGTCAGTCATATGCTCCAAAGATGAATAAACTAACTAACCTATTGCAAGGGGAGGTGTGACAGCCAGAGCTCTCTGAACTCTCATACTTGCTTTTCTATTTTAAATGGTTGCCCTACCCAAAGATGCACCTTATTCATGGGCTTGGCACATATTTCAAAAATTACACCTTGCATTTCAAACATCAATATCATTTCTAATAACCTTGTTATTTGTCCCCTGCTTACATCCCACCCCCAATAAAATACCAAAACTCTGAGTAAAAATAGGCAGAGTGCTTTAAAAAGAATGCACTCGGTCTGCCCAATTTAGATATCAGTTCCAAAAAAAATCTAAAACTACCTTTGACAAAGCCAAACTATCTGTCCTTCATGCTTTTTAGGTAAAACAACTGGCTCAGTTGTTTACACAGAGTTTCTATTAGGTCATTCTACTTTTATTTGGGAGAACCTCAAAGCAGATGATTTATCTTGGTTCCCTTACTTTGTGCAACAATTGTATATAAATACATTAAAAGAACTAAGTACTTACAATATGTATTGACAGAAAAGTTAGATCAGATTTGTAGTTATTTTTTGTTGGATAATGATATAGTAGATTTCCTCACCACCACAAATTCAAATTAAATCCAATTGATTTTACAAAAGGGCATTTCGGACAAAGACACGATACATTTCCACTATTTCATTCGTACAAAGCCATGTGAGAACAGCAGTCAGAGCAACTTACATTTTCTTTATCATCGGTCAGCTTTTACTCAAATCACTTTTAAAAAAAACAGCAAAAAAAAAGTAAAATGTCCATGCAGACAACCATGGTTTGATGTGTAAAACAATGTGCAATTTAATATGTTGAAAATTATCACTTTATATTTTCATCTAAAGTACCACAATGATTTAAATTCTAGTTTTCATTCTCTTCCTCCTCCTCCTCCAGAGATGAGGAATTGTATACAATGTGTGTCTTTAAAAGCACTGCTATATGTTATCACCGAGGAGTAGAGTGGTTTTCTTTTCTCCTTTCAAACCCATCTCCATTAGGAAATTTCAGAAAGATCATTTTTAAGGATTTGTACTGATAACCCTGTGAACACTGGTTCCTTAAAACCACTACTTAGTCCATATGAAACTTTCGTAGCTGATCTTCAGGTAATACAAACATACAAAGTCAATGCAATCCTGGTCCCCTTTCCTGAAGATGTTCTTTAAAATACTCAGGTGTGCATTTCCATGTCGTTGATGGAATTCCATAAAACCATGCAGTATGGAAACAGCCACAGCGACGGTGAGGATTCATAATAACATAATGAGAAAGATAAAACTTGATATGCAACATATCTTAAAAGGGGGTACTTTTCCCCCACAACATCTTCTCTCTAAACATTAGGGCATGCTTAGAGTTTTTCAGATGAAGGAATCCAGATGTAGGGACCAGACTGTTCTTCAATGACCTGCTTGATTTTGTTGTATATCTCCTCTAATGAATCTCCCTGTACAATAGCTGTGGAAAACAAAAAGTACAACTGTATAAAATGTAAAACACTAATGTCAGCAAAAATGTTAGCTGCAAAAATAAACAGCAAGAAATGTATGAACAGGATACAGGGGGTGGGGGTGGGGGAGTACAAAATCACGCAGACAGGAAGTATCAGGAATGATCGAACAACTCAATTGAACCAAGAAACAGAATTAAATGAAACATTGAACAATAGAAATGCCAGGCAAAAATTAAACTGAAATAGGCCATTCAGTCAGAAAAGACACTTTGGTATTTATTCTTCCACAGCAATAGTAGCCTTAGTTTTATTTCAACTGCCCTCTACCCTAAATCTTGACAACTCGTAAAGTCTTAACTTAATTCAATTCAACCTTAAATCTATGCACCATTGCGCTTGATCCTTCAAGCATGACAAAAATTGTTCCTGTCTAGTTTGTGTCATTCCTTCCTAATTTTAAACAACATAAAATTACTTGTTATCCTCTATAATAGAAACAATTCAATTTTCCCAAGTTTTCATATTTCATACAATAGTGCAGCACAGGAAAATGTCCTTTGGACCACAATGTTCATGCCAAACATGATGGCTCCTTTTTAAATTGTCCCGCTGCTGCTTTGTGTAATCTCTGAGCTCAAAACTGACAACCAAAGTTATTCAGGTATATTTCTCCTCTGTTACCTCAATATTCTTAATGGATTGTGAAGCCTAATACTATATTTGTTAGAGTAATACAGTGTGGAAACAGCCCCATATCCCCCTAAACCAGCGGTTCTTAACCTGGTGGTCGTGATCCCCATGGGGGTCGTTTGTGGTTTTTCCGGGGGTCGTGAAGGGGTTATAAATAACATATCAATTTGTTGAGCCCATTTTTGGGACAAAGGTACATACCACACACAGTATTTTGTTCGCGTATGCGTGTACGTATACGCACACGAACCGTGTGTGTTGCGAACCATGTCTGCCAAGAAGCGCACGTATAGTGAAGCATTTCTCAAGTTCAGCTTCACAAGCATTGTTCAAAAATCCATGGTCAAGCCGCAATGTGTTATCTGTGCCAAGGTTTTGAGCCACGAGTGCATGAAGCCCAGCAAACTGAAGATCCATTTGGAGTCGTCACAGCGACCAGGCGAGGAAGTGCGTGGAAAAACGAAAATAAGCCGCACTCAAGGGTTCCCGCATCGATTCGACAGGTCACTGCGCTCGTCAAAATGAAGCGCTGGAGGCTTCATACCGGATTGCTTATCAAATCGCACAGACTATGAAACCTCACACAATCGGTGAAGAGCTTATCAAGCCATGCCTTCTTGAAGCAGCGAAGTTGGTGCTGGGGGAACAGCAGTCATACAAGTTCAGGCAGATTTCCCTTTCGAATGACACAGTCAAAAGTCGAATCTCGATTATGAGTAATGATATTCTGCTGCAAGTAGTGAGCACTGTGAAGAGCAGTCCAGTGTATTCACTGCAACTGGACAAGTCAACAGATGTTGCCTCATGTTCCCAACTGCTAGTCTACGTTCGTTACCTCGACGGAGAAGCCATGAAGGAGGAGTACCTGTTCTCGGAGCCATTGGCCACTACCACTCGGGGAGAAGATGTGTTCAGAATGCTGATAGCCCTCATCAAACTTGAGCTTAGCTAGGAACGACTTGTCGGGGTGTGTACAGATGGGGCACCTTCCATGGTCGGAAGCAGATCTGGCCTCAAAGCCTTCGTGAAGGATGTCACTCCCCATGTCTCCTTTACCCACTGCATGATACATCGCCATGCTTTAGCAATGAAGACTCTCCCTCCTGGTCTTCCAGAAGTGCTTTCAGATGTGGTGAAGATTGTGAGGGAGCGCAACAAACTCAAGAATCTTCAGAACGATGTGTGAAGAAATGGGTGCCGATTTCACTGTTCTGATATTCCACACAGAGGTGTGCTGGCTTTCGCGTGGTAAAGTTCTCAATTGTGTGATTCAACTTCGAGAGGAAATAGCGCTGTTCTTGGAGAAAGGGTGTACCGAGAAGGAGAATCAGCTTCATGAAAAGATGCAGGATGAACTGTTCGTGATGAAGGTTGCTACTTGGCTGACTTTTTCGCCGAGGTGAATTCCTTGAACCTGTCACTTCAAGGAAACCTCCCAATGCTACACACGGCTCGTGACAAAGTGGCAGTGTCCAGGAGGAAGATTCACCTTTACCAGAGAAGAGTCCAGGATGGTGACACGACTATCTTCCCTCAGATGATGACTCCTGGATGCTACGCCAGATGCTGAATGCCACTTCCACGAGGAGATCTCAACCCACCTTCTGGCAATTAGCAAAGCCATCAAATATTACTTCCCCAGACTGGACGACCGCTCTCGTGATGAGTGGATCGTCCGACCCTTTTCCGTTGAAGACGGTGCTATCAGCAATACTGACGTGGCTGGGAAGGTTGAATTTTACCAAATTGGTGAAGATGCACAGATCCAAGAGTGATTTCATGGAACAAGAGCTTCCCACATTTTGGCTGAAAGTTAAGGACTGTCCTGTTCTTTCGAAGAGGGCTCTGACCCTATTGGCCCAGTCCCCTTCAACCTATCGCTGTGAGGCTGGATTCTCAACCATGGTAACTCTGAAAACGAAAGCACGCAATGGGCTTGTGATCAACGCTGACAGGTGCTGCCTGTCAAGCATTTGTCCTCGTTTTGATCGCCTGATAGCTGCAAAGCAATTTCAGCCATCCCATTGACTGAGTATTGGCAGACATGTTTTAATAAATCGGGCTTTTTTTTTCAATTTTTGTTTCGGGGGTCACGATACTGACCAAGAATGTCTGATGGGGTCGTGGGGCCAAAAAGGTTAAGAACCACTGCCCTAAACCTATCGTATCCATGTAACTAAATGTTCTTAAATGCTGCGATAGTACCTGCCTCAACTACCTCCTCCAGCAGCTCATTCCATATATTCATCATCTTTTGTGTAAAAAAGTTTACCCCTCGGGTTCCTATTAAATTTTTCTCCCCTCATCTTAAACCTATGTTCTTTGGTTCTCGATTCCCCTACTCTGGGCAAGAGATGCTGTATGTTTACCCGATCTATTCCTCTCATGATTTTGTACACTTCAATAGATCACCCCTCATCCTACTGTGCTCCCAAGGAATAGTCCTAGCCTGCTCAACCTCTCCCTATAGCTCAGGCCCTTGAATCCTGGAGCCATCATCTTCTCTGCGCCTATTCCAGCTTGAAAACAAATTTCCTGTAACATATTTCCATGGTGCCCAAAACTGAACACAATAATCTAAATGTGGCCTCGCCAACATCTTATACAACATGACCCCCCCAACTTCTATACTCAATACTCTGATGAAGGCCAAAGTGCCAAAGGTCTTTTTGACCACCCTATCTACCTGCGACGCCACTTATAAGAAACTATATTCCTGTACTCCTGGATCTCTCTGCTCTACAACACCCCTCAGAGCCCTACCATTCACTGTGTACGTCCTGCCCATGTTGGACTTCCCAAAATGCAACACTTCACACCTAAATTTCATCAACTATTCCTCAGCTCATTTGCCAAACAGATCGAGATCCTGCTGCAATTTTTGACAACCATAATAATGTTGATGATGCTACATTGATTTTTGGCAAGATGAACGGAAGTAGATCTCCCTTTATACCCCATCCATTCTAAAACAAAAGAGGTCCGTTAATTCCAAGTTACAGATAACATTTCTCTTTGTTTGGTTCCTGTTTCACCCAAAATGTAAAGTGGAAATTTGGATTTGGTTTAAATTTCTCACACCTTTCGTATGTTTTCCTACCACTCAACTATATATTAAAACGATTGTTAAATCTTTCAAGTGATAAAAAACAAAATAATATTGTTGGGAATACACCAACCTGTGAAAAATTCTCCAAATTCCTGCTCCAGCTTCAATGCTTTCTCAAAAGTTTTGGATGCCTGTTCTTCAGTTTGTCGTTTATTCATTTCCCTATTGAAACAAAACCTGAAGATTTAACTCTTTTGGATCTTTAACATTCACAGGGTCCTTAAATGGGTTTACAATATAAAACTCCTCTTCATTACAAGTATGAAAATTGGATCATGCTCCGAAATCTGCAAATACTGGGAGGGCATGTGCCTGTTTGTGGACCATAAGAAACTTGTATTGGATCCAATAATGTACGCACTGAGCTAACAGAACATATATGAACATTTTTGGAGAAGGAAACAGGATTGCTGAACTACTTAAAACAACCAGTGCCTTTTAAAAATGGAAGTGTACCCTGTTTAAGAATAAAAGGAAACAGAACAGCCAAGCACAGGAACTGACCCTTCAGCCCACAATAACTGTGTAGAACATGATGCTGTTAAATTAATATTCTCAGTGATCTACATCCATCCATTCCCTGCATATTTATATGCCTATTTAAAAGCCTCCCACATGTCACAATCTTCCCTTTTATACCACCCCTGGGAGTGCGTTTCAGGCATTCATCACTCTTTGTGTAAAAACGATCTTCATCTGACCTTAAAGCCATCCCCTCTATTCTTTGACATTTCTACCCTGGGAAGGTGGTTCTGACTGTCTACCCTATAGATGCCTCCCATAATTTTAGTTTTTTTTTTATCAGGTCATCCTTCAGACTGATACTCCAATGAAAATAATCCAAGTGTGTGCAATTTCTCATAGCTAATACCTTCTAATCCAGGCAGCATCCTGATAAATTCTTGCTATTGAGGAAGTGCAGCGTAGGTTCACCAGGTTAGTTCCCGGAATGGCGGGACTGACATGATGAAAGAATGAGTCGACTGGGATTGTATTGACTGGAATTTAGGATAGACAATAGGTGCAGGAGTAGGTCATTCGGCCCTTCGAGCCAGCACCGCCATTCAATGTGATCATGGCTGATCATCCACAATCAGTACCCCGTTCCTGCCTTCTCCCCATATCCCTTGACTCCACTATCTTTAGGAGCTCTATCTAACTCTCTCTTGAAAGCATCCAGAGAACTGACCTCCTCCGCGGCAGAGAATTCCACAGACACAACTCTCTGTGTGAAAAAGTATTTCCTCATCTTCGTTCTAAATGGCTTACCCCTTATTCTTAAACTCTGGCCCCTGGTTCTGGACTTCCCCCAACATCGGGAACATGTTTCCTGCCTCTAGCGTATCCAAACCTTTAATAATCTTATATATTTCAATAAGATCCCCACTCCTCCTCTAAATTCCAGTGTAAACAAGCCCAGCCGCTACATTCTATCAACATATGACAGTCCCGGAATCCCGGGAATTAACCTTGTGAACCTAGGCTGCACTCCCTCAATAGCAAGAATGTCCTTCCTCAAATTTGGAGACCAAAACTGCACACAATACTCCAGGTGTGGTCTCACTAGAGCCCTGTACATCTGTCGAAGAACCTCTTTACTCAACTCCTCTTGTTACGAAGGCCAACATGCCATTCGCTTTCTTCACTGCCTGCTGCACCTGCATGCTTACTTTCAGTGACTGATGAACCTCACATTTAGCCACATTAAACTGCATCTGCCCAGTGCTTACGTGGATCTTGGACAAGCAGCAATCAAAGAGACGCAGGGAGAAGAGCTTATTGGCTGAAATCCGTGGGAAAGGTGAGTCAGAGGTGATTCAGAGGGGAAACAGTTTAAAAAGAGCGCCAAAAAGCCAGTATTAGCCCAGTGCTTACGTGGTTCTTGAACAAGCAGCAATCAAAGAGAAGCAGGGAGAAGAGCTTATTGGCTAAAACCCGTGGGAAAGGCGAGTGTCACAGGGGAAAAACAGGTTTGAAAATTGGTAAATTAGGCAATTTATCAGTCAATATAAGCAAGGCTGCTCTGAGCGGCAGTGAGGGAGCAGCCTTATGAGTAAAGTGTGAGTCTTTGGCTCGAGAGTCTTCGGCGAGGATGAAGAGGAAGCTACGCAAAAAGCTCGAGAAGGCGGGACGCGGTGAAAACACATGACAGGACAGATGAGACGGTGTGATGCTTGCAGAATGTGGGAGCCCAGGGACACGGATACAGCCTCTGGCTGCTACAACTGTGGCAAGTGCGTCCTGCTTCAGCTCCTGAAGGACCGTGTTGGGGCACTGTAGAAGCAGCTGGATGACATCAGGGCCATCTGGGAAAACGAGAGTTTCCTGGACAGGACCTACAGTGAGGTTGTCACGCCGAGGATACGGGAAGAACGAAGGTGTATGACTGAGAAAAAGGGTGGTAACCGTGGAGTGCAGGAGACCCAGGTGGCTGTGCGTAATGAAAACAGGTAAGCCCTCTTGGGAACTGTCGGGGGAGACGATGTTTCCAGTCCGAGCGGCGGTGGCTCCAATCCTAGAGATGGGACTCGACCGGCGAGACCAACGTCGGGCAGAGCCATAGTGGTGGGTGACTTCATTGTCCGAGGAGCAGACAGGAGATTCTGTGGCGGCAGACGAGACGGGAGGATTTAGATTTATAGACCACTGGGATCTCTTCTGGGGTAGGGGTGACCTGTACAAAAGGGACGGGTTACACCTTAACTGGAGGGGGACCGACATTCTGGCAGGCAGGTTTGCTAGGGCTACACGTGTGGGTTTAAACTAAAGAGTGGGGGGGGAGGGATTGACAAATTGGGAGTATAAAGATGGAGTTGAAGGGGTAGTGACTACAGGAAAAATTACAAAAGATTCTCGAATTAATGGGAAGGAAAGTTCGAGAAGGGATAAAAGAGTTAGGTCAGGGCCAATTGCGAGCGGTGCGAGGGGGGACGTGAATACGGAGGTCAAAGTGTTGTATATGAATGCGCGAAGTATAAGAAATAAAGTGGATGAGCTTGAGGCTCAGTTAGAAATTGGCAAGTATGATGTTGTGGGAATTACAGAGACATGGCTGCAAGAGGGCCAGGGCTGGGAACAGAA
Organism: Malacoraja senta; assembly: GCA_038087875.1. Lineage (NCBI taxonomy): Eukaryota > Metazoa > Chordata > Chondrichthyes > Rajiformes > Rajidae > Malacoraja > Malacoraja senta. Next base: position 18,044,715 of record CM075983.1, on the reverse strand, counting down.
TATTCAAGGGTGTACCTCCTATCGAAAAGACAGACAGTGGGCAGAGGGGGTGGGGTAGCTCTGTTGGTGAGGAATGAAATTCAGTCCCTTGCAAGGTGACATTGAAACGAGATGTGGAGTCAGTATGGATAGAACTAAGGAATTGTAAGGATAAAAAGACCCTAATGGGACTTATCTACAGGCCCCCAAACAGCCTGGATGTGCAAGTTGAATCAGGAGTTAAAATTAGCATGTAGCAAAGGTAATGCTGTGGTTGTTATGGGAGATTTCAACATGCAGGTAGGCTGGGAAAATCAGGTTGGTACTGGACCCCAAGAAAGGGACTTTGTAGAGTGCCTTTGTGATGGATTCTTAGAGCAGCTTGTATTGAAGCCTACCAGGGAGAAGGCAATTCTGGATTTAGTGTTATGTAATGAACCGGATTTGATAAAGGAACTTGAGGTTAAGGAGCCATTAGGAGGTAGTGACCATAATATGGTAAGGTTTAATCTACAATTGGAGAGCGAGAAGGGTAGATCGGAGGTGTCAGTGTTACAATCGAATGAAGGGGACTATGGGGCCATGAGGGAGGAGCTGGCCCAAACTTGACTGGAAAGATACCCTAGCAGGGATGACAGTGGAACAACAATGGCAGGTATTTCTAGGGATAATACAGAAGGTGCAGGATCAGTTCATTCCTAGGAGGAAGAAGGATTCCATGGGGAGTAAGGAGCGACTGTGGCTGACAAGGGACGTCAGGGGACAGTATAAAAATAAAAGAGAGGAAGTACAACGTAGCAAAGATGAGCGGGAAGCAAGAGGATTGGGTAATGTTTAAAGAGCAACAGAAGATAACTAAAAAGAGAATACGGGGAGAAAAGATGAAGGTAAGCTAGCCAAGAATATAAAGGAGGATAGTAAAAGCTTCTTTAGGTATGTGAAGAGGAATAAAATAGTTAAGACCAAAGTTGGACCCGTGAAGACCGAAAAAGGTGAATTCATTATGGGGAACAAGGAAATGGCAGATGAGTTGAACAGTTACTTTGGATCTGTCTTCACCAAGGAGGACACAAACAATCTTCCTGATATAGTAGTGGCCAGAGGATCTGGGGTGACGGAGGAACTGAAGGAAATCCACATTAGGCAGAAAATGGTGTTGGATAGACTGATGGGACTAAAGGCTGATAAATCCCCAGGGCCTGATGGTCTGCATCCCAGGGTACTTAAGGAGGTCGCTCTAGAAATCGTGGATGCATTGGTGATAATTTTCCAATGTTCTATAGATTCAGGATCAGTTCCTGTGGACTGGAGGGTAGCTAATGTTATCCCACTTTTTAAGAAAGGCGGGAGAGAGAAAACAGGGAATTATAGACCAGTTAGCCTGACATCGGTGGTGGGGAAGATGCTGGAGTCAATTATAAGAGATGAAATAGCCGCACATTTGGGTAGCAGTAACAGGATCGGTCCGAGTCCGCATGGATTTACGAAGGGGAAACCATGCTTGACTAATCTTCTGGAATTTTTTGAGGATGTAACTAGGAAAATGGACAAGGGAGAGTCAGTGGATGTAGTGTACCTGGACTTTCAGATAGCATTTGATAAGGTCCCACATAGGAGATTAGTGGGCAAATTTAGGGCACATGGTATTGGGGGTAGAGTGCTGACATGGATAGAAAATTGGTTGGCAGATAGGAAACAAAGAGTAGGGATTAACGGGTCCCTTTCAAAATGGCAGGCAGTGACTAGTGGGGTACTGCAAGGCTCGGTGCTGGGACCGCAGCTATTTACAATATACATCAAAGATTTGGATGAAGGGATTCAAAGTAACATTAGCAAATTTGCAGATGACACAAAGCTGGGTGGCAGTGTGAACTGTGAGGAGGATGCTATGAGAATGCAGAGTGACTTGGACAGGTTGGGGGAGTGGGCAGATACAAGATACATTTATTTTATTTGTCACATGTGCCAGATGGCACAGTGAAATATGTGCATGGCAGATTAAGTTTAATGTGGATAAATGTGAGGTTATCCACTTTGGTATCAAAAACAGGAAGGCAGATTACTATCTAAATGGCGTCAAGTTGGGAAAAGGGGAAGTACAACGGGATCTGGGGGTCCTTGTTCATCAGTCTATGAAAGTAAGCATGCACGTACAGCAGGAAGTGAAGAAAGCGAATGGCATGTTGGCCTTTATAACAAGAGGAGTCGAGTATAGGAGCAAAGAGGTCCTTCTGCAGTTGTACAGAGCCCTAGTGAGACCACACCTGGAGTATTGTGTGCAGTTTTGATCCCCTAATTTGAGGAAGGACATTCTTGCTATTGAGGGAGTGCAGCGTAGGTTTACAAGGTTAATTCCCGAGATGGCGGGACTGTCATATGCTGAGACAATGGAGCGGCTGGGCTTGTACACTCTGGAGTTTAGAAGGATGAGAGGGGGTCTTATTGAAACATATAAGGTTGTTAAGGGTTTGGACACGCTAGAGGCAGGAAACATGTTCCCAATGTTGGGGGAGTCCAGAACCAGGGGGCACAGTTTAAGAATAAGGGGTAAGCCATTTAGAATGGAGACGAGGAAACACTTTTTCTCACAGAGAGTTGTGAGTCTGTGGAATTCTCTGCCTCAGAGGGCGGTGGTGGCCAGTTCTCTGGATACTTTCAAGAGAGAGTTAGATAAGGCTCTTAAAGATAGCGGAGTCCGGGGATATGGGGAGAAGGCAGGAACGGGGTACTGATTGGGGATGATCAGCCATGATCACATTGAATGGCGGTGCTGGCTCGAAGGGCCGAATGGCCTACTCCTGCACCTATTGTCTATTGTCACCCAACCTGTCCAAGTCACCCTGCATCCTCATAGCATCCTCCTCACAGTTCACACCGCCACCCAGCTTTGTGTCATCTGCAAATTTGCTAATGTTACTTTTAATCCCTTCATCTAAATCATTAATATATATTGTAAATAGCTGCGGTCCCCGCACCGAGCTTTGCGGTACCCCACTACTCACTGCCTGCCATTCTCAAAGGGACCCGTTAATGAGGGGATCTTATAGAAACATATAAAATCCTTAAGGTATTAGACAGGCTAGATGCAGGAAAAATGTTCCCCATGTTGGGGGAGTCCAGAACCAGGGGTCACGGTTTAAGAATAAGGGGTAGGCCATTTAGGGCTGAGGTGAAGAAAAACTTTTTCACCCAGAGAGTTGTAAATCTGTGGAATTAGCTGCCACAGAAGGCAGTGGAGGCCAATTCACTGGATGTTTTCAGGAGAGTTAGATTTAGCTCTTAGGGCAACAGAATTGAGGGATATGGGGAAAAAGCAGGAATGGGGTACTGATTTTGGATGATCAGCCATGATCATATTGAATGGCGGTGCTGGCTCGAAGGGCTGAATGGCCTACTCCTGCACCTATTTTTTATGTAAACCTGTTCCGCACCTTCTCTTCCCCTCTGCATTTTTACTGACAATATCTGTAACTGATCTATTGTGTTTTATCCTTTAATGTCCTTCAGTGTCTGTAATTAATGCAAACATATTAACCTGTCCAAATACATTTATTCCAAGCTGTTTATATAGGTCCCTGCACACAGATCCCTAAAGAATACCACTGGTCATAAACCTCTAGTCAGAATAACAGCCTTACACGTACGACATACGCTCATCCAATTCAAAACATTACATAGACTATATTATTCAAAAACTAAATTAAATAAAATCTTTCCTAATGTTTCACCAATCTGTGATAAATGTCTATGTCAAGAAGCTACCATAGCGCATTCTTTTGTTTTTTGTACAAAAATCCAAAAATTCTGGTATGAAATATTTGATATTTTCTCAAAATTAATTAAAATAAAACTGGTACCAAAACCAGAATGGATCATTTTTGGAATATCGGAAGGTATCCCTGAATTAAACGTGTATCAGAAGAACTTATTCAATTACGGGCTAATAATGGGAAAAAGGCTTATACTTAAATTCTGGAAAAATGCGCCCACACCAACAATAAAAATGTGGACATCAAATATGTTGGAAACATTACATCTGGAAGAGATGAGATTCCTCTTAGCAGGGAAAGCAGACCAATTCCAAAAGACGTGGTCTACGTTTTTGGACCTATTACAAGCATGAGGTGCAATAGTAATTTAAAAAATAAATAAATAAATAAATGGTATCAGGACCTGGTAATGGGAGGTAAAACAATAAAAACAGACTTGGCTGGTGGTTCCCTTTCTGCGATTGTTCCTACTCTCTTTTTCTTTCTTTTCTAGGATCTACTTTCTTACTTTACTTCCTTCTCTAACTTCTTTTCTAAGGGGCTTTCTTTTCACAACACTCTCTTGCACCTCACGACTCTTGCGCACTTTCTTTACTTTTCTTACTTCTATCTTTCTCTTAAAGCTTAAAAAAATGAAGCGGTATAAAGAATGTATTAAGATATAAGTGTTGTGTATTACTGTAATCTACCGTACTTCTAATAAAAATAATTTAAAAAAAAGAAAGAATAACAGCCTTACATCACCACCTCTCTTCTATGAGTAAGCCAGTTCTGAGGGTACCTATGGCGCTTATTTTATATAGTCATATCAGGTCTCCCCTCAGCTTCCAATATACCAGAGAAAATAATCCAAAATGTGTCCAACCCACCTCAGAGCAAATACCCTCTTATACTAGCAGCAATCTGGGAAGCCTCCTCTGCGCACTTTCCAAAGCCTCCACATCCGTCTTGAAATGTAACACAACCAGAACCTCACACAATACTCCAAATGGGGCCTAACCAAAGTGCTATAAAGGTGCAACATGACTTCCTGACTTTTATATTCACTGTCCAACCAATGAAGAGACGATACCATATGCCTTCTTTACCATTCTATATACTTGTGTTGCCACTTTCACGGAGCTATGGACTTTAACCTCAATTTCCCTCAATGCTTTGAAGGGTTTTGCCATTAACAGAATACATTCCCTTTACATTCAACCTCTAGAAGTGCAACACCTTCACACTTGCTCAGATTAAACTTCACGTGCCATTTCTCCACCCATTTCTGTAGCTGATCTATATGCCACTATATATTTTGACTGTCTTTCTCATTCTCCGCAACTCCAACAATTTTGGTGTCAACTATAAAAATAACTAACCGCCCCATTTTCATCTAAATCGCTTATATATATATATATATATATATATATATATATATATATATATATATATATATATATATATATATATATATATATATATATATATATATATATATATATATATATCACAAACACCAAGAGCCCCAACACAGATCCCTGCACACCACCACTGGTCACAGTCTAACCAGAATAATATCCTTTCACCACAACTGTCTTCTGCGAGTAAGTGTAGCTTTAAGATGAGAGGGGCAAAATGTTCTGAATCCGAACAAAGAGGTCACAGTAAATCCCATGCATTTTAATCTTCTGGATCAGATCCAGATGAGGGACTTTATCAAATGCCTCTAACATCCATGCAGACAACATCCCCTGTTCTACCCTCATCGATCATCCTCTCCAATACCTTCCCTACCATTGACATGAGGCGGATTGTTCCATAATATCCTGGATTATCTCTATTTGCCTTCTTAAATAGAGGAACAAGCATGGTTACTATCCAATCCTCCGGGACTGCCCTTTTCCATAATCTGTTTCTCTATCTCCCTGTAGGCTTAAAATTTAATCTCATTGCAATGTTTGCACCTTTTTTGTTTTTGAACTCTACCTACATCGTCTCAGTGGATGAGCCTTCCACTTTGTTCCTCTGTGCCACTGCAATATTCTCCCTAATTAGTAATCCAACTCCTGCACCTCTCCATCTTGTCTGAAACATCAAAATGCTGAAACATTGAGCTGCCAATCTTGCAACCAAGTCTCCGTAATGGCCACAACATTGTAGTTCCTTGCATTGATCCAGAGTCCAAGTTCATCCATTTTACCCATAATGACATTGAAATAACCACATTGCAGCCCATCAATTCACCATGTTCTTAAACCTGCCCCTGTCTATCATTCCTTTGAGACTTACTTATCATAACTCTACCCTGTTGACCAACTGCTCCCCCCCCCCCCCCAGTATAGAATTAGTGCTGGACCACCTGCGGTATATTAGATATGTAGTGCCCGTTTTGAATTTGAAATTTAAAGTAACTAACTGATCTAGGAACTCAATTCAAGAAGTGTTCTTGGAGGAGATAATTTGTAAAGGAGGAATTGAAATTAAGTACATTTTCTTTCCTTGCTGTGAAGATAAGTTGGCTGGAAGCTCACCTGCTGGCATTTGAGTGAATGTCATTTATAGATGCAGTCAGTGACATTCCAGGTGGTCCTAATTACTACTCACACAGGTTTAAAGCAATCAAAAATATTCAGCTGCGTAGACTCATTTGTCATCAGAAATTTCCAGTAACTGCCATATGTCTCGACAAGAAACTAAATTTCCAATGAGGAACGAATAGTTAAAGTTTAATTTATTTTAAGTATAACGGGAAGCCTCTCCAGCGAGGAGTATATTATGTTCTATCAACTCTAATTCCTTAGGACTGAATTTATTAAATTTTACATTAAGGAATACCAAGCCACAGGGAAAACCTTAATAACCACTAAATGTAACATCCTCATCCCCCAACAGTGACTGATTGAAAGCTTCACATGTCAAGGCATTATTCAAGAGGACAATATTCAGTAAACCTACCTACTTTACTTTTCTTTACAACTTTAGTCCCAGGAGCCAGATAAATGAAATGTAATATTAGAAAACATGATACTAGAATTAAAATGGTCTTTCTTCGAGCCACAGTGAGAAAATTGCATACTTACATGAGGGATTGCACAGATCTGGGTTTGATGAAAATGGCAATGGAATAAAGTAGTGCAAGCTGTAACCTCTTAATCGCATTCCCAGACACATCAAGGATGCAGTGTTTTCCCTATACAGAAGAAAGTGACAACGTCAATTGTGTGGTCAATGAAATGGGTTGCAATTCAAAAATTAAGATTACAAGGCTAGATAATCAATATATTATTTGGCTATCCTCTCCTGAAGTTAATTAAACATATGCATCCTGATGGTGAGCTCTAAAAGCAAAACTAATTAACAAGGTCATAAGGGCTGAATGCAATGGTCTATCACAAAAAACACAAATTTTTGGCTCATATGTGAAAACAGAAGACATACCTGATTCTAAATGAATACTTTGTTTGTCTGATTACAAACAATGAAATTAAACATGAAGTATTAAAAGTACTGGAATTGATAAACACAGGACATTAAATAGCTCTTGTAAAATGTATCATTATGATAGTGGCATTGAAGAGGATTTTAGATAGGCACATGGCACGTGCAGGCAGAGATTAGTTTAACTTGGCATCATGTATTGTGGGCAGAGTGGGCCTCTTCCAAGAACTGTACGGTTCTGTGTATCCTAAGTTCCATAAAGAAGCAATTGATAAAATGCTATTAGCTCTAACAATCATTTTCCAATCCATTTTGATTGATTGGATTGATTGAAAAATACAGCATGGAAACAGGCCCTTCAGCCATCGAGTCCATGCTGACTATCAAGTATCTGTTTACACTAGTTTTTTTTGTTATCCCACTTTCACATCCACTCCCTACAGAGAAGAGGCAATTTACAGAGGCCAATTAACCTAGAAATCCGCGTGTTTTAGGATGAGAGAGAAAGCACGGTCACAGGGAGAATGTGCAAACTCCACACAGACTGCACCGAAGGTCATGATCGAACCCTGTAAAATTGGGGGGATAACTCAGTATTTAGAGCCACACAGGTTAAATAAGGGCAACCTGCATGGGTTAACCAAGGCAAGGTAATATTTGATAATGAATGAATAAAGAGAGACAGCGAGGTAAGTACATTTAACATTTTCCTTTCAAGAATCCTAGCAAGGTATGATTGCAAGGTAATCCCTGCAAGGTAAGTCTCACATTGGATATTGATAAGGCAAGTAAAAGCCTATGGAATTCATTGAAAAATGCAATAAAACAGAACATTTTAAAAGGTTAATATTCAACACAAGTTTTAATGGCTTAGAGGACTGTGTGCAATGAGCTTCCAAGGTGCTTTGCACCAGACCCTGTGTATTTTAATAACATTAATCAGTTGCACTAAAATATAAAGCTTAACAATTTTGGTTTCATTGACAATCTCATTGATATTGAGGAAGAAAATGAAAGGTTACAGAAACATATCAATGGATTGTTTAGGTGGCAACCACAGTAACAAAGGGTTAATTCTGGAAAAGTGAGAGGTAATGCAAATGAGAAGGGCAGTCAAGGAAATACCTTGTTGTTGTTAAATGGTAAAATGCTACAAAGTACATTAAAACAGATCTTGAAGTGTGTGAATACACATCTCTGAGTGCAGCAAGATGAATAGTTAAGATGGTTAAGGTGGCATACTGGATACTTTTATTGGTTGAAGTAAATACAGAAGCAGGGACATCATGCTAGAACCACAATATAAAGGACAAGGACATAGCCAGAATACCGTGTGCAGTTTTGGTCACAGCACAACAGATGCAATCAGACAAGAATGCGTAGAGGAAATGTAAGTGCATGTTGCCGAGTATCCAACTCAATGAGACAAGACAGATGATACAGGGATTGTGTGATAAATTATGAGAGAAAAAGTGAAGATGAAGGTTCAATTTCCTTGGCTGGGAGACCAATAGCTAGGGGACATAAAAGTTAACTGAAACAATTAGCATGGAAATTATGATAACATTTACTCAGAAAATGATGGGATTCTGGCACTCACTGTCTGAAAGAGTATTGGTGGCAAGAATCATTGTTCATTTAAAATATACCCAGATGGCTCTTGAAGAGCTATTACTAAAAGACTACAGACCAACAGATGGGGAGTGGGAGTTGCTCACATGGTTCCACTTTTGACTGGCACAGATGACTAGCTGAATTGTCTCCTGTGCTGTTAATTTCTACAATTGGTCAGCAGGTATAGCTGACTCAAATATTCTTTCTGGCACTACCTCACACCCAAACTAAGACCACAAAGCATGTGAAGCAGTGGTAACTGGTTTAGTTAACATGATAAACAAGAAATCAAACCAAACTTATAGAGGCATACAAAATCATGAGGAAATAGATCTGGTAAACACACCGAGTCTCTCGTGTAAGAAGAAACTACAGATGCTGGTTTAAACCGAAGATAAACACAAAAAGCTGGACTAACTCAGCAGGACAGGCAGCATCTCTGGAGAGAAGGAATGGGTGATATTTCGGAAGGGTCTTGACCCAAAACATCACCCATTCCTTCTCTCCAGAGATGCTGCCTGTCCCGCTGAGTTACTCCAGCTTTTTGTGTCTAACACAGTCTCTTGCCCAGAGTAGGGGAATTGAAAACCAGAGGACATAGGTTTAGGTTTAAGATGAGAGGGGATAGATTTACCATTTGGGTTTTTTTACACAAAGGGTGGTAGGTGTATGGAAGGAGCTGCCAGAGGAGGTAGCTGAGGCAGGTAGCATTGCAAAGGTTAAGAATAATTTGGACAGGTACATGGATAGAATAGATTGAGAGGGATATGGGCCAAATGCAGGCAGGTGGGACTAGTGTAGATGGGACATGTTGACTTTCATATGAGGAAAGACTGGATAGACTCGGCTTGTACTCGCTGGAATTTAGAAGACTGAGGGGGGGATCTTATAGAAACGTACAAAATTCTTAAGGGGTTGGACAGGCTAGATGCAGGAAGATTGTTCCCGATGTTGGGGGAGTCCAGAACACGGGGTCACAGTTTAAGGATAAAGGGGAAATCTTTTAGGACTGAGATGAGAAAAACATTTTTTACACAGAGAGTGGTGAATCTCTGGAATTCTCTGCCACAGAATGTAGTTGAGGCCAGTTCATTGGCTATATTTAAGAGGGAGTTAGATGTGGTCCTTGTGGCTAAAGGGATCAGGGGGTATGGAGAGAAAGCAGGTACAGGATACTGAGTTGGATGATCAGCCATGATCATATTGAATGGCGGTGCAGGCTCGAAGGGCCAAATGGCCTACTCCTGCACCTATTTTCTATGTTTCTATGTTGGTTGGTGTGGGCAGGTTGGAACTAAAGGCCTGTTTCCACACTGTATGATTCTATGACTATGGCTTTTTCGTTTGTTCGTCATACTTATCAACATGAAAATCTCAAGAATAGAAGATCAGCAGGAAGGTACAGAATGTGCAGAAAAAAGTGCTCAAAAAGTGCTCATAGAACAGCAAAAGCTTTGATGTCTGGCATTTTACAATCCAGAATGCTCTGATAACTGCAGCTTCTGAGGGAACAGTCCAGGCTGCCAAAGTGCAGCACCAAGGGAGCAGACTGGGCCAGCTCATAATTAGCAGCATATTGATTGTCTGGATAATAGAACCTTTGCATTATGCAGGTAATTTACCTTTGGAACCATCTTAGACATCAACAAGTATATTTTTAGTGAAAACTGTTGCCAGTGGTGATCATTTTTTCATGGTGCCAGGTGTATCATTTTGTATGAGTCTGTCTATGGTCACTAGAAAATATCCTAAAGACAATTTATTTTGATGCTTTTACCGGAAACACAAATTTAATCTTGCTTCTATTTATTTTTTCTACTGTTATTGCTGCTATGTGGTTTTTTTATTCAATGACAAAATGAATCTGTATTTTTATGGTGAATTGAAAATGGTGAAAGACTGAATTTTCTTTTTACTGGGAGCTTCCCATACAATTTCCCTTATAGTTCATGGGCAGTATCTTATTGTATGATTAAAGTAAACTTTAATTACAAGGCTTTCCTTTGTACCCAGTCAATAAAAACATTTTGATAACCCTCAACCGTACTCACCCTCTCTGCTACAGCTCGAACAGACTGAATGCTAGTCCCATAAAGATTGTCATTATATTGCCCAGCTTCGATGAACTTATTGTCTTGAATGTCTTTTTCCATCTGTTCCCGGGAAGTTACAAAATGGTAATCTTGCCCATCAATTTCATTTTCACGTCTTGATCTGGTGGTATCTGAAAGGCAGCAAAACAAGTTGATTAATTTGATTAGTTATTTAATTTAATTAATTGCTTAAAATATACATAAAGAAAATGGGCTATGTGGTCCATGCCAATGTTAATGCTTCTCCCAAATCTCCTCCTGCTCTTCCTTATCTAAGTTTCATCATTATCCCTCTACTACCTTCTCCCCAGTACAAAATTTGGCATTGAGTGAGAAGTAGGTTTAAAGTAGTACCTTGGGAAAGAGAGACAAGCAGGCAGGTTTAAGGAGGGAATTCCAGAATTCACATGGCAACAGAAGGCACAGCCACTATTGATAGGCTGACTAAAACTGGAGATACAACAGAGGACGCTTATCTCAGAGTCTGAAGAAGGGTTTCGGCCCGAAAAGTTGCCTATTTCCTTCGCTCCATAGCACCCGCTGAGTTTCTCCAGCATTTTTGTGTACCTTATCTCAGAGCTATTGGCTTGGAAATGGTGTCAGATAAGGAGGGGGGGAAAAACAAATAGATTTTAAAATGAAGGTGCTACTTTGATAAAATTGCAATGGGAGAGCATAGGAAAATGGGACTAAGATTTTTTTTCCAAACGTGGCACCTGGTACAAAGAGCAAAACAGATCATCTCATAAAATGTGTAAATAAAATCCAATACAGTCTACTCTTGTTATCATAGCTCTTTATAACACATTTTGGTTACAGCGGACGGAACGTCCACACAGTAATCACACATTACTGTCTCTTTAAGAACACAGGCTGCTAGTTACACTGCAGGAGATCATTGAAATTCACAAGCAATTGCTTTGATCGAAATTTGAACAATGACCCTCTATTAAACAATGTAACAAACAACCATTAGTGTTTTTATCTTCAAAAATAATTTTTTAGCTGTTGAAAAAGAACTTTGTCTTTGAAAACAACCTGTTATTTCACGGAGTGAACTCTAAGTGTAGTGGAGCGAATCCCTTACTTGGTTATAGCAGATAATCGGCAATAACGGACACCATTTCCCCCCCTCCATAACTAGGGTTTACACTACAGCACTGACATTAGGCATCAATTTATGGCCACTAGAGGACCCCCTTTTCAGTAGACTGGACTGTATTTTCATCTTGGACCATTTTCTCTTCTTTTCCACTGTCTTTGGCCAGAATTCCCTTGGAGCTGCACCTGCTCTTACATTAATCTCACCAGAAGCACAGTGGAAGACCCATTGACTATTATAACAGTCAGCAATTACATGTCCTTCCAGTAGATTCAGTATATTCACGATAAATGAACAGAGAAATTATGCTTCCCTCAGATTCAGATTCAAATTTGAAAACCCATTCATGTTCTATGAATAGAAAATATACGTTCGTCTAAAACTAAATATGGCAGATGTGGAAAGTTCCAGGGTAACAGATTCAAAAGATGAGTTTAATGTCATTTACAATATCAAATTTCAGTAGTACTTACGAGGTACACAAGAGCCAAACTTATTTGGGAATTCAGAGATCAGATCGTCATTGACTCGGTCCTTCATTGGTCCCAGAATTATTATTGGTCGAGCATAGTGAACTGAAATTTTAAAACAAAAATAGAGACCGACATTTATACTGACAACCTTAAAACAACATAGCCAACAGGATCAAACAGGTAAAGTTCCACTCAATGTATGCAGTGCAGGGCTGCAGTGTATACCAAATACCTTGCATAACTGTCCAAACTTTTTAATGAGAATCTTTCACAAACCTGCAACCTCTTCAATGAGTACAAGGGCTGGAGATGCATTAGGAAAACATTAGTTCAAGTTCCTCTCCAACAATTTGGACACATTTTCTCATAGAATCTCAATATGAATGTGTTTCTTTCAGATACATAGACAATAGGTGCGGGAGTAGGCCATTCGGCTTTTAGAGCCAGCACCGCCATTCAATGTGATCATGGTTGATCATCCACAATCAGTTCCCCATTCCTACCTTCTCCCCATACCCCTTGATTCCGCTAGCCCAAAGAGCTCTATCTAACTCTCTTTTGAATGCATCCAGTGAATCGGCCTCCACTGCCTTCTGAGGCAGAGAATTCCACAAATTCACAACTCTGTGAAAAAGTTTTTCCTCGTCTCAGTTCTAAATGGCTTACCCCTTATTCTTAAACTGTGGCCCCTGGTTCTGGACTCCCCCAACATTGGGAACATGTTTCTCGAATCTAGCGTGTCTAAACCCTTAATTTTATATGTTTCTATTCTATAAGATCCTCTCTCATCCTTCTAAATTCCAGTGAAAACAAGCCTAGTCGCTCCATTCTTTCATCATATGACAGTCCCGCCATCCCGGGAATTAACCTTGTGAACCTACGCTGCATTCCCTCAATAGCAAGAATGTTTTTCCTCAAATTAGGAGACCGAAACTGCATTCAATACTCCAGGTGTGGTCTCACCAGCGCCTTGTACCACTGCAGAAGGACCTCTTTCATTTATTATTCAGATAATAATCTGTCTTCCCATTCTTGCCTTCAAAGGGGATAACCTCCCATTTATCCACATTATACTGCATCTGCCCACTCACCCAACCTGTCCAGGTCATCCTGCATCCTCATAGCATCCTCCTCACAGTTCACATTGCCACCCAGCTTTGTGTCATCTGCAAATTTGCTAATGTTACTTTTAATTCATTCATCTAAATCATTCATGTATATTATAAATAGCTGCGGTCCCAGCACCGAGCCTTGTGGCACCCCACTAGGCACTGCTTGCCATTCTGAAAGGGACCCATTAATCCCTACTCTTTGTTTCCTGTCTGCCAACCGATTTTCTATCCATGTCAATACCCTACCCCCAATGCCATGTGCTCTCATTTTGCCCACTAATCTCCTGTGAGGGACCTTATCAAAGGCTTTCTGAAAGTCTAGGTGCACAACATCCACTGGCTCTCCCTTGTCCATTTTACTTGTTACATCCTCAAAAAATTCCAGAAGTTCTGTCAAGCATGATTTCCCTTTCGTAAATCCATGTTGACTTGGACCGATCCTGTCACTGCTATTCAAATGCAATGCTATTACATCTTTAATAATCAACTCCAGCATCTTCCCCACCACTGATGTCAGGCTAAATGGTCTATAGTTCCCTGCTTTCTCTCTCCCTCCTTTCTTGAAAAGTGGGATAACATTAGCTACCCTCCAATCCATAGGAACTGATCCAGAATCTATAGAACATTGGAAAATGATCACCAATGCGTCCTGGGTGCACCACTTTCTTCTTACATCCCAAAATAAGTTACTTGGTGCACACATGTTGATTGGTCATTGTAAATTGCCCCAATGTATGATGGTGTGGTAGAATTTAATATCAAATTGAGGAGAAAATAATGGGATTATCATGGGATTAGTGTAAATGGGTGTTTAAAGGTTGACAAGGCAGGTGGGCCGAAAGACCTGTATCTGTGCTTTCTGATTCTCTAACAGTGATTAAGGAAAAGGCAGCCAGCCATCTTCTTAGGATAACAGAGGAAAAGCAATAAATGTTCTTTTTGCCATTGACGCTCAAAGGCCAAGGTTGAATATTTTTTAATGCTGCTGCTGCTGGTGAGAATAGCATGGGCAATAACCAACTCATCACAAACAGCACTTATTAAATAAATCATATAATTAATGCCAAAGAACAAGATATGGAAGTACCATCTAAACTCATGGCGCACTGACCCAGAGACACAACATTAAATCCCATCACGGCAGTTGAGGAATTTGAATTCAAGTAATAGTGCAAAGTTTTTTAAAGGCTGTATCAATAAAAGTTACCGTGAAAGTACGCGACTGTCGTAAAGACATATCCGATTTACAAATTTATTTAGGGAATTAAATCTACCATCCCAATCTGGCATCAACTACATGCAACTCCTGACGCACCAATGTCATTGACTCTTAACTGCCCGCAGAGTTAAATTTACATTTTCAGTCGTACTCACATCCCATGACTTAATATGTATAATAATTTATTGCGAGAATTTTCAAAACAATAAAGGCCATCTGTTCAAAACCTGTTTGATAAAATCAGGTCTTTTAGACTCAACAACCTAAAGAGTGAACTTCCCATCTTATGTAAGCCTTGAAATGTAAGCTGTGAAAGGCTGTACTTGGAAGGTCTCAGTAAAGTGAGAGATGGGTGACTTTCTTCCTTTTTTACTTCCTCTGGAGTTTGCACAGATTTTCTTGTCTGTAGCAATGTGCAACTATATAAGCAAACTTTACATTCACGTTAGATACAATAGTGGTGTTTAAGTAGCTTTTAGATAAGCACATGGAAATGCTGGGAATGGAGGCGTATTGATAATCCACAGGCAGATAAGATTAGTTTACCTTGGCATTATGTTTGGCACAGACATTGTGGGCTGATGGGCCTGTTCCTGCACCATGTGGTTCGATGTTCTATATAATTTTAAATCAATGTAAATGCAGATGCCCTTGAAATTGTATTCTTGTACCATTTGTGTTGACCTCATTAATTTATTTTAAAAGACATTAAAGAACAATCTGTTTATCACCTGAAGTGATTCCTTTCAGAATCTGTGTTATTCATCTGTTTTTGCAGCCATTCACATGCAAGGTACAAGGTCTATTTTTGCAACATCTCTCTCACCGAATGTAACAAATATCACAATTGAATTGATGCCAACAATAAACAGGTGGTAAATGTGACACCCTTGTTCATAAAGCAGTGCAACGGCATACCTAATAACTACATGCTGATTTACCTTGGTGTTGGGGATGCTTTTTGAAATAATAATTAAATAAAAAAACAACAGACAGTGGAAAAGGCTGATTCAATAAAGATTTCTAAAGACAAATCCTACTTTTAACTAACCCATGTATTTTTTTAAAGTGGTAACAAAGTTGGTGGTAACAGGTTGGACATTATTAGCAGTAGGATAGATAGGAAATTATGATTAGCCAGAAAAAACAGCCTACCAGGGGACTGGGAGAAATTCAGAATCCAGCAGAGGAGGACAAAGGGCTTAATTAGGAAAGGGAAAATAGATTATGAAAGAAAACTGGCAGGGAACATAAAAACTGACTGCAAATGTATTTATAGATATGTGAAGAGAAAAATATTAATTAAAACAAATATAGGTCCCTTGCAGTCAGAAACAGGTGAATTGATCATGGGGAACAAGGACATGGCAGACCAATTGAATAACTACTTTGGTTCTGTCTTATGAAGAAAGACTGGATAGACTCGGCTTGTACTCGCTAGAATTTAGAAGATTGAGGGGGGATCTTATAGAAACTTACAAAATTCTTAAGGGGTTGGACAGGCTGGATGCAGGAAGATTATTCCCGATGTTGGGGAAATCCAGAACAAGGGGTCACAGTTTAAGGATAAGGGGGAAGTCTTTTTGGACCGAGATAAGAAAATCATTTTTTACACAGAGAGTGGTGAATCTGTGGAATTCTCTGCCACAGAAGGTAGTTGAGGCCAGTTCATTGGCTATATTTAAGAGGGAGTTAGATGTGGCCCTTGTGGCTAAAGGGATCAGGGGGTATGGAGAGAAGGTACAGGATACTGAGTTGGATGATCAGCCATGATCATATTGAATTGCGGTGCAGGCTCGAAGGGCCGAATGGCCTACTCCTGTACCTATTTTCTATGTTTCTATGAATATTGCAGAAGGATAGAAAGCAGAGATTTGTAATGGGTGATTAATTTTCATCCCCACGGATCGCTGCAGAGAAACCCATTTTTTGATGTGTAACTATTAACTGGATGTTGGTGTGCAAGGTAAAAACGACACAGACTTGAAGATGTCATAAGTAATGTACTTATATTCATGCAGAATGTGGCAAATCTTTGGAATTCTCTGCCCTGGAGGTATGTGAATGCTCAATCATTTAGCTCCATTCAACATACAGGTTGATGGATTTCCAGATAAGGAAATCAAGAAGAGTGGTGATAATGCAGGGAAATTGCACTGACATTGAAGATCAGCCATGATGTTAATGAATAGTAGCAAAGACTTGAAGGACAAGATGGCCTGCGTAGCAACAGCAAAAGAGGAAAGGCCTCACTCTATTATGAAGGCAGTTACACAGGTAGCTGTTTCAAGCAAAACTGGAGTTCTAAGGACAAGACTGCAATATCACAGAAAGTTCACAACAGTCGGTTTCCAGGCTAGTTCAGAAGATTACTATTTTATTCTGAGAACATTATTAAGGACAACAATTCCTTTCAGCCTTAGTTGTCTTTGAGGAGATGCTGATCACCTGCCTTCTGGAGCCACTGCAGACTTGATCATCCTCTTGTTAAATTATAACAACATTTACATCAGATCTAAAATCACATTCCATCACTTTATTAGACCTACCCAAATAATGCACTATTTTTGATGCATAATATTACAACCTCCTGCAATTTAAAATATCTACTTACTCTCTAGGCGTGTCACTGCCTCATAGGACAGAACTGCATCATCCTGGCCCTCTGTAAAATAATAGGAACACATTACAAATGGTTCTCATTCTCATTAATTTGTCATCCCTTCCTCATCCTTCCCTTTTCCCATCTAACAGTCATCAATTTTCTGTACTGCCTGCTTGCACAGTAGAAATTTAGTTTCTACCTATTTAGCTCGTAGTAATTGGAATACTCAAGAGTTATTAATGGACGTGCTCATGAGAGTTTGTCGTTTTAAAAACCCCCAAAGATTTAGATTGAGTCTCTGGTAAATATCTCATGCAAGGCAAATTGAAGGGGGAACACATTAAAAACAGTAAAGTGCTCCTTCTTCAACTTCTGGGCTGAACTGCTTATTCCAGCACAGAATTTATTGGTTGCACAGTGTTGCTCAATGTTGGAGAAATACATCAAAATAAATGGTCCAGGTCAACTGTTCGTTGAAAACCTGTCTATTCAGCTCCAATAACACTAAGTAAAACCTCTTTAGTTCAGATCAAGGTAGCCTGGACTGATGGCATAATTTAAGTTTCAACCATCAAATGTTAAGTAGTTTCCACATCATGTGCGCATCATTAATTTTTGGAGTGGCTGTCTCATCCAAGGACAAAACTTGTAGGTGCAGTGCCCTCCATAATGTTTGGGACAAAACAACATCATTGATTTATTTGCCTATGTACTCCACAGTTTGAGATTTATAATAGAAAAAAATCACGTGGATAAAGTGCACATTGTCAGATTTTAATTAAAGGCCATTTTAATACATTTTGGTTTCACCATGTAGAAATTACAGCTGTGTTTATACATACTCCCTCCATTTCAGGGCACCATAATGTTTGGGACACATGGCTTCACAGGCGTTTGTAATTGTTCAGTTGTGTTTAATTGTCTCCTTAATGCAGGCATAAGAGAGCTCTCAGCACCAAGTCTTTCCTCCAATCTTTCCACACCTTTGGAAACTTTTTATCAACGTGAGGACCAAAGTTATGCCAATGAAAGTCAAAGAAGCCATTATGAGACTGAGAAACAAGAATAAAACTGTTAGAGTCATCAGCCAAACCTTAAGCTTACCACAATCAACTGTTTGGAACATCATTAAGAAGAAAGAGCACTGGTGAGCTTACTAATCGCAATGGGACTGGCAGGCCAAGGTAGACCTCCACAGCTGATGACAGAAAAATTCTCTATCATAAAGAAAAATCCCCAAACACCTGTCTGACAGAACAGAAACACTCCTCAGGAGTCAGGTGTGAATTTGTCAATGACCACTCCATAGAAGATTTCATGAACAGAAATACAGAGGCTACACTGCAAGATGCAAACCACTGGTTAACCGCAAGAATAGGAAGGCCAGGTTAGTTTGCAAAGAAGTACTAAAAAGAGCAATCTGGAAAAGGGTCTTGTGGACAGATGAAGATTAATTTATATCAGAGTGATGGCAAGAGCAAAGTATGGAGGAGAGAAGGAACTGCCCAAGATCCAAAGCATACCACCTCATCTGTGAAACACGGTGGTGGGGGTGTTATGGCCTGGGCATGTATGGCTGCTGAAGGTACTGGCTCATTTATCTTCATTGATGATACAACTGCTGATGGTAATAGCATAATGAATTCTGAAGGGTATAGACATATTCTATCTGCTCAAGTTCAAACAAGTGCCTTAAACCTCATTGGCCGGCGGTTCATTCTACAGCAAGACAATGATCCTAAACATACTGCTAAAGCAACAAAGGAGTTTTTCAAAGCTACAAAATGGTAAATTTTTGAGTGGCCAAGTCAATCACCCGATCTGAACCCAATTGAGCATGCCTTTTACATGCTGAAGAGAAAACTGAAGGGGGAGGGACTCAAATAGAGAAAGCTAGTGGAAAATGTGGGAGGCAGGAGGCAGAGAAGGGAAGCACTCGGACCCAAAATGTAGGGGAGAAAGAAGAAAAAGATAATAAACAGAGAATAAGTGGTGGTGGGTTTCTTAAATGTGTATATTTTAATGCTAGGAGCATTGTAAGAAAGGTGGATGAGCTTAGAGCCTGGATTGACACCTGGAAGTATGATGTTGTGGCGATCAGTGAAACATGGTTGCAGGAGGGCTGTGATTGGCAAATAAATATTCCAGGATTTCGTTGCTTCAGGGGTGATAGAATTGGAGGGGCAAGAGGTGGGGGTGTTGCATTGCTTGTCAAGGAAGATATTACAGCAGTGCTTTGGCAGGATAGATTAGAGGGCTCGTCTAGGGAGGCTATTTGGGTGGAACTGAGAAATGGGAAAGGTGTAGCAACATTTATAGGGGTGTATTATAGACCGCCAAATGGGGAGCGACAATTGGAAGAGCAAATATGTAAGGAGATAGCAGATATTAGTAGTAAGCACAAGGTAGTGATTGTGGGAGATTTCAATTTTCCACACATAGACTGGGAAACACATTCTGTAAAAGGGCTGGATGGTTTGGAGTTTGTAAAATGTGTGCAAGATAGTTTTTTGCAGCAATACATAGAGGTACCTACTAGAGAAGGGGCAGTGCTGGACCTCCTGTTAGGAAATGAGACAGGGCAGGTGGCGGAGGTATGCGTCGGGGAGCACTTCGGGTCCAGTGATCACAATACCATTAGTTTCAATATAATTATGGAGAGGGTCAGAACTGGACCTAGGGTTGAGATTTTTGTTTGGAGAAAGGCTAACTTTGAGGAGATGCGAAAGGATTTAAAAGGAGTGAATTGGGACATGTTGTTTTATGGGAAGGATGTAGAAGAAAAATGGAGGACATTTAAGGGTGAAATTTTAAGAGTACAGAATCTTTGTCCCTGTTCGGTTGAAAGGAAATAGTAAAAAATGGAAAGAGCCATGGTTTTCAAGGGAAATTGGACACTTGGTTCGGAAAAAGAGAGAGATCTACAATAATTATAGGCAGCATGGAGTAAATGAGGTGCTTGAGGAGTATAAAGAATGTAAAAAGAATATTAAGAAAGAAATTAGAAAAGCTAAAAGAAGATATGAGGTTGCTTTGGCAAGTAAGGTGAAAGTAAATCCAAAGGGTTTCTACAGCTATATTAATAGCAAAAGGATAACAAGGAATAAAATCGGTCCATTAGAGAGTCAGAGTGGACAGCTATCTGCAGAGCCAAAAGAGATGGGGGAGATATTGAACAATTTCTTTTCTTCGGTATTCACGAAGGAGAAGGATATGGAATTATGTGAGGTAAGGGAAACGAGCAGAGTAGCAATGGAAACTGTGAGATTCAAAGAAGAGGAGGTGCGGACACTTTTGAAAAATATGAAAACGGATAAGTCTCCAGGTCCTGACAGGATATTCCCTAGGACATTGAGGGAAGTTAGTGTAGAAATAGCAGGGGCTATGACAGAAATATTTCAAATGTCATTAGAAACGGGAATAGTGCCGGAGGATTGGCGTACTGCGCATGATGTTCCGTTGTTTAAAAAGGGTTCGAAGAGTAAACCTAGCAATTATAGACCTGTTAGTTTGACGTCAGTGGTGGGCAAATTAATGGAAAGGATACTTAAAGATAATATATATAAGCATCTGGATAAGCAGGGTCTGATTAGGAACAGTCAACATGGATTTGTGCCTGGAAGGTCATGCTTGACTAATCTTCTTGAATTTTTCGAAGAGGTTACTAGGGAAATTGATGAGGGTAAAGCAGTGGATGTTGTCTATATGGACTTCAGTAAGGCCTTTGACAAGGTTCCTCATGGAAGGTTGGTTAAGAAGATTCAATTGTTGGGTATTAATGGTGGAGTAGCAAGATGGATTCAACAGTGGCTGAATGGGAGATGCCAGAGAGTAATGGTGGATGGCTGTTTGTCAGGTTGGAGGCCGGTGACTAGTGGGGTGCCTCAGGGGTCTGTGTTGGGTCCACTGTTGTTTGTCATGTACATCAATGATCTGGATGAAGGTGTGGAAAATTGGATTAGTAAGTATGCAGATGATACTAAGATAGGTGGTGTTGTGGATAATGAAGTAGATTTTCAAAGTCTACAGAGAGATTTAGGCCATTTGGAAGAGTGGGCTGAAAGATGGCAGATGGAGTTTAATGCTGACAAATGTGAGGTGCTACATCTCGGCAGGACAAATCAAAATAGGACGTACACGGTAAATGGTAGCGAATTGAGGAATGCAGTTGAACAGAGGGATCTAGGAATAACTGTGCATAGTTCCCTGAAGGTGGAATCTCATGTAGATAGGGTGGTAAAGAAAGCTTTTGGTGTGCTGGCCTTTATAAATCAGAGCATTGAATATAGAAGTTGGGATGTAATGTTAAAATTGTACAAGGCATTGGTGAGGCCAATTCTGGAGTATGGAGTACAATTTTGGTCGCCTAATTATAGGAAGGATGTCAACAAAATAGAGAGAGTACAGAGGAGATTTACTAGAATGTTGCCTGGGTTTCAGCAACTAAGTTACAGAGAAAGGTTGAACAAGTTAGGTCTTTATTCTTTGGAGCGCAGAAGGTTAAGAGGGGACTTGATAGAGGTCTTTAAAATTATGAGCGGGTTAGACAGAGTGGACGTGGATAAGCTTTTCCCATTGAGAGTAGGGAAGATTCAAACAAGGGGACATGACTTGAGAATTAAGGGACAGAAGTTTAGGGGGAACATTAGGGGGAACTTCTTTACTCAGAGAGTGGTAGCTGTGTGGAATGAGCTTCCAGTGGAAGTGGTGGAGGCAGGTTCGATGTTATCCTTTAAAAATAGATTGGATGGGTATATGGACGGGAAAGGAATGGAGGGTTATGGTCTGAGTGCAGGTAGATGGGACTAGGGGGAAGCATTTATTTTTAATTTAAAAAAAAAAATTAAAAAAATGTTCGGCACTGACTTGAAGGGCCGAGATGGCCTGTTTCCGTGCTGTTATGGTTATATGGTTATATGGACTAGCCCCGAAAACAAGCAAAGGCTAAAGATGGCTGCAATACAGGCCTGGCAGAGCATCAGCAAAGAAGACACCCAGCAACTGGTGATGTCCATGAATCGCAGACTTCAAGCAGTCATTGCATGCAAAGGATATGCAACAAAATACTAAACATGACTACTTTCCTTTACATGACATTGCTGTGTCCCAAACATAATGGTGCCCTGAAATGGGGGGACTAAGTGTAAACACTGCTGTAATTTCTACATGGTGAAACCAAAATGTATAAAAATGGCCTTTATTAAAATCTGACAAGTGCACTTTAACCACATGATTTTTTTCTATTACAAATCTCAAATTGTGGAGTACAGAGGCAAATAAATAAATGATGGGACTTTGTCCCAAACATTATGGAGGGCACTGTATAAACGAATTCTAATAAAGGATGGGAAATAGATGAAGAATACCTTAGGAGTTACTTACTGGAGCTGCTTTCACTGTCACTGGTGTTGGACGTCATACACTCTGTAAAAATAAAAAGCAAATTGTCAGTATTACAGATTACGAAGGAGCAAATGACAAATGGCCAGATCGTCCTTTGAGCACATTTCTGATTAAATTGTGACATGGTAGGTTCCTGCACAATCCTCACACTGAATATTTTCATGTGGATTCAAAGAACATTCAGATCAAAGATCAACACCTGATTTTCAATATTGCAGGACTACAGTTGTTTGGGACAAAGGCCCATCATTTATTTATTTGCCTCTGTACTCCACAATTTGAGATTTGTAATAGAAAAAATCACATGTGGTTAAAGTGCACATTGTCAGATTTTAATAAAGGCCATTTTTATACATTTTGGTTTCACCATGTAGAAACTATATAGTCCCCCCATTTCAGGGCACCATAATGTTTGGGACACAGCAATGTCATGTAAATGAAAGTAGTCATGTTTAGTATTTTGTTGCAAATCCTTTACATGCAATGACTGCTTGAAGTCTGCGATTCATGGACATCACCCTGTACTTGATGTACTTGAGCAGATAGGATGTGTCTATGCACTTCAGAATTCATTATGCTACTACCGTCAGCAGTTGTATCATCAATGAAGATAAGTGAGCCAGTACCTTCAACAGCCATACATGCCCAGCCATAACACCCCTGTTTCACAGATGAGGTGGTATGCTTTGGATCTTGGGCAGTTCCTTCTCTCCTCCATACTTTGCTCTTGCCATCACTCTGATACAAGTTAATCTTAATCTCATCTGTCCACAAGACCTTTTTCCAAAACTCTTTTAAGTGCTTCTTGGCAAACTGTAACCTGGCCATCCTATTTTTGCAGCTAACCAGTGGTTTGCATCTTGCAGTGTAGCCTCTGTATTTCTGTTCATGAAATCTTCTGAGGACAGCGGTCATTGACAAATCCACACCTGACTCCTGAAGGATGTTTCTGATCTGTTGGACAGGTGTTTGGGGATTTTGCTTTATTATAGAGAGAATGCTTCGGTCATCAGCTGTGGAGGTCTTCCTTGGCCTGCCAGTCCCTTTGCGATTTGTAATCTCACCAGTGTTCTTTCTTCATAATGATGTTCCAAACAGTTGATTTTGGTAAGCCTGAGGTTTGGCTGATGCCTCTAACAGTTTAATTCTTGTTTCTCAGTCTCATAATGGCTTCTTTGACTTTCATTGGCACAACTTTGGTCTTCATGTTGATAAACAGCAATAAAAGTTTCCAAAGGTGATGGAAAGACTGGAGGAAAGACTTGGTGCTGTGAGCTCTCTTATACCTGCATTAAAGAGGCAATTAAACACACCTGAGCAATTACAAACACCAGTGAAGCCATGTGTCCCAAACATTATGGTGCCCTGAAATGGGGGGGGGGGGGGGGGGGGGGGAACGGGACTATGTATAAACACAGCTGTAATTTCTACATGGGGAAACCAAAATGTATAAAAATACCCTTTAATAAAATCTGACAATGTGTACTTTAACCACATGTGATTGTTTCTATTACAAATCTCAAATTGTGGAGTACAGAGGCAAATAAATAAATGATGGGTCTTTGTCCCAAACATTATGGAGGGCACTGTGCCTGTTGCCCTTTACCTGGTGTCAGTTGTGGGCCCAAAATATTTGTAAAAAGGATCTAGGCTATTCCCAGTTTAGTGTGAATGTAGCACTGTCCCTTTCGGAGTCACAGCATGGAATTAGGCCCTTTTGCCTAACTTGCCCGTGACGACCAAGGTGCCCCATCGATACTAGTCTCACCTGCCCGCATTTGGTCCATATCCCTCTAAATCATGCCTATCCATGTACCCATCCAAATGTCTTTTAAATGTTGTACAATATAGTACCTGCCTCAACTACCTCCTCTGGCAGCTTGTTCCATATACCTACCACCCTCTGCATTTAAAAACATTTCCACTCCGATTTCCATTAAATATTTTCCCTCTCACAAACCTATGTCCTCTGCTTCTTGATTCCACTACTCATTACTGAAAAATTAATTTGTTCTGCAATGCCACCCATACTTAGACGATGTTCATTTTATTCTTGCAAATCTGCCCTGGCCTGGTGTTTGGTGTCCAGCTGTAACTGTTCTTTTGGCAGGGTAAGCATCACTCCCAGTGAACAGAATCCTGTGTGACTCATCCAGCACATGCAAGTACCACGGCAAGTAGTCTGCAAGTGCCTGTCAACAAGCATATCTACAAAACTTTAAACAGCGACTCTTGTTCACTTTTCAATTCTCATTTTATAAATTGCATACAAACTACACTTTCACTAAAACTTATATTTTTACAGAAACTATTCATACATTTTTCAACTAAAAACTCAAGGACATTGTTCTCTCTTTTATGATCTAGGATGCACTAATATAATATGTATATAGTGCAATATGGTTTTGTAGAATGAAAGCGGGGGAAAAAAGAATTTTTAACTAGCTTAAATTGCAATGTTGTCTCTATATAATGGAGGAAATATAATAAAGGAAGACAGGCCTAAAGGACTTATGGCATTGGGAGAATTAATTAAATCACTTGAGGTGACGGTGGAAGCAAGAAAATGAAGTGTGGCATTAACACAGATTTTAAACTCAGATGTTTGCGATTTTACATTCACAAATACTAGTCTCTCACTTACTCAGGTTCTTCATCCCGTAATAGTCATCACTCAATCCAGGGAACTCCTGGATCCAATCACCGGATAGCAAAAAATTAGAAATAATACAGAAACAGAGATACAGAAACAGAGGAGAGCAGTGAATTAGCAGCTGGACCTGCAGTGAAAGAGCAGTATAGAGACAGAGATCAGGACCACTGCAGTTAGTAATAAGGATGTCAGTGCTCTTAATTGGTACACAATCGGCTTTCATATTGAATTGCAAGGATGTCAAATTGAAATTTTGTGTTAGTTTTGAAACAGATTGGACAAATATAATTTTGCCTATATGATGACAATTTTTGTAAAAATTGATTAAATAAAGCAATTTTTTTAATGTGAAAATAAAATGTCTCAATCTGCTCATTGTAAAATTTTTGTAAATCTACTCAAGTGTGAAACTGCTGGGGCCCCGATGAGAACACTGGAACCTTAATACAGGCATGTTACTTTAATGGCTACAGCACCGTTCCTTCCAATCAGAATTCACGTAAACCTACACAGTTACTTACGATCATGGTCACCTGTGTGCTCCTGCACAATATTCTCTTTGCTCTTGTAGAAGGCAAGCTTTCGAGACAAGAGGAAGCTCTTTTTACGCTTGGCTCTGGATGACTGTGAAGGAGAAGAGGATGGAGGACACAGGAGGACAAATGGATGTATCATTCATGCAAAACATGTTGTAAATATGGAAAAGCAGTGACTTGATAAGTGACCCTCCAGATACAAGTGTACTTTGGCTTCTGCACTGCATGTCTCATCTTCTGGAGATAGACATCCAAATTTGACTTTAACATAGCTGGGCAGTCACATTTTAACAAATGAATGTTCCCCATTACTCATTTAGACTCATTAGAAACACTGAAGCATTGATTAAATATCAACCATATGTGCACCCTCCATTTCCAGCATTTTATGTAGGATCGGTCTGTACTGAAACATCATGTCCCTATATAGTGCTTGGGATATTTGTATAAAATGAATGCTGTCTTCCTGATATTGTACGAATGAAATCCATGACCAATGAATGGTTCATAATGTCAACAGATAGCCATGCCAACCAGTAGAACAGTCCAGTACATGTTGACGGGGATTTTCCAACCATAGTCAGATAATTAGCAATACCCGTGGTCCAATTGGTATGTACCCTCAAATTATTTAAATGGTGCAGGTCACACATGTGGTCTCAATCTTCTAAATTGGACCATTGCAGAAGCAAAGGTAATTTCAATACAAGAGAGTATTTAATTGTTGCATGTAGTTACAAGATATTAAAATGCACCAAGGTGGACAAAGAGCAGAATTTTTAAGTCAATAGCTTGATATTAATGATCTTCACTCTGTAGAGATCCCAACCTACACAGCATCAACTTACTCCGGAGACCTACCCAGTTAATCCCCCTTTATCTGCCTCCATCCCCATTCATTGTCACTATTACTTAACATAAGCTGATATCTGCTTGTGGCATCTACCGAAGAAGTATTTAAAAAATCTCAATTTAAAGTCACTGCATCACCAGGTTTACAAGATTTAACTAAAGAGGAATGTTTGAAATGATAACATTATAGAAAAAAAAGTAATAGATGAAACCATTCCAGACCAACCGCAGGATTAAGCAATTGATCTGCACTGCACGGGCACTTTGGTTGCACTGAACCAATTCAAATGAAGCACAAGTGTAGCCAATTGCAAATTTTCCCTTCCTAGTTAGTCTGAATCACTTCATATTTCACTTCAAGATCACAACTAAACCTGCAGTCAGAGGAAGTCATTAATCTTTTTCATACTCCTGTTGAAGTTAAGTACCATGACAGGAGTACCAAAGGCTTTGGACTAGTGAAACTCAAGAGAAAAAAAAATCAATTTAATGTAGATCCAAAGTAGCCACAAAGTATCAGAGCCAGAAGAGCAGCAAAAGATTTTGATTTCAGTAGCTTCTGCCATTCCAAAAAATCACCTTGCTATTTAATCATCATTTGGATGGCTCAGTGGCATGGCGATAGGGTTGTGTAGGAAGGAACTGCAGATACCGGTTTAAACCGACGATAGACACAAAAAGCTGGAGTAATTCCAGAGATGCTGGACAGGCAGCGTCTCTGGAGAAGGAATGGGTACGTTTTGGGTCTGAAGAAGGGTCTCAACCCAAAACGTCATCCATTCCTTCTTTCCAGAGATGCTGCCTGTCCAGCTGAGTTACTCCAACCTTTTGTGTCTACGGCGATAGAGTTGCTGCCTTACAGCGACTGACCCAGGTTCAATCATGACTATGGGTGCTGTATGCACGGAGTTTGTACATTCTCCTTGTGACCACGTTGGTTTTCTCTGGGTGCTCTGGTTTCCACCCACATTCCAAAGACCTGCAGGTTTGTTGATTAATTGACTTCTGTAAATTGTCCCAAGTATGTAGGATGGAACTAGTGTAGGGGTGGTCACTAGTTGGCGCTGACTTGGTGGGTCGATGGGCCTGTTTCCGTAAAACTAAAAAAATCGGGAATATCCCGCATTTGGTACCACATATAAACCCTCCTAAAGTTACATCTCTCCTCCCTCATTTCCAAGGTCTATGATAAACAAAGAATAGGATGATTTTGATGCGTCTCCTCACACACCCAGAGATAATGTTGGAAATGAAAGAAAACAGACAAATGCTGGAAATACCGAGGTCAGGCAACACCCATGACAGAGAAAAAAACATTTTCTCCAGAGTTCTCCACATACAGTGCTGTGTACTTCCTACATGTTCTGCTTTCATTTCAGATTACTAAAAAAAAAAATAGTATCTTGCTTTTTCAAATTTATAGAATGTTGGTCTGGAATGAAACAAATACTTTAAAATCATATTGCGATAAAAACCTCAAAAGTCAGATGCATCAAAAGACAATATTGGAAATCATGACTATTAGATGACATGCAGGCATGAGCAGATACTAGATGGATGGGGATGTGTCATCAGCAAGAATCTGAAAATATGCAATTCTGCTTTTTATAAAGGAGTTTTTCTGTTCACAATAAATATTTAAAGAGCTTAGAGCAGCCGTACACCATTGCCAAGAACTTGCATTTACACACCACCTATAATATAATCTTAAGGCATTTTGCAGTTGCGTAATCAGTCAACAACAGATGCAGTAATAAAAGACATTAGGGGGGGGGGGAATGTGTTCATGGTAATGGTGAATAAAGAGAACATCAAAGGAAACAGGGAATGGAAAAGCAAAGATACTTAAGGAGGTATTAAAACACAGTTGAACCCAGTTAGCCAATCTAGGCAACAATGGAAAAGTAACTAAATGATGTTTCCCAAGGAGATGGGAGAGAGAATGGAAAAACAGGTTTCTTGGAAGCTTTGTGTGGCTGAAGATGGTTTAATCCTGAGATTTCAAGGCCATTAAATCATAAAAAATGAGGATGTGAATTTTAAATTTGAGTCTCTGAGGACCAGGAGGCAGCAAAACTGTCACTGAATGATAGACCACTTCCTTTTTCCAAACCTAATCTTTTCTTTTATTGAAAGCAAAGGTCACATTAGCCAGGGTTTGCAAAACCACATGTTAGAGTTATTACAGAGATTATGTTCCCATATTCAGTCAGATCTGTGCTAAAGAACTGACATCACTATTTGAATGGGTCTGAGAAATGAGAAATATCGGTGCATGCTAAAACAGCAAGGTAGTACGTTTTTGGATATGTCAAAGCTTGCATCCGAACTTCTTTTAATAGGTGCAAATAGATTTTAGATTGAGTAATGATAATGGTTGAAAAAGTGCAGTCCTGAAAGATCTCATAGGTAAGAGAGATGTATTAATTTATAATAAAATGGTCATACACATGCAGGTTAAAATACACATGGCCATCTATGGCTTTTTATCTCTGAAAAGCAAGTTTGAAAACAGATCTGGGAGATGATTCTTTATCTTTAAATGACAATGGGGATCTGAGAATTAGTGACTGCAAGGGAGAACTCAACTGCAGGCCTATGTGATGTGTTGGAGTGGGAATGAGTGCATCAGAGAAAAGTGCGAGACAGGGCACGAATATGATAATGTGGATAAATGCGAGCACATATTGTCAAGACATTTCACTGACTCAAGTCATAGAGCCATAGAGCATTGAAACAGGCCCTTCAGCCCAACCTCCCCATATCGACCAACATGTCGCATCTAAATTAGTCCCACCTGCCTCTGTTTGGCCCATATCCCTCTAGTCCTATCCAATGCACGTACCTGTCTAAAGGTTTCTTAAACATTGCGATGGTACCTGCCTCAACTACCTCTTCCGGCAGCTAGTTCCATACACCCACCATCCTTTATGTAAAAAGGTTACATCTCAGGTTCCTTTTAAATCTTTCTTCCTATTAAATCAGGACTATGATCTCTTGTCTCTTTGGTCTCAACAACTCAATAACCAGATACTGAAACAGGACACTTTTTACTCCCAATTTCAAAATGTTTAATTCCATTTCTGAACTTCGAGGTTTCATTTTATTTTGTTTTTGTTGCAGGAATGAAAGCACAGAATGAAGAACTGATTCCAAGTGGGAGCACGAGACCATGTGTCAAATTTAAGGTGAAGCATGGGACAAATCAGAAGATTTACAGGCTACCAAAAGGTTATCAAAGAACTTTATCATGATGGAACAATACATTCCAGGCTGCATCCCAGAGTACTTAAGGAAGTAGCTCCAGAAATAGTGGATGCATTAGTGATAATTTTTCAAAACTCTTTAGATTCTGGAGTAGTTCCTGAGGATTGGAAGGTAGCAAACGTAACCCCACTTTTTAAGAAGGGAGGGAGAGAGAAAATGGGGAATTACAGACCAGTTAGTCTAACATCGGTAGTGGGGAAACTGCTAGAGTCAGTTATTAAAGATGGGATAGCAGCACATTTGGAAAGTGGTGAAATCATTGGACAAAGTCAGCATGGATTTACGAAAGGTAAATCGTGTCTGACGAATCTTATAGAATTTTTCGAGGATGTAACTAGTAGAGTGGATAGGGGAGAACCAGTGGATGTGTTGTATCTGGACTTTCAGAAGGCTTTCGACAAGGTACCACATAAGAGATTAGGATACAAACTTAAATCACACGGTATTGGGGGTTCAGTATTGATGTGGATAGAGAACTGGCTGGCAAACAGGAAGCAAAGAGTAGGAGTAAACGGGTCCTTTTCACAATGGCAGGCAGTGACTAGTGGGGTACCGCAAGGCTCAGTGCTGGGACCCCAGCTATTTACAATTTATATTAATGATCTGGACGAGGGAATTGAAAGCAACATCTCCAAGTTTTCGGATGACACTAAGCTGGGGGGGCAGTGTTAGCTGTGAGGAGGATGCTAGGAGACTGCATGGTGACTTGGATAGGCTGTGTGAGTGGGCAAATGTTTGGCAGATGCAGTATAATGTGGATAAATGTGAGGTTATCCACTTTGGTGGCAAAAACGGGAAGGCAGACTATTATCTAAATGGTGGCCGATTAGGAAATGGGGAGATGCAGCGAGACCTGGGTGTCATGGTACACCAGTCATTGAAAGTAGGCATGCAGGTGCAGCAGGCAGTGAAGAAAGCGAATGTATGTTGGCCTTCATAGCAAGAGGATTTGAGTATAGGAGCAGGGAGGTTCTACTGCAGTTGTACAGGGCCTTGGTGAGACCACACCTGGAGTATTGCGTACAGTTTTGGTCTCCAAATCTGAGGAAGGACATTATAGCCATAGAGGGAGTGCAGAGAAGGTTCACCAGACTGATTCCTGGGATGTCAGGACTTTCATATGAAGAAAGACTGGATAGACTTGGCTTATACTCGCTAGAATTTAGGAGATTGAGAGGGGATCTTATAGAAACGTACAAAATTCTTATGGGGTTGGACAGGCTAGATGCAGGAAGATTGTTCCCGATGTTGGGGAAGTCCAGGACAAGGGGTCACAGCTTAAGGATAAGGGGGAAATCCTTTAAGACCGAGATGAGGAAAAACTTTTTCACACAGAGAGTGGTGAATCTCTGGAACTCTCTGCCACAGAGGGTAGTTGAGGCCAGTTCATTGGCTATATTTAAGAGGGAGTTAGATGTGGCCCTTGTGGCTAAAGGGATCAGGGGGTATGGAGAGAAGGCAGGCACGGGATACTGAGTTGGATGATCACCCATGATCATATTGAATGGCGGTGCAGGCTCGAAGGGCCGAATGGCCTACTCCTGCACCTATTTTCTATGTTTTCTATGTTTCATTCATGCAACCGCAATCAGGCAAGGCTTGTCAGTCCATGCTTACTCCCTTGGTGCACGTCACCCAGAGAGGTGGCTTCAACTGGTCCCATCAGCAAAGCTACTCTAACATCTGCTCATTCCATCCACACATCACAACAATGAACAACACCTTTGCAGAACTTATGGATTATTATTAATTGATCTTTCTCCTGGTACTTCAGGTCCGTATAATACAAATTTACCAATCAGCATACAGAGTTGTGAAACATTAATGGATCTGGGAAATGGTGATGAGATTGGAAGATGACACACAATCCAGCAAAAAAGGTCACAAACTTCTGAAATCTCCCAAATACTGGTTATCTGTGTTTGAGTTCAACTTACCCCTTTCATTTCAATTACTCCAGGACGTGCATGGAATTTCACCGTTTTTAATCTTGCCCTCTCTTTTTTTTCAACTCTATAAAAACACAAAATATTAGATATTTCCAACTGGAACTTGATTAGACATTCCTACTAATGTCAAGAACAACCTGATAACTAGTCTCAAGGCCATACAAAAAAATATGCAATGCAAAATGGACAGACTTTCTAATTTGGTAACCATTTAGCATTCACGTTGATATGGACCAGGGAACGAAAGTATGAAAATCAAAGTAAAACAACACAGTGAAAATCTGAAATATTAATGCAAAATGCTGGGAACACTCAATATTTGTAGAAATAGACAATCGATGATTGGTCTGTAACATTGGAACATAAATTGCCTGCCTTTTGAGGCCAACAAGAGCAGAAAGAACACCTCATATTGCGTTTGGGCAGCTTACAACCCAATGCTATGAACATTGAATTTAGGTCATCTCTACAAAACGCCCCCTCTTCCTTTCTCTTGCACAACGCCCCCACTTTTCATTCATCAATAGCCCCCTCTCCTGCTCGCTGACCTTGCACCTATCTCTCCCCTCAATCTACATTCCTAAACAATTCAAACCTCATCAATCACCAAAAACACCCATCATAAAGTATATAAATAATCTGTCACGCCCAGACATTAGCAAAGAACATTATGAAGAAGCAGGTTTAAAATATTAACCATGCTTGTGAATTAAATCAGATATATTTTTAATTTTAAGTTTCTGGAAAAGAAATCAATGTTTTGTTTGATTTTTTTTAGCTCTGTTATTATGGAATATCATCTGAAGATTGGAGCATTGTACAGATTTAATGTTCACTCTAAGAAAGAAAGAAAGCACAAATCCGTAGTTCACAGTGGGCTGTCACTCTCGACTTCATTCTTGTTATCTACATGCACACCTAAATATAGCACCTAAATAGTTTTAAACAAATTTCCTTAAGTGCAAGACCAATTCAACTATGATTGCACACACAAAAAGTTGCAGATACTCATTTAAATTCTGTAGATTTTGCTATCCTATGTGAAGGCCGCTGCTTTGGGAGGCAAGAAAATAGATTGCCAAGGTTACAACCGATTTTTAAATCTGGTGAGGTGATGTGTCAAGTCACTGGAGGACAGCAAATGTGATACTTTTATTCAAGAGGGCAGCAGGAATAAGGTTGGTAACTCTAATGAGAAGTGCACTAGCTGTGGCGAACATCATGCCAAGACCAACTGATGACAGAATTATTCTACACCAGGAAAGTCAGGGATTAGTCAAAAACAGTTGGCACGATTTCTTTGATCGGAGGGCTTAGATTTTAGGTAAGCAGTATAAGGTTTAGAGGGGATCAGATCAAATTTCTTGATTAGTACAGGTGTCAGAGGTTATGAGGAGAAGGCAGGATAATGGGGTTAGAAGGGATATTGAATGGCAGAGTAGACTTGATTGGGTGAATGGCTTAATTCTACTCCTATCAATTATGACATGATCAGGAAGAGGGTGATTGAATCTGGAATGCACTGCCTGAAGGTGTGGATTCGCTGGGCTGAAAGACTGGTTTCCATACTTGTGTCTCTATCTCTATGACTATCTCTGTCTCTATGACTAAAGGAATAGTGGAAGCAAGTATTCTGATTATATTTTCATATCTGGTCAAGCTCTTGAATTACCAAGGCATGGAAAGTTATGCACCAAGTGCTGGGAAATGGGATTAGTATAAATGAGTTATCAATGGTCAGCAGGGATGTGATCAACTGAAAGGTCTGTTTCTGTGCTGTGTGACTCTTCATAGGACAGAGCAGATTAACTCGTCAGATATTCTACCTGGTTACAGGAGCAGTTGGTGTTCAATGAACAGGCCAGAATTAATCTTAAAAGAAACATAGTTTGAGGTTAAAGCTGATAATACACTGCTATATTAAACAGTGGATGCAGAAATCACAGAATCATAGTACAATTCAGATGTACAACTATATGTACAATTCAGTTGTTCAGTTTGGCTGATAAATAGTAAATATGAGGTAGAGAAATTTGAGTATGGAATTTAAGGAGAGGATAACATTTATATTTAAAAACTGGATAGAAGTAAGGAAGATGGATGGGAGTAAAGGTATTATCAGTCTGGTTGGTAGAAAATATGGTATCCTGGGGATATTCTTTTGCCCAACTGCAAACACCTTTTAATTTAGATCCTTTTAAATAATGATGAACAGCGAAGAGCTTCTTCAAATTATAGAATCGTGCAGTATGGAAATAGGGCCTTTGGCCTAACTCATCCATGCCAACCGAGATACCCTAACTTAGCTAGCCCCATCTACCTGTATTTGGCCCTTATCAGTCTCAACCTTTTCTATCCTTGTACCTGTCCAAATATCTTTAATTGTTCTTATTGTACCTCCCTTCGGCAGCTCAATCAATATACTCACCACCCTCTGTGAAAAAGTTGCCCTTCAGTTTCCTATTAAATCATCCCCCTCTTACCTTAAATCCATCCCCTCTGGTTCTTGATTCTCTTACCCTGTGAGAAAAAACCTCTCTGCTTTCACCCAATCAATTCCCCTCATGATTTTATGCATTCGATAAGATCACCTCTCAGCCTCTTGCGCTCCAAGGAATAAAGTCGTATTCTCTCCTTGTAGCTCAGGCCCTCAAATACTGGTACATAAATCTTCTCTGCACTTTTTCCAGCTTAATGCCGTATTTCCTATTGCAGGGTGACCAAAACTGAACACATTGCTCGAAGTGCAGTCTCACCAACACCTTGTACAACTGTAACATAACAGCCCAGCTTCTATACTCTATTCCCTGACTGATGAAGGCTAATGTACCAAAAAACCTTCTTCATCCTTTCTTACTGCGATGCCACTTTCGGGGAACTGTGTACCTGTACTCCTAGATCGCTCTGTTTTACAACAAAATAACTAGGGCCTGATCATTCACTGGGAAGGTCTTGCCCTAGCTTGACTCCCCAAATGCAACACCTCACACTTATCTGAATTATTAGAATTTCCTACTACAAATGTTAAGCATTACTGGTCTGTAGTTCCACATTTTTTCTTCCAGCCCTTCTTAAAATCGAGGCAGAACATTATTCACTTTCCTGTCTTCCAGCACCTCACCCATGTCTAATAATGATTCATATAAGTCAGTGATGACTCCTGCAATTTCTTCTCTAGCTTTCCACAGTGTCCTTGGATATATCTAATCAAGCACAGAAGATTTATCCATGTGTATTACTATGTAGGATCATATTTCAGTAGTCGTAAACCACCAAAACATTTATGTGCCTTTATTGTATATGCCTGCATTAGGATTATATGTAAAAACCTGTTGGCAGTATAGTTTTTTATCTTAGTGTCCTGGACTTTGGGAAGCTTGCCAGGTGATAAAAATGCTCTTCATTTAGTGTTATCTTTCCATGAGGGAAAGTGTCAAACACATCTCGGTCATATGCTTTATTCACAAATGGTCTTGTTTGACAAATGTCTCCTCCAGAGGCCTGGAAAGTAAATGTTATATGAAAAGCTCAATGCTGTTTGACCTTCAGATTTAAAGGGCCTCATGGCTGTTGGCAAGTCAGTTTGCAACAGTTGGCACAGCTCAGACTGTTTGTTTGCAGGGAAGCAGAGCTGACAATGACAGATCTCTACTCTGGAGGTGTCATGTTCTGTAAAGACAGGTGCTCGATCGAGCAAGGAGAGTTGTAAATGGGTTGAAAATGTCTGACTTTGCTCATTGTGGATTCTTGCAATCTGCTTTTTGCCTGGTTAACACAATAGTGGAAACTGAAAAGGATTTCCATTTGCATAATTGTGTTAGCTGTAAACAGCAATTCAGAAATAACTGGCAACACTTAAGGAAAAAAAATGCTTCACATAAAGGTACAAGAATACAGGACAAAAGAATATGCAAAAAAGTTCAATGCTGAAATAGGTAAATGCACAATCCACAAAAATGTATGCATTCAACTACTAACAATCATGTTTCAATAATTGGATACAAACTGGCAGTGCTACTTGATAGGATTTTACATGGGTGAAAAATAAGCTGCTCATTCAAATGTATTCAAAATGTCATGGACAATAGTTTGAGACTTTATCTGGTTACGTTTACAACAGAACTTGCCTACAGTGGTATATTTTCTTCTGCCCTAAAAATTGTCAGTAGGAATTTGGAAACGTATAGGTTGGCAATCTATATGTTCGCATGATGCATGCCATCAGCCAGAGTTGAAGGAATACAATGTGTTCCTTGAATAAGAGGAATACATAGTTGAAGGAATACAATTTGGAGGTGGGTGCACTGGTTAGGATCTCATTGATGAAGTAATCAATCTTCATGATGAAGAGGAGAAAATAGGATTGGTAGTTCTGTTTGTAGATGGTGTGAACATTCATGTTTCAAATAATCTGGCTCAGCATGAAGAGGTGGAAGGGAATAAAATCCAAGAAATAGGATTTGAGTTTGTTGTTATGTGATGATTAATAGGATTGGAAACATGGGATCAACATGACTGGAGGATATATTGGACAGGAACCAGTAATAAACAGTTGTCACTTTCAGGTTGGTAGGGTATTTTCTGGTAATCTGCCACAGGAAACAGTACCTGGCTCTCAGCCAAGGACAACCTGTTTCAATGGTTTAGATGAAAGGGTAGAGTATATTATA
Source organism: Malacoraja senta (assembly GCA_038087875.1). NCBI lineage: Eukaryota > Metazoa > Chordata > Chondrichthyes > Rajiformes > Rajidae > Malacoraja > Malacoraja senta. The sequence goes on along the minus strand of CM075983.1, from coordinate 18,007,998 downwards.
GTTTAATTTGTTGATAATACAAAGCCAGGTAGGAAAACGAGTTGTGAAGATAACTTGGAAATATATCCATAAAGAGATGCAGTCAGGTTATGAGAGTGAACAAGAATACAACAGATGGAAAATTATGGAGACAGTAAAAAACAAGATTATTCACTGCTAGGGTGAGAGCAGAAGAGAATATTTTTAGGTGGTGAGGAACGTGTGTATGTTAGCACAGAGGGATTTTCCAATAATTAACCTGGCGATGCAACTGGCAAGTTAAAGGACAATTAATATGTGGTCTTTATTCTGAGGTTAGGATGAGATAGAAAAAAAATCATATGCAATTGTGCATTGTTTTATTGAGGAGTATGTGCGTCTTTGCTGTTCATATCACAGGAAGAAGAAATTTGCCTTAGAGGTGCTGCAGCACAGATTCATTGGAGTAATTTTATGGCACTGGAGGCTAGTGCAGGGTGAGATGAGGTGGGGTATGCCAGTATATAGTGAAGTTTAGAAAAACGAGGGGTAATTTCATGAAATGTCTGACTAAGCATGACCATATCAATCTCCAAGGCTTTTTCCACCAGCTGGAGCAGCTAGAATTTGGCAGCATAGCCTCAGGAATAGAGTTGACTATTAAGACAAGACCCGAGGCAAGAAATGTAATAACTCAGAAGGCTGTGAATCTTTGGTATTTAGATCAATTTCTGGCATGAGGGCCAAAGCAGGATGAGATGATGTAAGATATGCCAGTCCTCAGAGGAGTTTAGAAGAAAGTTCAGAACAATAATGGAAATTCTGCTATGCAACTGTTCTACTGAGGAGCAGTACTATTCAAGATTGTCTTCTGGGAACTGCAGAGGCAAACTGTAATTTAGATGTAATTAGAAAGTATTCTTTTTATCAGAAAGTCATACATGCCCAATTATCGACTATGTTCAGAGTTGACAATGATAGATTTTTGGACATTCGATGACACAAGGGGATTGGGCAGCAAGTGGGTAGACAATAGACAATAGGCAATAGGCAATAGACAATAGACAATAGGTGCAGGAGTAGGCCATTCGGCCCTTGGAGCCAGCACCATCATTCAATGTGATCATGGCTGATCATCCCCAATCAGTACCCCGTTCCTGCCTTCTCCCCATATCCCCTGACTCCGCTATCTTTAAGAGCCCTATCTAGCTCTCTCTTGAAAGTATCCAGAGAACCGGCCACCACTGCACTCTGAGGCAGAGAATTCCACAGACTCACAACTCTCTGTGAGAAAAAGTGTTTCCTCATCTCCGTTCTAAATGGCTTACCCCTTATTCTTAAACTGTGGCCCCTGGTTCTGGACTCCCCCAACATCGGGAACATGTTTCCTGCCTCTAGCGTGTCCAAACCCTTAACAACCTTATATGTTTCAATAAGATCCCCTCTCATCCTTCTAAACTCCAGAGTGTACAAACCCAGCCGCTCCATTCTCTCAGCATATGACAGTCCCGCCATCTCGGGAATTAACCTTGTAAACCTACGCTGCACTCCCTCAATAGCAAGAATGTCCTTCCTCAAATTAGGGGATCAAAACTGCACACAATTCTCCAGGTGTGGTCTCACTAGGGCTCTGTAATTAGAACTGCAGAAGTAAAAGATTGTTCTGAATGATGGAGCAGGCTCAGGGAACCCCATTTTTGATTTTCACCAACGTTATTGCCGAATGTTTACAGATATGATGGCTTCAGTGCCCTTTGGGGAGAGGGAAGCAAATTGAAAAATCACATGATTCGATTCATTGACATATGATTGGAATGATTTTTCACTTACCGTTTCTTGCTGGGTATGACACCGATCTGCTCGCTTTCACCACGAGGTGTAACAAGTCGTGCTTGCCACCATTCATCATCAGAGGCGTTAATGACATGTAAAATATCACCATACAAGAAGCTCAGTCCTTGGCTCGGCAGACAACTATCCTTGGTTCGATCATAGTCAAAGAGAGCTCTGAGAAAAGATACAAGAGATATCACAAGTTCAGAACAGGTGCATAAAAATATGCAACAGTTACCGGGGAAATTAGCTGACACCTATAAACATGGTACAATACTACAGTGAGTTCTAGGAACAGTGTCCATGGACCCTGGCGGTCGGCTCCACTGAAAAGTAATTACTGCCGCCAGTCTCTCTGAGGCAGAGTTATACAGCATAGTAACAGGCCTTTCGGCACAACTTGTTGAGTAAGATGCACCATCTACAATAGTCCCACCTGTCCGCACATGGCTCATATCCCTCCAAACTTTTCTTATCTGTGAACCTGACCATATGTCTTTTTTAAATGTTTAAGATCACCATATTCTCCAAAGTTTTGAACAAAAACAGCAAGAAAGTATACTGCAGCAGGATTCTGAGCAGGCAAGATACAGAGAAGCAACCATGATTACCAGCCTCCCCCTTCACCTCTCCTCCCCTCCTCCCCCCAAGATATGCAAGCATTTCCTTAATATTTCCGGAAGGGAACAGTGCTCATATGAAGCATTTTTCAGAATAAAAGAATGCAATACTTCACAGTATCAACACCCAACTATAACTTCTAATACATTTCAATAATAACTTGCTTCCGCAAGCTCCCAGGGAGCAATCCTGATGAGCAGTGCTTCACACTAGCAGAGGTAGATTGCAGAGATTCCCACCTTGTTCTGAGCAGTGTATTCATGCAAAGCAGACTATGGGATAAACCAAAATAAAAAGCTCCCTCCAGGAGACACATCGAGCATTGAAGGTTCATTATAGTAAAACTAGGGATAAAGAATACAATGTCAGATGATAGACCAGTACGACCTTTTTATGATTCCCATTTCAGAGAATTACTACTGAAGAACATTACAGGGTTAGAAGACAGGAAAACATCATTAAGCTTAGCGCACAGGGCAGGAAGAACAGGGTCAAATTATTCAGCCTTTTACAGATAGTTCCATCATTCAATTACATCCCAATGTGTTGTTATCCTATCCATGTATCTTGGACTCCATACGTCTGAATATCCTTCTCCAACAAAAATATATCAGACACACTTGAAATTTCAATTGATCAAGTGCTCATATCAATCATCAAAATAGAATTGCTTTCTAACATTACCCCCCAACAGGTCAGCTCTAATTCTCAGAGAAGTTTCAGCCAGTTCTGGACAGTTTCCAAGAAGAAATAAACTTTCCTTAAAAACACCTTCAATCTTCTCAATCTGATCATTCCTTTAACTTGTATGTTTTAGGAATCTTTAGCTTAATATTCAAAATACACAATTTTTCTACTCAACTGTCCTTATAAGTAATGCATTTTGCCCTTATAATGCAACACTAGAATACTTCCATTGTAAGGCAATTTTTCTGAGGAGTAGTGTTCAGAACTGAGCAGAATAGCCCAAAGCTGACAAAACACACTCCCATTGTCATAAAATGTTCATCTTTTTGTACATCTTTTGAAATAAAAGTTAGCATTCCATTTTGGGAGTTTTTTAAAACGCATATTTGTCCTTGTCCACCAACTTTGAATGATTTACTTTCTTGGACCCCTGATTATTGTTCAGATT